>SKCR01026380.1:0-177115 GCA_019454045.1 Zanthoxylum bungeanum | reverse complement strand
ATATCCACACTTTTGAAGAGTGGGTACTATGACTGATTTGACTATTCAAATAAGGTCTGTAAATCTAGTTTATTAGTTTAAATACCTAAAATACTATTTACTTGGTAATAGTAAAAAGGGCCACCGATCTGTTAGCCCTATTCATGGTGAAGTTAGTGGGCCCATATCTAGCTAGGCTAGATGTGAACATGAATATTTCGTGACCTTAACGAATGTGGCATTACGTTATGGTTATGTGTTTCTTTTGAAGAACACAGATCGGAAACTTTTGAGTTTCGACACAAAGTAAATTAACAGATCGGCTATAGTATTATTCCGCCACGGTTAGACCGTAATGGAAATTACTTAAGCAGTAAGTTTCATACGTAAATGAAAGAGTACGGTATTCTTTCATATGAGGACTCCTTCCGAGACACGTCAGTTAGACGGTGTATCCAAACCAAAAACCAATTTTGTTGGACATGATAAGGTTTATCACGAGTCGCTCTGAGCTACTGTTTCCTTCAATGGATATGTATTAACAGTGCAAAACTTATTTAGAATAAGGTTCCATATAAATCTATTTGACAGATATCATATAGGATATGAATAGGAAAGAAACGAGGTTTCTCATTCCTGATAATTTGGGTATGCCAGGCATAACGTTTGGATGATACCAAACTATAAGACCCAAATTGGATTAGTGCCAATATAGGTTATCCTAAGGGAAACCTTAAGTATATAATACTTATAAATCCCACATGAGAACAATGTAATTGTTGCTCACCATGCGGTTTTCCTGAGAGGAATACCGATATGCAGTGGTCAGTGGGAGGATAGTGATACTCGATGAAAATCGGAGTAACACTGTTCAAGGCACGAAGTCCTTAATGGAACACAAATAGTTCATCAATGATGAATCTGTACCATAATCTTCAAATACACAAGAAACTAGTAAATCGGATAGAGTCAGAAAACAACCTAGGGTATGGGTTTCTGATCTCACCTCATAAAGATGTCAATCTTATGAAGGCATACCATCCGACTACGTTTAGAGGAAGTGATACGAGGTATCGACTCCCCGTTATGGCAAAGTGCCATGAGTCCGAAATGGATTCCATGTATGACAACTATTTTGGATACTAGTTGTTGTACCACAAGGCATTGTGCCTATGGTACATTAAACGTCTTCAAGGAAGACATACATGGATGGCAACATATCAACGTACAAAGCTGGGCTTTTGACGGAAAGGTATCGTTATCAACATTGTGTTAATAACGGTTCGACCTTTTACCTGTTGCCATGGTAAATCCATTTTGAAAATGCTTGAAAATAACTGTGTATTTCATTTATGAAATGTGTCAGTTATAAATCAAAATCGCTTTCCTGAAAAGGAAACCTTTTGGAGAATGTTTTAACATTCTGACGATTTTGTATAACCGACAAACAAGGTTTGCAGGTTATTCGATCCATGATTGGATCAATGCAAGCATAAGGTTCTTGGAACTGTAGTTTTGAAATAATCATAATGGTTTATGATTGACTCAAAACGAAATAATTCTTGTGTATATAAGGAGGTTAGTGGGAGAGGGCACTGACAGTGAAATTCCCATAAAACAATGGTGAAAGCTTGGCTTTCATAGATATTCTTTCAATAGAAATTCTCCGTAGAATTCTGGGGAGTAACAACCTTTATTCAAGGAATAAAGATCTACTGGGATAGATTTGGAGTTGTTAACACTCTCTGGGAAATCGTACATTTAAAATGTACTTGTATTGGTGTCTCATACGCTTCGAGCATATGGAGTCACAATCGGGTTAATCCAAGTGATAGTCACTAGATTAAAGATTAAGAACATCTGTTAGTATCTTAGAGAACTAAAGATGCTGTCTTAAACTATGGAGAAGGAGAACTTGAAGTGACTGGGATCACCGCTGCAAGTTTCCAAACTATTAAATACTACGGTACTATAAAGTTTGAATAACGGGACAGTGAGCTGGAAATCTTCCATGCAAGATAACTGTTGCCGAATAAACAACAAATGCGGATTATTGCTGCAGCTGAGGCAGCAATAGAAGCCATTTGGATCGAAAATAAATCTAATTAGATTAGATATAGTTCTGTTAGCAGCTAAGTAGCGCGTCAGCACATGCTAAGGAATTAAAGGTCTCATCGACGATCCAGATATATACTTCTATATCATCTGATTCGTTCGGATCATACATCGTGTAGCGATGTGATGATCGTATAAATCACGTCAAACGATGATAAAACAAATCCGCTGATGAAAACCTTTCCTCAGCAATTTGAGCGAACCTTACATAGTTCAAGTGTTGGAACACTTGAGTGACTCGCTACGTGACAAGTGGGAGATTGTTGGATAATATGACCCATAGCGTCACTATTTGCACAGATCATTGTGTTGTTGTAGCAAATTAACTATGTAATAAGGAAATTGCACTCTCATCATTTGTGATTAGATCACCATAGATATATAAATGAAGAGAGGTCCCTATGATTAGTTCCTGGATTGAGATGATATGAGACAGTATCAGTCCACGAAGGATTAATCATTAAATATCCCTAGCCGTAGTATTATCGAGACTGGACATCGATAATGCGGAATAGGCTAGTATTGCACTTGTGCGCGTTGTGAGGGCACAACGGCATAGTTCTCATTTATATAAGTGTTGGAGACTTATGCAAGTGCGATAGGAGGTCGTGTTTCACCGATGGTACGGGAAACAGCTTCGCTCTGGATAGACCCCATCGGAATCCCATTGGTATTATGACTATGTGTCTATGGAGGCCGAAATCAAGGTAGGTGTGTATAGTCTTAACCTGAGACTTGCATCGCTAATACTTACGATAATCGATAAACTTTGGTTTTGGTGGTTGGGGGCCCTGACCAGGTTCTGTGTTCACCACTTCTGGGTTTATCAGAGAGTCGTAGAGTATTGGGTGTGATGTCGAGACGGAAGTATCACTTCAGTCATATTGGAGATGATGTCACGCAGGATACGGTATTAGTGCTCTTAAGTGATGCGCATCCAATCGTGATATTATGACCAGGTCATGAATATCCGATTATAGAGACTAGTTACCAGACATCCGATATGTGCTTCGGACGGGGTAGAAACTTATCCAGCCCCAGCCCTAGCACGTGACTATCCGATACTGGGCCGATATACACAATACGATTGTATACTACGCTTGATATAGATCTAAATATTCATAAATGGATATGTCCGGAGAATTGGGTAGACTTGGTACTTTGCTAGGAGTCGACCTTGTCTCGTAAATCGGTAGAACGTAGTACTTGGTACGTACGTGATTCGGGTACACGACGACCGTATTTATAGCCAACTTATCCGGAGATCTCATGGGTCGCTTCCCGATAATCCACCGATGACGCACAACTCGCACTCTTGAATAATCGGGATTATATAGAAGAGAGAGAAAATTAATCTAGGATTAATTACGGAGATATTTTATCTAGGATAAAATATCGTCTAGAGAGAGATAACGATTAATTTGGAATTAATCGGTAAATTAATATATTCGATATATTAAACGAAATTAGATTTCGACGCGGAATTAAAATTAGATTTTAATTCGGGCGAACGAATTAATTTAGAATTAATTCATTAGCGTCGTGAATAGTGAATTCGCTTGGCGTAATCATTTAATTATGACGCGACGGAAAAATCGTTAATTTAGAATTAGCGAACCCGAGCCCGAGTGTGATTGCGAGCGTATTCGTATTTTGAATTCGAGTGCGGCGATGCAAGTCACATCAAGCGTCAAATCAATCGTCACATCAAGCGTCAAATCAAATGTCACTTTGAGTGATGTGATTGATTGATTGAAAAGACTTGTGACATGACTTAAAGTAGATGTGACTTGAGTGACATGTGAATAGTTGATGTGCATAGTGTTTGCCTTTTTGACTTTTGGAATGTAAATTAAAGGCAAATGCATGGGAAATTCTTTTGAATTTCAAACAAAGTATATAAGATATACTTGATATGCATTTCACACACATTACACATTTCTTTCTCTCTCATTCTCTCTTCTCATCTCACGCCCAAACTGCAACAAGTTACTGGTTTTGAACCAGAAATGGCGTGGACTTTAGGGAGGCAAAGAGTGGTTTTCATGGTGAGAAATCATGTGCTAGCACACATACGAGTCTTGCGAAGGTGGTAGGGAGGTTCACCCATGAGCCGGGATCCATCGGACGAAGCTCGGAGCTCCGTTTTCTCAGCTCAAATCTGAAAAACGTGGACAGTGGACTGCCAGCAGTGGGCGTCCTTGGCAGTGAAGTTTTGGGCTTCAGTCATCTCCAAATCGACTCAACCGATCGATGTGAGTATTCCGCTACCTCCGTTGGTGTGTTCACACATAATTTCATGTCTTGATTTGATCTTGGGACCTTAGAAAAACTCAACATTATGAGGTGATGACCTTCGAAGAGCAGCTGCCAGCTCAGTTTAAAATGCCCGATATAGCCAAATTTATTGGAAATGGGGACCTGAGGGTCCATCTCCGGCAGTATGTCTTGGTAATGAGTTCAGTGGGCCTATCATAGCGCCAAGTCCAAAAGATGTTCGGATGTCATTTGAGGGGGCGCCAGTTGTGTGGTATCATAGCCTTGAGAGGAAGGTCAAGGAAGATTGGAGGGAACTGGCGGATGCCTTCCTAAAGCAGTATGTTACAGACTTAGAGATCAACTTGTCACTCCGCCACTTGGAGAATACTAAGCAAAAGCCAGAGGAGGGCTTTAAAGACTATGTAGACCGCTGGAGGGGTCGGCTTTTGAAGATGCAGACTAGGCCCTCAGAAAAGGACCAAAAAATATGATTATCAAGGGCACCAGAGGAGGATGACCTTGATGATTGCTGATTTCCGATAGTTGAGAGACTGTTATGGATATTGAAGAAGAGGAGGCTAAAAACAGAAAGTTTTATGGCCAGAATAGAAGGCTTTTGGTGGGCCTTCTGAGACCAAGCCTGCTACTGCCGAGGTCGCTACCAACACGAATAGGCGATTCTCCAATCTTGGTAGACCTTTGTCAAAGGTATTTGAAAAGTTGAAGATGCAAGGACTTCTAAAACCTTTGGAACCTAGGCCATTTCCGACCTGTGCTACCGTACCTCAACCTAAACCAGTACTGTTACTTCCATCAAGAAAAAGGCCATGACACCGACAACTGTACCCGCCTTAGGCATGAGGTCCAAAACCTCATTGACTCCTATAAAATACCCGACCCAGGAAAAGAACAACCCAACACAAACAGACACCATCTACCAAACTACCACTCTGTTCCACCACCCACCTACATGATCAAATCCGGCCTGCCCGAAACCTTTATCCTCCAAACTCTCAACCACCAGGCTTCTTATATTGAGATAGGGGATAACGGTAGTAAAGAACCATAGGTCGAGGAAGAAGGCGATGCTGCAAATGATGAAGTTATTCTTCCTAGCTTATTTGATCCTGCATTTTTAATAAAGAAATGGATTTTGTCTACTTGTTCGAACCTTTTCTTAATGATAATAAAGACATTCATTTCGTTTACTTGCCTGAGTCTCTTCCTTTTAACCTGCAACATGAGTATATTTGATAAGAGTATTCAACCTTGGTACTATGATACTCGGTGATGTTTAGAACCCGGGGAATTCTTAGAAGCAGAAAAGATAGGATAGCCATTCAGAAATTGGGAAACGGCGCAATGAGACGGTTAGATTTAGAAGGGAGTAAGTTCACTGAGCCTATCAATATGGATAGATTGAAGCAGTACTTTACCTGAGGGAGAGAAGACCGAGCAGTCACCAAGGGAATTGGCAGAAGACCTAACCCGACAGGATAGGAAACTCATTCATGCATGCATACACGTAACATGTTTTGCACTCTTTTTGTGCTTGCTTTGTGTTCATAGGTTTCGAAGAATAAAAGAGAAAGTGGTAAAGACAAGCTAATCAGAACCAGCAACAGTACAGTATCAGATTTGTATAGGAATCCCAGGGCAAGGCCCACATTAGTTTGAGGGCAAGGCTCCCCTCAGTATCAGTTGAGGGTGAGGCCCACATCAGTATCAGTTTTGGGGTGAGGCCCAGTCAGTATCAGTTTTGGGGCGACGCCCACATCAGTATCAGTCTGGAGGCGAGGCCCACATCAAACTGGGGGCGAGGCCCACATCAGTATCCGTATGGGGGAGAGGCCCTTATCCGTATCAGTTGGGGTGAGGCCCATATTAGTATTAGTTTTGGGACGAGGCCCATATCAGTATCAGTTTTGGGGCGAGGCCCACATCAGTATCAGTTGAGAGTGAGGCCCACGTCAGTATTAGTTTTGGGGCGAGACCCACAACAATTTGAGGTCAAGGACCCACTACATTCATTAATAGTTTCGGGAACAAGGCCTAGGGAATAAAGCCTTCATTTCAGTACAGTTCGGGAATAAAGCCCACAGTCAATACAGTCAAGGAATAAAGACCAAATACAATACAGTTCGGGAATAAAGCCCATATTCCACACAGTTCGGGAATAAGGCCCACAGTCAATATAATTCGGGAACAAGGCCCATGGAATAAAGCCTTCATTCGGTACAGTTCTGGAATAAAGCCCACAGGTAAAACAGTTCGGGAATAAAGCCCACATTCCACAAAGTTCGGGAATAAGGCCCACAGTCAACACAATTCGAGAACAAGGCCCAGAGAATAAAGCATTCATTCGGTACAGTTCTGGAACAAAGCCCACATGCAATACAATTCGGGAATAAAGCCCACATTCCACACAGTTCGGGAATAAAGCCCACAGTCAATAAAATTCGGGAACAAGTCCCAGGAAATAAAGCCTTCATTCGGTACAGTTCTGGAACAAAGCCCACATGCAATACAATTCGGGAATAAAGCCCACAGTCAACACAGTCAGGGGAATAAAGCCCTATCTTAACATAGTTCGGGAACAAAGCCTAGGGGAATAAAGCCCTATCTTAACGCAGTTCGGGAAAAAGGCCAAGGGGAGTAAGCCCTATCTTAACACAGTACGGAAATAAAGCCCAGGGGAATAAAGCCCTATCTTCATACAGTTTGGGAAAAAAGCCCAGAGGAATAAAGCCCACTTTCAATACAGTTCGGGAACAAAGCCCAGAGGAATGAAGCCCAGAGGAATAAAGCCCTATCTTTACACAGTTCGGGAACAAAGCCCTGAGGAATAAAGCCCACTTTCAAAACAGCTCGGGAATAAAGCCCAGGGGAATAAAGCCCTCTCTCAACGCAGTTCGGGAGCAAAGCCCAAAGGTCAAAGCATCTCAGGATAACAAGTAAGTTAAGCAACAGCTAGCGAGCCAGGTAAGTAAAAATGCATTGTATAAACTTTGATAGGATTGTCATTGTCACACACTGCACAAGTCCCATCAAAGTCGGGGCGACTGTAGGCACCGCATTTTTGCACATAAGTCCCTATGATGAGTCTCATTTAGAGGCACTACCTTTTAAGTCGAGGAAGTAGCAGGAAATGGACGTCGGAAGAGAAAAGACAGAAATCAAAATTTTATTAGATTTTATTCGCTCGTTGTGCTTCGGGTTAGCTTGTTGGACTTCCATTTTAAAACACACCCTAAGCCCACACATTACTAAGACACACACCAAGCCATCTCACCCAAAGCCAATCTAAATAATTAAAATATTTAAAATAAATGTCACAAATTATATAAAAATAAATTAAATTGAAATTAAATTAAAATAAATACCTGAATTAAATAAATCCATTCCTAAATTAAATAAATCACTCACCTAATTTAATATATTACCCATCAAAAATAAATTATCCTCTTCTGTAATAATTAAATTAAACATATCCCTATTTTAATTGTTTTATTTCTTTGTTTAAAAACCCATGCATAAAAGAAAACCCTAAATACCTTACTATAAAATATAACACAAACCCTAAGGGAGCTTATTATTCACGGCCACAATAAAACCCTTAGCATCTTCAAACAGACTCACAACAAACACGTGACGTTCCTCATAAGACACCCACACAGCCAACCCACTCATTGTCTTCAAAAACACTGACGCACGGAAGCAACCCTAAAACAACACACGTCCATGCACTCACGTCCACGCACTTATTAACCCTAAAACACATAACTCCAATTCATGTAGCCCACAAATAGCCTTCACAGATCAAAAATCCTCCACTCAGCCTCACCAACCCACTCACTGCCTTCAAGAACCCTCACGCATCTCAGCCACGTTAACACCCTAAGCCATACGTCCCCACCAGCCCTTCACACCAATCACCAGCCTT
Source organism: Zanthoxylum bungeanum (assembly GCA_019454045.1). Taxonomy (NCBI): domain Eukaryota; kingdom Viridiplantae; phylum Streptophyta; class Magnoliopsida; order Sapindales; family Rutaceae; genus Zanthoxylum; species Zanthoxylum bungeanum. The sequence goes on along the minus strand of SKCR01026380.1, from coordinate 168,819 downwards.
CATTGCCTTTATCCACACCCTTCAAACAAAGCAGCACATGCCCCCCTTACGCCATTAAAACCCCACTCACGCACCTAGCCACCTACTCACTCATCTCTCACGCTATACCCACTCAACACGTCCCCTGCACGCCAAAGCCACTAAACAAATCAATACACGTCCCCTGCATTAACAAAGCCACTAAACCGAGTCAGCCAAAACCATGAAGTAAACTGCATAGTACCGACCAAAATAATCACCCAACAAACTTCCCGAAAACAGCCCCTTATCCTTCCCCGAAACTGTCCAAATAGTACCATAAAAAAACTACCCTAAACAGTCCATAAACTATCCAAAATAGTCCCCAAAACTGCACCCTAAAAAACTGCCTAATACTGTCCCGAAAAAAACCGCAAAACTACCCAGTTTTACCCCATAAAACTCACAAACTGCACCCTAAAAACTGCCACAAACTATCCAGAAAAACTACCCCAAACAGTAGCCTTTAAACCGCAAAACAGTGACTGAAAAACAGTAGCAAAACAACAACAAAATGGAGTGAAAACAGCGGCCCAAACAGTGAAACAGCGAGGGAAAATGTTGAACCAGTGAACCGGAGGAGTTGGGGAGCATCCACCCTTCCGACGACCGTGTACAGTACTTCCGAGAGATGATTTAAAAGGTTAGACTTGAGGGCACTTTTTGTATTTATTTTTATTCATCTTTTAATTGTTTTATTTATTTATTTCGCATGAGAGTTGTTTGTGGATGCATGTTGTGGCTTTGAATGGATGGGAAAATGTATCGACTCTTGTGGTATATAGGATGGAAACCCAGACATAAATTCCATAGCCGAATCCAATTGGATGGTAGTGCGGTCTGTACTTGGGAGACAACTCCACGTACCACTTAAGTAAACGTCACATATTTCGCTTTATTATATCTTATTTCTTTATTATCCGTATTTTATATTCCGCCATTTAATTTCTGTATGTTATTTACTTGTGTAATGATGATATAGTGCGCATGGACTTAGTATGTTGGTCTAAAGGTTATTTATTTGAGAGAAGAAAAAGTCTAAAAGACTACCTTTACGATAGTACTTTGCCTCACCGGACGAAGTATGTTCGATTGAATGCGAGATACGTTTAATCGGGCATGCGAAGTCCCATATCATTGTCTTATTTATTTTATATGCATTGTGATGTGATGCACATGGGCTTAGTATGTTGGTCTAAAGTTCTTTATTTGAGAGACACAAAAGTCTAAAAGACTACCTTTACGACAGTACTTTGCCGCGCCTTTTAATATTCCGCCATTTATTTTCTGCAAGTTATCTGTTTATGTGTTGATGATAAAGTGTGCATGGGCTTAGTATGTTGGTCTAAAGGTCCTCTATTTGAGAGAAGTAAAAGTCTAAAAGACTACCTTTACGACAGTACTTTGCCGCGCCGGACGAAGTATTTTTAGTTGAATGTGAGATACGATTAATCGGGCATGCGAAGTCCCATATCCTTATCTTGTTCATTTTTATGCATTGTAATGTCATGCACATGGGCTTATCAAGTTGGATTAAAGGTCCTCCATTTCGAGGGATCAAAAGCCTAAGGGCTATTTTTTCCACGACGTTTTGCCGTGCCTTTTATTATTCCATTATTTCTTGCTGTATGCCATCTTCTTGCTTAATCATGCATCATATGTAACGCACATGGGCTTATTACGTTGGCCTAAAGGTTCTCTATTTGAGGGAAGAAAAGCCTAAAAGGCTACCTTTACCACGATACTTCACCGCCGCGCCATTTATTATTCCGTTATTTGCATTTCTGTATCACATCATTGCACGTTTATTTCAATGTATAATTACCTCTTGAATTATCTATTTGTATTTTTCATCTAATTGCTTCTCTTCATTATGCATGCTTGAGTAATTATCGTTTACTTGTGTTTCCGTATCCATAATATAATGTATTTATGAAATTGTATGTTTACCGTTATTCCGTTTTACTTTTATACATGCTTGTGTAATTGTTATCTACTTGCGTTTCTGTATCCATGAATATAATATTCTTATGAAATTGTATGTTTGCCGTTATATTTGACTTACTTTCAAGCATGCAAACTTATATATAGGTTATATGTAGTTTAGATATGAGTTTTGTTTTTATGCATGTGACTTAGGAATAGAATACCTTTGAACATATATGTTGCGTAGATTCGGTTATTTATTGCACAAATCATATCATTACAAGTGGTATAAGTAATGGACCATTCCGAACCCAACGGTTTGAGGTCTTCCCTTGCGAGGGGTGAGTGCGGCCTTAAATCACATTTTCCCGATTCACACCGGGTGGCGAGTCCATGTTATTTCTCCGGTTTAGTTCCCCCGCTGGCTATTTCGTACTCCCAACTAGGCCGCGAGCCTAGAACAGCGTCATCCTTATTTGTGTCCCCACAGATATGATCCTCATGGGATATACAGACTCTGATTTTCAGACGAATATCGATTATAGGATATCAACATCTAGATCGGTGTTTAGCCTAGGTGGTGGGGCCATTATGTTGAGGAGTATAAGTAATATTGAATTGCTGCTGACTCCACCACCATGGAGGCTAAGTATGTAGTAGCTTACGAAACAGCTAAAGGAGTAGTCTGGCTCTAGAAATAATTGGGATATTTGGAAGTTGTTCCAGATATGGATAGACCACTCACACTTTATTGCGATACTAATGGTGCAAAGGCAAATTCCAAAGAACCAAAAATCCCCAAAAGAAGAAAGCAAATAGAGAGAAAATATCATCTCATCAGAAAGATAGTGTAGAAATGAGAAGTTTCTGTCACGAAGATTACAATCCACAGACCTGACTAGTTCGTTTACAAAGACCATATCAGCTAAAGTGTTTGAGGTCACCTAGACGGTCTAAGATTATATGACATGTCACATCTGCTCTAGTGCAAGTGAGAGATTATTGGGATATATGCCATAAAGCTTCATGTTAAGTAAATGAAATTATTTATTATAAAATAAAAAGATACATTGTTTATTTATCAATTATTTTGATTTAAATCGCATATTGTACACTATCATTTTTACCCTTAATTACTTGTGTGCCTTCAGACTTAGTGTATGAGTGTCATATACAAGAGAATTTAACTCTAAAGTTAGTAATCTAAAATAGTCTTAAAGAGTAAATAAAGCGGGTACTTTTTGTGGTTTATCTATAGCTGCGGTCCATTCTATAATTGTATGACGACCTGATCCGGGATCATCTATGTGGTGACATGAGAATGGAGGCACCTTATATGATGTGATCATATAGGACTGAACCTAGATAAAAATGAATTTATTATAATATCCATTAAATAAAGAAATTCATTTCAATCTACTAGATGGTCACATATAGATTAATTTGAATCCTGAGTGTACTGCGAACTCATGCATGACAGTCTATGTCATTTGATTTAAAAATGTGAGGTCAATGTAGCAATCCTGACCAATAGCTACGTATTTTGGGGACATGATTTGGTGTGTAGCTGGGGATGTTTTATATAGATATGGAGTTTAGTCCCTCTTACTAGAAGTGGATGAGTATCTTCCTTAAGGGTTGATTCAGTACTTGAACAATTAGAGCGCTCAAATCCTTCTATTACAAATAGAAAGATTAATATTAGTAATGGTTATGAATAAATCATTCACTAGAGAATCAATGGTACTCAAGGTAAAAATAATTAGAGGGGTATAATGGATATTATGATTTGGCTCTAATTATGAGATACTCGTGAAAGGCCCATCCATATATAATTACTATATCAATTGACACTGATGTAGTTTGGCTTATATTATTTATCTACGGTAGAGAGTGCAGCTTTGAGTTTCAGTGGAATAACCTGAAGTTAATAATTCAGAATATTTAATTAAAGAGTTTAATTAATATTCCAAGATTATTGGAGCTCAAAACTGTAGGTTTATTTAGTCCTCGTGCTAGCTCGATATACTATAGTAAATTAAATATAATTGGATAGTCCAATTATATACTCACATCTATATTATATATTTATCACACATGAGACTTTATGTTAATTTAATATAAATATTTCGTTAAATAAATGATTATAAGATAATATTAATATAGTTTGTAATTATTAAATTATGTTTTATAATTTAATATATCATTTGGAATGAATAAATTTAAATTTGATTTTAAACTCCTCATTACTAAAATGATAGTTACGTTATTTAATTAAGTAACATGTTAAATATCATTATGATGTCATTAATCATCAAAACTTTGGTGTTATATTTTTCCTAGGACTGGCCAAATATGCAAGGGATTTGGTACTTATTTTTATAATTTGGTTGCAAACTTGATAACTCTAAACCCTAACTATAAAAGAAAAATATGTTTTTCTTTTTAGGATATCTCATTCTCTCTCAACCCTAGCCACCATTGTTCTTAATTTTCTCTCAAGAGTTGAAAGGAAAAGGTATTAGACAAAAATAGATTTATTTTTTGAGTCATGCAACCGTTGTTTTTATTGGTTGCGAGTCATAGCAGAAGACTTATTAGAGATCAAATTGAAATTTTTTTTATATACACATGGTAATGAGCAGAAAAAATGCTCAATGCCTCCTCTTATTACTCGAATTTAGGGCTCGGTTTGTGTTGTGTTTTTGCTCAAAATTTTTTAGGAACACTAAGGACTATATATCTGGACTTAATATTTTATTTATAATTGAGCCATTAAGAACTCCAGTTTATAGGTTTAGTATATTGATTCTTCTAGGATGCCATTACTCTTAAATTCATGCCTCTGTTGATTACTTAATTTCAACGCGTCAATAAAAATTTTGGCTAGATTTTATATTGTCTATTGTATAAGCTTTGCTTTGAACTCATTGCTGGTCAATGGCAATGAATCTTGCCTCTGTTTGATTTTACGTAAAAGCCTGTAAAGTTATAATGTCAGTCTGTAATATTGTTAACTGAGTTTTCTGTTATTCTTCTTTTTCCTAAAATCTTATACTTCTTTAGCTGTTTCTTGAATGTGATGTACATATAAAGTATATTGATAGTAAAAGCATAAGAAATGTATACGCATGATTATGCATTTCGATTTTTTATAAATTAAGTTAACATTAAAAGAATGATTTTGAATTCCAAAGAGTTTTAAAAGACAGTTTTCAAATGCTTTTGAGAAAATCATATTTCAGAAAGTGTTTTTACAGTTTTAAATTTCAGTATGATTTTATGTTTTTTTCAGGGCATGAGGTAAAACCTCACCCCAGTATGTAACTATTATAGTTGAATTGACGAATTCAGATGACATGTGCACATGTAGAGAGTCAAGATGACGGCTTAGGTTCGTGTAACTCGACTCTAGCGCTGGCTATGTCCAATTGAATCATTTTTCTGGACATAAAGCTCTACGTTCAGTTGAGTCGTTTTCCTGGGTGTAGGGCACCACTAGTTTCAGAGACGCCCAGATGAGTCTTTTTCTTGGGCGTCACTAGTTTCAGAGACCCGGTAATTATTCCCAGACATGTCCAGTTGAGACGGTTTCCTGGACGTAGGCAGTTTTGAGTTTTCAGATTTTAGCTTTTCAGTACAAGATTTCAGAATCAGAATTTAGAAACAGTTTTCAAATGAGCCGTTTTTAGAAATAATTTTCAGAGAACAATATTTCAGAAAGACAGATTTCATAAAGAGTTTCAGAAAGTGGTCAATCATACATCCTAATGATCATCTAAGATGCATATAGTTGTTATTAATGCATGGTAGCATGGTTACTTCTGTATGGATAAATGATTGATGTTTGGATGTATGGTATGCTTTCATGGAAAAAAATGTATTATTAGACACCAATGCTGCTGACATGATATTATATACATGTATAGGTAGTTGATAACAGAATGTGAATAGAAATAATACTTTAAAATACGATTTGATGATATTGCAATAAAATAAAAGAAAGATAAGAATGATATATAATCAAACACTATTTGTAAAAGTAAGGAGGTAAGTAATAATTTATCAAGATAGCGCAGCAGAAGCGTAATGAAATTTGATTTGATGACTAGAGATATAGGAACATAATAAGTATATTATGGATGTTAAGTGTAAATAGGAAACATAACTTAAAATTTAGGTATGGTTAGTTAGAAAGACTGGTAGCTAGTAATAAGTTTGTTAATAGATAAGGAAACATAAAAGATATATCAGATTTTGATATTTGTGATTGATCACTAAAGTTCAGATTATATAAAATGGAATCCAGCCTTTGCATGTGTTTGAGTTTTACAGGTTGGTGACCCCAATCGGTTGACCACAGTCTTCAGAGCTTGAGGAGTTGGATAGCAGCATTGCAGGCAGCCAGTCACCAGGTCTTGGGAGTATAAGAGTCAAGTTGTATAAGTCTGGTTGTTAAGTAATTGAGTTGTATGGTACTATTGTACAAGGTTAAGTTTGTAAAAGTTTTTATTTATACGTATTTTCGGGCATGGAGCCCAATTATATTATGTCTTGAGTTGTTTGTTTTAGTTTTTTTTATATTGTGTTGGGCCCTATAGGTCGTATAGAAGTGCTGGACGTTGATCTAGGTTGCGTGACTTTTAGCAGAGGTCATGCCGAATTTTTGTCAGATTCAAAGGCTTATGGAGATGCGTTTAGCCTGTCTCCTACCGATAGCATCCTGGCTTAGGCGGGATGTTATAGTTACTGATCTCATCTCAAAAACAAACTCATAAATGAGACCATTTCCCTACTCAATAACACCAAATAAATGCAATTCATAACTCATAACTATATACTTAATAATACTTCTATGTACAATTGTTTTCCTAGACACATTGACTTATTACACACAAAATTTCAACTATACAAAATGTATGCCATGCAAATTTTCTTAGACTATGACTGGATTTTCACTCTATACTCGATCTGGTGGACCAAACACCCTAGTGACTGCCATCGGTATCCATACTCCCGAGCTCGTCATCCAGGTATGCTTATAAAATAGAAACACTAGGAGTGGGGGGTTAGATCGTTTGAAGGATCTTGTGAGTGGACAATTTAAAACGGAACTGAAATACTTGATAAACCATTCATTGTTCCGAAATCGAAGACATTTCTAGAAAACTGATTCTTTTTGAAAACTCTTTCTTATCTGAAAATAATTCTATTTATGTGAAACATTTCTTGAAATCTTTCTTTCTGTAAAAACTGAATTCTCTTGAAAACTCTTTTATAAAACTTATCTTTTCTGAAAATCAGATCTCTGAAAATCTGTGGAAAATCTAACGCATAGGGTGTTACGTATCGACGTCCCCCCATATGTCTAACTATTGGTTTTGAGGCGTTATGTCTCACCATCCCCCAAGCCACTGAACTAGAGCCAGGTGTGAAAATCCATATTATTAGGGCGTTAAGTCTTACCGTCCCCCAATGTATGCCACCATCATATCCCTAAATCTAGGGTCTATGGGCATTACGTCTCGATGTACCTCTAGCCTTGAAATCTAGGATCAAGGGGCGTTACGTATCACCGTCCCCTTAATCCTGCTCTACATATGCACATGTCATTTCCGTCAATTCCATAACTAAGTCAAGTTATATCTAAGGTGGGTTTTCCCCTATACCTCCAAAAGCATGAGATAATACTTAAAAAATTATATTTTTTTTTCTAAAACATTTCTATTCATAAAACATCTGAAATATACTTGGCTAACGCCCTAAATATAGAAACATATATAAGTATATACAGTTTGAGAAAATGGACCACTCATAGATTTCGAATTTTACTGGGGTTACTTCCATTTATTGAAGAAGAATGTGGTTCCTGCTGAAAACTTAGTTACAATCTAATCGTGGGATATGTTTGAGACTAGGTTAGGTTTCCTAATTCAAGTAATTATTATTACGACATGGTGTATCATGCTTGTGACAGGTAGTAATGTGTGTACATGTGCTGATATTAGGCCTTTAGGGTAGCCTTTAACATTTTAAGCTGAATCTAAAATGGCTAAATCTGATTCTGAGAAAATGATCACGTGTCGCGACTCTGGTCCCTTGCATTGTGACGCTCATAAAGCACGGAGCTCCCTCTTTTTCTGTTTCACGATGCTAGCCCCTTGGCGTCGTGACACTCACAAGACAGAAATGAAATAGAGAGCATCATCAAGCTCAGTGTCGTGACGCTAGGCCATACGTATCGCGATGCTGGCCTGATTTTAGGCCAATGTTCAACTCCCCACCGCCAAATTCCAAAATGCAAAACCAACACCTCCACTCTAAAAATTTCACACAATTACTTCATTAATATCAATAATTAAACATGCTAAACTAACATTCCATAATCAAGATAAAACTATAATCTCATAAATCTTGTTTCCTATCCGTAACCCAAACAACAACCATTTACTTTAATATCATCAAATCACAAACTCTAATCCCCCATCATATTTATACATATAAAAGTTTCATTTCATTTTTATACCATCAAGTCATTTCTCAAAATGCATATTAATAACTCTATTAATGCCAATTATGCATTCTCATTGCTATGGTGATGCAAGGTGTGAATTAGGATTTTCTTTTTCAAGATAAAAATTGAAATTAGGAGAGGGAATGAGGATTAGAACTTACATTGTGTCATTTGGAGCTTGGAAATCATTATCCTTCATCCAAATTCTATGAGAATGTAGAAATGTTTCTTGAGAGCTTCATTGCCTTAAGTATATATATATATATTTTTGCTTCCAAAAAGAGATGGATGAATAATGGGTTATTTATAGATAATGGATGATTTTTATGTAATGAAATGAATGGTCAAGATGGTGCCACATCACCCAAATCTAGGTCATTCTCAAAATTCACTGCAGCAGTCATATAATTCCCAATTTTTGACTATTTCTGATTCAAATTTAGAAAATATCCAATGCGAAAGTTGTAGGTCTTAGTCTTAAATTTCTTCCTACATAAAATCCATAGAAATCAGATATTGTATGAAAAAGTTATGCCCAAAATAGTAAGGGATATTTGAAATGGAAAGTAAGCTAAATTCCACATCGGAACTACAAGGAATTATCGAATACCCGAAAAGTAATTTCGTGAGCACGTACATGCTTGAACATGATTTACATAATCTATCATATCTTTCATAGTGTAATAGTCATCAAGATTACCAGTTGTTACAATCCTAGTGCCTAACACGTTTCCTCCGCGAGGGAAATCATTTCCTACAAGATCGATAAAGGTTCTTTATTGTCAAAAACTTCTTTATGGATTCCAATCCAAGGTTTGGAATTGGAGTCATCTTTTCGTGGTCGCTATTACTTGTAAGGGGTCAAATGAACGATGTTCTTCTGAGATGTACATCGTCTTTGAGGAATGACATCAACATCCTTATTGTCATCATATAAGAAGTACAATCTGGATAACACATATGTGCTTCAGGAATGTCCAAGATTAAAATTCCCATTTATATTGGCAGTATAAATGGGATATACTTCGTTGTTGAGGCATTCAACATATATATTTTTCTCCATGGGTCTATAACTGGATAAATCGTGTAAGAATGTGATCTCGAATTTTATGTAGGATGCTTGAAGATGGTTTTGGCTGAACCATCTCTTGTCTGGTAAAAACAGCTTTGGAACTTGAGGTCATTTTATTTGTTTATTATTTTTCTTAGATTTCGTTTAGATGCTGGACTGTGATCTATGTTGTCTAGTTTAAGGATATATTATGTCAGACTTTCTATAAATTTAGAGCCTTATTGAGATGGGTTAATCATGTATTCTACCTTTAGCACCTTGGCTCTGGCGGGGTGTTATAGTTGTGGTATCATAGTGTAACACCTTAGTAATTTTGACGACTACTATATTACATATGGCATAATACATTATATAAATCATGCTCAAGCGTGTAAGTACTCGTGAATTATTTTTTGAACATTCCATAAATTATTTACGGTTCCGATACAAGATTTATTTTTTATTCTATTCCCGACAGCCCTTAGTATTTGAGCTATGACCTTTTCATAAAATCTCCGATTGTTATTAATTTTATATCATCGGAAAGGTAAAACTGAGATCTACAACTTCTTCTTTGGATATTTTTCCAAATTCGAATAAAAAAATGTCAAAAATCATGATTGCATAAGCTGCTACAGTGAAATTCGAGAATGCGCTAGAATTGATTGATGTGGCAAAGTTTAGATCACTCATTTGCAAATAAAAATCATCCCTATGTACTATAAATAGAAAATATTATTCACCATCTTCTTCTTTTTTTCCTTTAAGGTGTGAAATTGGTCCCAAAATAATCTCAAATTTCTTCATTCTCCTATGCCAAAAGGTGCAAGAAAAATTCATGATTTCAGTTTATTTTCATCCAATTATCGACAGGAACCGCAATATTTCTTGGATGAAGAAAAGTAGTGCCATTAAGATTCCATACCTATGAGTGGATATTTCTTTTCAAGTTGATATTTACTTATTTGCTTTTAATTTGAGACTTACTTTTAAGTGCTTTAGGGCATTAGCCAAGTTGATTTCTAGTTATTTAATGAATGAGAATATTTTGAAAAGTTTTGAGTTTGAAAGCATGATTTTAGAGATTTTGGAGGTATGAGGGAAAAGCCACCTCTTATGTAACTTGGAATTGATGGATATAGACATGTGCACTAGTAGATCAGGACTAGGGGGATGGCGATAAATAAAGCCCCTAGTTCATTCTTCAGGACTATGGACTAGGGATGACATATGCCCCTAGATCTTAGATCCAGGGTCAGGATGATGGCATGGATTGCGAGATAGTGATACGTAACGCCTTAATGGCATAAATTAACACTCTTGGATCTAGTTCAGTGGCTTGGGGGATGGCGATACGTAACGCCATAAGACACTTATTTAGGCGTATAAGGGGACAATGATACGTAACGCCCCCATGCATCAAGTTTTCTACAGATTCTCAGATATTTTAGATGAGACTTTCAGACACAGCAGTGTTTATGAAAGAGTTTTAGATATAATTTAGTTTTACAGAAAGATCACTAAGTTTCACAGACAGAAAGGATTTCTAGAAAATTTTCAGAGGAAGAGCTTGATCTTCAGACGAGAAAAAGAGTTTTCAGAAAAGATTGATTTTCTTGAGATGTTTTTCGCCCGAACCATGAATTTATCTTAAAACATTTCAGTTTCAGTTTTAAGTTGTCCACTCACTAGATCATTCAAATGATCTAACCCTCACCCTAAGGTTTTCTATTTTTCAGGTTTGTTCGGAGGACGAGCTCGAGAGGATGGATACTAATGGTAATCACTAGGGTGTTTGAGTCCATCAGGTCATATACAGAGGTTCAACTCAGTCATTGTCAAAGTAAAGTTGCTTCCATGCATTCGTATTGTATGAGTTATTGCAATATATTTAAAATTTTCATTAACAGAGTTGTAAAGATAATTATTATTGAGTACATAATTATAAGTAATAAAATGCATTTTATTTTGATGAGTTGGGCAATGGCCCTCGTGCATGGCTTTGCATATCAGATGGTTTAGTAGTGATGGTCATAGTAAGAAATTCGAAGGCTCAGGGGGATAGGTCATCATATTCCCTGCTGGTAAAATCTCTGAAAAAGAGATATTACACAGAGTAAAAATTTAGGTGTCGGTGATTGCAGCCACATGGTATCTGATCATCTGAGTAAGTTTTTTTTTTTTTTTGCTATGTATAGACTATACAAGTCTTATTTTTGCTATTTGATTTGATTTATTATATATGGTATGATGTACAATGGTTTTGATTGATATCGATGATTCAGATTATCGGTACATATTTTTATGCTATGAATATATGTATGTATATAGGTATATTAAGTTAAGAGTATGTCGTTTATATAGGTATTTATATAAGTAAGTAATATGAATTCAATGTCTTTTGAGGTACGCGTTATGCTATAATATTGATAGTCTGAATTATGAAGGGATGTTTTGATTTATGTTTTGAGAACTCATATTTGATTATTGGCATAAAAGTGTTCTGAAAACAAAAAAGGAAAGGGGAGAAAGAAAAAATGATCTTAGATATTTTGATTTTGATTATAAAGGATAAATAAAATGTTTTTTCCTCGACGCTTGATTCACGTTTTCATGTTTTGAGATTTATCGATATGTTTCCATCGAGGTACTTGTTAATATATTTCTGTCTCGGCATTCGAAAATGACTTTGATTTTAAATTGTAAAGTTTTATTTTCGTCGAGACGCTCGAAAATCTATGTCTGTCACGGTGCTTGATGATTTTATATTTTTGACCATTCGTGGAGCTTGTATATGTTTCGTTCCGGCTTTTCCGGGGCCGGGGCGCTCGTTATGGGGTCCAAACCATCAGAAAATGGCTGGCCCACTACCTTCTCGATATGGTTCGTACACTATCCGGTCTGTGCACGTGACTAAACAGTGGACGCTCGATATATATTTTGAAATATTTGTATCAAAGATTTATTTTTGATTTAAACATATTTATGTTTTAGGGAGGAGAATGATTTCAAAAAATTACATTTTGATTTTGATATATTTTGATATTGTTTATGATATTATACAATATGATATGTTTCTGTTACAATGCATGTATATGATTTTTATGGTTATGTAATTTGATATGATATGTATGTTGGACAATTATGACCCATAGGGTCACTATTTGTACAGATCATGGTGTTGTTGTACAAATTAACTATGTGACAAGGAAATTGCACTCTTATCATTTGTGATTAGATCACCTTAGATGTATAAATGATGAGAGGTCCATATGATTAGTTCCTGGATTAAGATGATATGAGACAGTATCAGTCCACGAAGGATTAATCATTAAATATCCCTAGTCAGAGTATTATCGAGATATGACATCGGTAATACGTAAAAGACTAGTATCGCACTTGTGCGCGTTGTGAGGGCACAACGGTATAATTCTCATATATTTAAGTTTTGGATATTTATGCAAGTGCGGTAGGAGGTTGTGTTTCACTGATGGTACGGGAAACAGCTTCACTCTGGATAGACCCCCAGCGGAATCCCATTGGTAGTATGACTGTGTATCTATGGGATTCCGACATCGGGGTAGGTGTATTTGGTCTTAACCTAAGACTTGCACCGCTAATGCTTACGACAATCAATATACTTTGGTTGCGGTCGTCCTGGGCTTTAACTGGTTCTGTGTATGCCAATGCTAGGTATGTTGAGATTCGTAGAGTATTGGGTGTGATATCAAGACAGAAGTATCACTCCAGTCATAGTGGAGATGATGTCACGCAGGATACGGTATTAGTGCTCTTAAGTGCTGCGCGGCCATCGGGATTTTATGACTAGGTCATGTATATCCGATTATAGAGACTAGTTACCAGACATCCGACATGTGCTTCGTTCGGGGCAGACACAACTCCAGCCCCAGGCCTAGAACGTGACCATCCGATACTGGATCGATGTATAATATACGATGTATACTACGCCTGATATAGATCATATATTCCTGTAAGGATATTCTGGAGAATTGGGTAGGCATGGCGTTTTGCTAGAAGCCAACCTTGTCTTGTGAATCGGTAAAACATAGTACTTGGTACGTACGTGTTCGGATAGTCCGATGACCGTATTTACTGCCAACATATCTGGGGATCTCATGGGTCACTTCCCAATGATACACCGATGATGTATGACTCGCACTTAATTAATATGAGATTAATTCGATGAGAGAGAAAATTAATCTGGGATTAATTACAGAGATATTTTATCGTCTAAAGAGAGAGAACGATTAATTTGGAATTAATCGGGTAAAATAATATATTCGATATATTAAATGGAATTGGATTTCGACGCGGAATTAAAATTAGATTTTAATTCGGGCGAACGAATTAATTTAGAATTAATTCATTAGCGACGTGAATAGTGAATTTGCTAGGCGTAATCATTTAATTACGACGCAATGGAAAATTCACTAATTAGGAATTAGCGAACCCAAGCCCGAGTGTGATTGTGAGCGCATTCGTATTTCGAATTCGAGTGCAACACGCAAGTCACGTCAAGCGTCAAATCATTAGTCGCATCAAGCGTTAAATCATTAGTCGCATCAAGCATCAAATCACTTGTCACTTTTAGGGATGTGACTTGACAACTTTAAAGACTTGATATGACTTGATGGATTTTTGATGTTGGAGTGTGGAACACTCAAACTTTTTACATTTAATTTGTTTGACTTTTTGAAGGTTAAATTAATTGGTAAATCATTTATATTTTTGGAAAATATATAAACTAAAATGATTTACAACTTTTGTAATAAGTTAACACTTTTCTATCTCTTTTTTTTTTTCTTCTTCCTCACGCCCCTTGGAGGGCTTTTCTTCTCCATTTTGCTGTGAAAATGGTGTGAATGAGGGAGGCATTTTGAGTGATTTTTGTGGCAAAAATCACAAGTGCTAGCACACCGAGAGTTATACGAAGGTGTTAGGGAAACTCACCCTCGAGCCGGGAATCAAACAACAAAGATTCGAAGCTCAAATGATGAAGCAAAACCTGAAAAATTGGAGCAGTGGGCTGCTGCACTTGGGCGTGACTTCTCCAAGGAAAATCAAGCTATGTTCTTCATCAAATCGTCTCAACCGATCGATGTAAATATTCCGCAACTTCTTCGATTTGTTTTCACACATATTTCATGCTTGTTTGATGATCTTGGGACCTAAATAGAAACCAACAATGGCATCAAGAGCTTAGGTTCAAGCATGAAATTTTTGGGTTAAAATTTGGGTAAACTTGATTTGAGCATGTTTTGGTTAAATTGGTTGTTTGAATATGCTTAATATATGTTTAATTGAAGTTTGATTGGATCAATTTCATGAAAATGGTTTGGAACAAATTTTCCCCAAATATGTTACCTTGGCCGAAAGTTTAGGGCATTTGGAATTCATGGAATTTTTTGATTTTGATTCATTGGATGAGTTAGAATCATGTAGGATGATGTTAATTTAAGATTAATTGGATTGAATTTTCAATTGAACAAAATCCCCAAATTCCTTCAAGTGGCCGAATGTAACAAGCCCTATTTAGTCTTGGATTTTTGATTTTGTTTGGATATTGGATGTGTTGGAAATCATTTGGGATATTAATTCGATGTCGATTGTGGAATTAATTGGATTGAATTCAAATTGGACAAAATTATCTCCCTTGGCCGAGACTTTAAGCATGGTTAATGGGTTTGATTTTTCATTAATGTGTTGGACATGTGATGATGATGATGACCATGATTAATTGGACTAATTTGATGTTTTGGAAATATTGATTTAGGTGATTAATCATAATATACACTTTAGGTAATTAAATTGGAAATTTGGGATTTGGTAATTTAATTATTTGGGCCATAAAATTGGATTTAGGCTTCTAATGTCATAAATGGGCTTATTGGGCTTTGTTGTACAAAGTTGGGTTTAGGCAAATTGGATTGGATCCAATTGGGCCCAAAACCGCTTCCTTAAAGCCCAAATGCGACAAATAGACCTTTAAAGTTTAATTGGGCCTAATAGGCTGAAATTGATTTCTAGGCTTATGGGGTTTCTCCTTGATTGGGCTTTGGTTGCCGAAGCCCATGCCTTAAAGAAATTAATTAAAGCCCATTGGACATGAATTGAATTGACGTTGGACGTTAATCGGGCTTTGAGACCCGTAACGATTAAATTTGAAATTTAAGTCGTAAAAGGTTTTTTAATAAAGTGTAATATTTAATTTGGAATTAAATAATGAATTTTTATTAAATACATATTAAATTGGATTTAATGTTGTAGTTTAATTTAATTCGAGAATTCGTACTTTGAGTACTTATTCGCAAAACGAGTTTGACTCGCGCAAAATCAAATCGTTGTTTGAACATTGGATGATCACTAATTATCAGATTAATTAATTTGATTAGATTGATTGATAACATGCTTGTGTGAATACATTGTTGTGATGAATGAATAATGTATATCGGATGGATATTAGTATGGTGGGGGAAATTTTGGAAATTATTGTAATAAATTCGATTTATTAAATTAGACCTGCGTGTCCAACCTTATCACCTCTATTCTATTTGTATTCTCTTCTCACCTATTCCCCTCAATGTAAATGAGGTTTCTTTAGAAGTGTAGTGTAACGGGTAGAAGTAATACAAGTGCTAGTTTGAGAGAGAAAGAGAGAGATTTGATCTAGGATCAATGTGTTAAGTATCCATCCGCATATCATTATTATTTATTTTCATATGCGCTTTATTATGTGTTTAGAATGCATGTTTAAGGGTGTATGATGATGAGACCTTAACAAAAGCTAATAAATTGGTAGCCAATTTGCACGCGAAAAACCCTCAAATGAATATCATGCATTTTTCCTTCCATTGAGTGATTCTTACTCAAGATCCGAGATTGGCATTGGGTTGTTGGCCAAAGTCAAGCTCTTTGTCCGTCAAAGATGTGTTTGAATCACGAGAGTTTTGTTCCATATCGGTGTCTTGTCCAAGTTGTGGTTTGTTGGCCAAAGTCAATACCACTTCTTGTCACTCGACATTGATTACGAAGCTTTCCATGGTCAATGGGTCGCGCTTGACTGGGATCATTAGGTTTGTTGTGCCAAATCCAAGGCCTAGTTGATTCAGAGGAAAAAGGTTAGGGTATATATTGGATATATAAGCAAATATGGGATATATGTTTCGGACTTGGATGTCCACCTACCGGATCTAGGAATTGGATTGGATCCAATTGATCTTAGAGATCTACCTAGTTAATTATCATACAATTTGTTGGCCAAAGTCAAGATTGTGTGACATTTAACGGGATCCTAGGCCACTAGGAAACACGGTTTCCCGAGTACTCGACAGAGGTTTAGAGGCTCGCCGAAAAATAGTGGGAGGCAAGAATTGAATTTGCAATATTCATTCAATTACTCGCCATACGCGCTCAAACAAATATCACTCGTCATATTATTTAAAAGTATTAGTTGGACTAATATTTAAAGTTGTTTAATTGATATAGTTTGACTATATTCAAACAAATTCAATAAATAGTTGATTTTATAATTGGATTATAGTAATCAATATAATTGAATTAAAATTATAGTTGATCAAATAATTGGACTTTTATAATCATTATAATAAATAGTACCTTTAATAATTGATTAAATAGTTGAACTATTAAAATCAATATAAAATTGAAAGTTGGACATTTAAAATATAATCTTGGATGATAATATTTAAAATGGTTTAATTTTCAAATTGAGAATTAAATTTCAGGATGGTCCTGGAAATATATAATAAGTTAATTTATTTGATAAAATAACATATTATGCCTAAGCCCGGAATTAAGCAATAGTAGAGCATGATCTTTGGAAGTTTCATGTAATGATAACTTAAAGTGCTTAATCCATTATACTTGTCATACATCTATGTTTAGATTTAAGAAGTATCAAAATTGCAATTAATAATTCTTGGAGAATTAATGACTATTCTCAAGGAGATAAAGTCAATTTTGCAATTAGGTAAGTAGCACAAGGCACACTTTACTTCAATGTTTTAGAAACCCAAGGCTTGGCCAAAGGCTTCTGAAATGTTGAAAAGGGTAAAGCCAAAATCATTTTGATCTTCTAGGAAGATAAAGGACATATCCCAAAGTGACTGTCGTTTGGATATGACATACATGAAAGGAATTAAAGAAAGTGCAAGGCTCTAACTTTAAATAAATTTGTCAAAATTATGTCCATTACTAGTATTCAAATTGGATTTTAAAATAACTTAGCATGGTACATAAAACATATGCATTGATGTTCAGAATCTGCTGTGAGCAAGATACTGACTTCAAGCTGAGATAAATCTGTGAATCGGAAACGGGACGAAAGTCGCTGTTTCGACCGTAGATACCTAAGTTTAAGAACTACCCTTCAGGTATGTACTTAAGTTAGGGAACTGTTATAATGTAACTAGTTTGACTAGAAACATTATCTCTATATCAGTGTTTATTCCATTGTGGATAAACCTTTATATTCTAGAACACTAAAGTGTTTCATTATATAAAGATGATATTGAGATAAACACATTAGATGTGAATAACAGTATATATATTTTGAATATATATAAATCTCAAACATATGACATGACAAATAAATAGCTTTTACTGATTTTATCAGAAGAGACTTATTTGTGGCATTGTTGTCTGGGACATAATTAAACAAGACTCATATATCCACACTTTTGAAGAGTGGATACTAGGACTGATTTGACTATTCAAATAAAGTCTGCGAATCTAGTTTATTAGGTAAAGTGCCTAAAACACCTTTACTTGGTAATAGTGAAAGTGCCACCGATCTGTCAGCCCTATTCATGGTGAAGTAAGTGGGCCCATATCTAGCTAGGCTAGATGTGGATATGAATATTTCGTGACCTTAACAGATGTGGCATCACGTTATGATTATGTGTATCTTTTGAAGAACACAAATCGGAAACCTTTAAAGTTTCGACACGAAGTAGACAGTCAGATCGGCTGTAGTATTATGCCGTCACGGTAAGACCGTAATGGAAAATACTTAAGCAATAAAGTTTCACAAATACTTGAAAGAGTCTAGTATTCTCTCAAATGAGGACTCCTCCTGGAACACGTCAGTTTGACGGTGTGTCCGTATGGAGAAACCAAATTTTGTTGGACATGATAAGGTTAATCATGAGTCGCTCTGAGCTACATTTTCCTTCAAAAATAAGCATTAACAATGCAAAACTTATTTAGAATAAGGTTCCATGATAATCTATTTGACAGACTTCATATTAGATATGAACGGAAAGAAACAGGGTTTCACACTCCTGTAGATTTGGGTATGCTGGGCATACGTTTGGATGATACCAAACTCGAACTCAAACTGGATTAGTGCCAATTATAGGTTATCCAAGGGAAAACCATTAGTATAGTACTTATATATCTCACATGAGAACAATGTGATTGTTGCTCACCATGCGGTCTTCCTAACAGGAATACCGATATGCAGTGGTAGGTGGGAGGATGGTAAAACTCGATGAAAATCGGAGTAATACTGTTCAAGGCAAGAAGTCCTTAATGGAACACAAACAGTTCATCAAGGATGAATCTGTACCATTAATCTTCGAATACACAAGAACCACGTAGATCGGAGAGAATCAGGAAACAACCTGGGGTATGTGTTTCTGATCTCACCTCATACAAATGTCAATCTTGTTGAGGTATACCAACCGACTACGTTTGAGGAAGTGATACAAGGTATCGACTCCCGTTATGGCAAAGTACCATGAGTTCGAAATGGATTCCATGTATAACGACTATGTTTGGACACTAGTTGATGTACCGTAAGGCATTGTGCCTATTGGTACTATATGGGTCTTCAAGGAAGACATACATGGATGGCAACATACCAACGTACTAAACTAGGCTTGTAACGGAAAGGTATCGTTATCAACATTGCGTTGATTACGGTTCAACCTTTTACCTGTTGCCACGGTAAATCCATTTGGATAATGCTTGCTAAAGCTGTACATTTCATTTATGAAATGTGTCAGTTAAAGATCAAAATCGCTTTCCTTAAACAGAAACCTTTTGGAGGATGTTTATAACATCCTGGCGATTTTTTTCGTATTAAAACCACCAAACTAGGTTTGCTGGTTGTTCGATCCATGTTTGGATTGAAGCGAGCATAAGGTTCTTGGAACTGACATTTTGATGTAATCATAATGGTTTATGATTTAATTCAAAACGGGATGATTCTTGTGTATACAAGGAGGTTAGTGAGAGCACACTGACAATGAATGTCCTTTAACAATAATGATAATATATATTCATTTCTTGGAAATGATATTCCCATAAAATAATCGGTGAAAGCTTGGCTTTCGAGATAATTCCCCGTAGAATTCTTGGGAGTAACAACCTTTATTCTAGGAATAAAGATCTACTGGGATAGATTTGAAGTTGTTAACACTCTCTGAGAAATTATACATTGAAATATGTACATGACCTGGTGCCTCATACGCTTTTAGCATATGGAGTCACAATTAGGCCAATCCAAGTGAAAGTCACTGGATTGAAGTTAAGAACATACTTAGCATCTTAGAGAACTAAGCATGATGTCTTAATCTATGGAGAATGAAAACTTGAAGTGACTGGAATCACTACTGTAAGTTTCCAAACCGGTAAAAACAACGGTACTATAAAATTTGAATAACGGGACAGTGAGCTGGAAATCTTCCGAGTAAGATACTGTTGCTGAATAAACAATAAATGCGGATTATTGCTGCAGTTGAAGCAGCAATTGAAGCCATTTGGGTCGATAATAAATCTAATTAGATTAGATATAATTCTGTTAGCAGCTGAGCTAGGCGTCATCACAGGCTAAAAATTAATGGTCTCATCAACGATCCAGATATATACTTAGATATTCATCTGATTCGTTCACATCATACATCGTGGCGATGTGATGATCGTATAAACCGCGTCAGACGATAATCATGTAAATCTGCTGACGAAAACCTTTTCTCAGTAATTTGAGCGAACCGTACATAATTCGAGTGTTAGACACTCGAGTGACTAGCTATAGGCCAAGTGGGAGATTGTTGGAAAATTATGACCCATAGCGTCACTATTTGTACAGATCATGGTGTTGTACAAATTAACTATGTGACAAGGAAATTGCACTCTTATCATTTGTGATTAGATCACCTTAGATATATAAATGATGAGAAGTCCATATGATTAGTTCCTGGATTGAGATGATATGAGACAGTATCAGTCCACGAAGGATTAATCATTAAATATCCCTAGTCAGAGTATTATCGAGATAGGACATCGGTAATACATAAAAGACTAGTATCGCACTTGTGCACGTTGTGAGGGCACAATAGTATAGTTCTCATGTATTTAAGTATTGGATACTTATGCAAGTGCGGTAGGAGGTTGTGTTTCACCGATGGTACGGGAAACAGCTTCGCTCCGGATAGACCCCCATCAGAATCCCATTAGTAGTATGACTGTGTGTCTATGGGAGTCCGACATCAGGGTAGGTGTATTTGGTCTTAACCTGAGACTTGCACCGCTAATGTTTATGACAATCAATATACTTTGGTTGCGATCATCCAGGGCTTTAACCGGTTCTGTGTACGCCAATGCTAGGTATATTGAGAATCGTAGAGTATTGGTGTGATGTCATGACGGAAGTATCACTCCAGTCAAAGTGGAGATGATTTCACGCAGGATACGAAATTAGTGCTCTTTAGTGCTGCGCGGCCATCGGGATATTAAAACTAGGTCATGTATATCCGATTATAGGGGCTAGTTACTAGACATCTGACATGTGCTTCGTACGGGGCAGACACAACTCCAGCCCAGGCCTAGCACATGACCATCCGATACGGGATCGATGTACAATATACGATGTATAATACGCCTGATATAGATCATATATTCCTGTAAGGATATTCCGGAGAATTGGGTAGGCATGGCGATTTGCTAGAAGCCAACCTTGTCTTGTGAATCGGTAAAACGTAGTGCTTGGTACGTACGTGTACGGATAGTCCGATGACCATATTTACTACCAACATATCTGGGGATCTCATGGGTCGCTTCCCAATGATACACCGATGATGTATGACTCGCACTTAATTGATCCCAGATTAATTCGATGAGAGAGAAAATTAATCTGGGATTAATTATGGAGATATTTTATCGTCTAAAGAGAGAGAACGATTAATTTGGAATTAATCGGGTAAATTAATATATTCGATATATTAAATGGAATTGGATTTCTACGCGGAATTAAAATTAGATTTTAATTCAGGCGAATGAATTAATTTAGAATTAATTCATTAGCGATGTGAATAGTGAATTCGTTAGGCGTAATCATTTAATTACGACGCGACGGAAAATTCGCTAATTAGGAATTAGCGAACCCGAGCCCGTGTGTGATTGCGAGCACATTCGAATTTCGAATTCGAGTGCGGCACGCAAGTCACGTCAAGCGTCAAATCATTAGTCGCATCAAGCGTCAAATCATTAGTCGCATCAAGCATCAAATCACTTGTCACTTTGAGTGATGTGACTTGACAACTTTAAAGACTTGATATGACTTGATGGATTTTTGATGTTGGAGTGTGGAACACTCAAGCTTATTACATTTAATTTGTTTGACTTTTTGAAGGTTAAATTAATTGGTAAATCATTATATTTTTGGAAAATATATAAACTAAAATGATTTACAACTTTTGTAATAAGTTAACACTTTTCTCTCTCTTTTTTTTTTCTTATTCCTCACGCCCCTTGGAGGGCTTTTCTTCTCCATTTTGCTGTGAAAATGGCGTGAATGAGGGAGGCATTTTGAGTGATTTTTATGGCAAAAATCACAAGTGCTAGCACACCGAGAGTTATACGAAGGTGTTAGGGAAACTCACCCTCGAGCCGGGAATCAAACAACGAAGAAAAGAAGCTCAAATGATGAAGAAAAATCTAAAAAATTGGAGCAGTGGCCTGCTGCACTTGGGCGTGACTTCTCCAAGGAAAATCAATTTTTGTTTTCCATCAAATCATCTCAACCGATTGATGTAAGTATACCGCAACTTCTTCGATTTGTTTTCACACATATTTCATGCTTGTTTGATGATCATGGGACCTAAATAGAAACCAACAATGTATTCACCGTGGCACTTATATATGGGTTTGTCTAACTACAGTGCGTCGACCCATCACCCTCTGTCAACAGGGAATCTTTTTGTTCATTGTCTATTTTGTGCACATGATTTGGGCATTGGACGTTTGTTATGTTTCGTCCAGTTCAGTTATACAGGATGCTCGATATGGATTTATGATGATGGATTTTGAAATTGATTTTTTTTAGAGCAAATGAGTTTTTTTTTTCCAAATGCGTATTCAAGAAGGTTTTGAAAGAGATTGACTTACGTTTTCCATTTTAATGATATCAGAAATTGATAGATTTCAAACTTTCAACATCATAAGAGCATGTATAATTGTATATGACTTTTGGCTATGACGATAGATGTCTTTATTTTTATAAAATATTATATTTATTACAAGGGTACATATGTAAGTTTATAGATTAGTCAAGGATATTTTGATTACTGTAATGGTTATGTATGATATGTTGTCATTCATAAAAAGTTGTATGTGTTATGGGATATATATATGTATACTTTGATGTTGATAACGTTTACATATGTGATATGAAATGATATGATGCTAAATGAATAAGTCTCATTTTTAGATTATGGATGAAATGGATAGTATGAAATTCGTACTAAGTTCCCGTTTTGATACTATATTTGATTACGTGTAAAGAACATATGCTATGTGTTGGACAATTATGACCCATAGCGTCACTATTTGTAAAAAAAATGTGGTTTTTTGTAAAAATTAACTATGTGACAATAGAAATTGCATTTTATCATTTCATAATTAGATTACTTTAATATATGAATGATAAAAGTCCTTATGATTAGTTCCGGATTATAAGATATGAGACAATATCAATCCATAACAGTTTAATCATTAAATATCCCTGGTCATAGTATTATCGAGACTGGACATCGATAATGCGAAATATACTAATATTGCACTTGTGCGTGTTATGGAAGCGTAACAGCATAGTTCTCATATATTTAAGTATTGGATAATTATGCAAGTGTGATAGGAGGTGTGTTTACCAATGGTATGGAAACAACTTCACTCTGGATAGACCCCTTGAAATCCCATTGGTAGTATAACTATGTGTCTATGGGAACTCGAATAAGGGTAGGTGTATTTGGTCTTAACCTGAGACTTGTATCGCTAGTACTTGCGACAATCAATACGATTTGGTTTTGGTCGTCCGGGACGTTAACAGGTTCTCTGTACGCCTCTTCTAGGTTTATTGAGAATCGTAGTGTATTGGGTGTGATGTCAAGACGGAAGTATCACTTCACTCATATGGAGATGATGATCACGCATGGATACAGAACTGATACTC
This sequence comes from Zanthoxylum bungeanum, assembly GCA_019454045.1. Lineage (NCBI taxonomy): Eukaryota > Viridiplantae > Streptophyta > Magnoliopsida > Sapindales > Rutaceae > Zanthoxylum > Zanthoxylum bungeanum. The sequence goes on along the minus strand of SKCR01026380.1, from coordinate 144,819 downwards.
TAATGGGTTGCAACCATCGGGATAATATGGCAAGATCATGATTATCCGATTAAAGAGACTAGTTGCTTGTGATTCGATATATGCTAAGTACGGGGCAGACACTATTCCAGTCTCAGGCCTTGCATGTGACATCCGATACTGGATCGCAAATTCAATGCTACGTATACTACGTCTGACAAAGATTATATATTCCTTAAAGAATATATCTGGAGAATTGGGTAGGCATGGTGCTTTTCTAGAAGCCAACCATGTCTCGTAAATCAGTAAGAATATGGTACTGGGTACGCACATGTTCGGAAAGTCCAACGACCTGATTTACTGCCAACATATCCAGGGATCTCATGGGTCGCTTCCCGAAAATTCACCGATGACGTATGACTCGAACATGATTAATCTAAGATTTATTATAAGAGAAAGAGAATATTAATCTAGGATTAATTACGACGAGATTTTGTCTGGGATAAAATTCAATAATAGAGAGAGAACGATTAATTTAGAATTAATTGATAAAATAAAATATTCGATATATTAGATGACTTATATTTCATAACGGAATTAAAATTGGATTTTAATTCGGGCGAACGAATTAATTTAGAATTAATTCGCGAGCGACATTAATAGTAATTTTGCTAGGCATAATTATTTAATTAAATTTGATTTAATTACGTCATAATGGAAAATTCGTTAATTCGGAACTAATAAACCCGAGCCCAGAATGTGTTTGCGGGCCCACTTGGATTTTGAATCGAGTGGGGCCCCAAGTCACATCATCTAGTCAATTTAATCAACTTTTAATCGATGGAATTTGGTGGGTGGTTGATAACTTGTATTACACACAAGTTTGTGAGATGAAAGACCTTTACCTAAACTAGATTTTGGGATCTGGTTCTTAGATTTTAGAAATAAAAAATAAGTCAACATTTTTCTTTCTCTCCATCTCTCTCTTTCACGCCATTCTCCCCCTCTTTGCATAGGCTTGGCCGAAACTCACCAAGGTGAAGAGGAAGAATTGTTGCAATTTTTTTTAAAGTGCTAGCACACCAAAGATTTATACAAAGGTGTTAGGGAAACTCTCCCATTGAGTTTGGAATCCTTTGATCATAGCTTGGAGCTCACCCTCATTCAAAGATAGCTTTGAGACTTTCAAAGGAAGAAAATTTTTTTTTATCAACACATCCTACTTGTAAGTATATTTCCGCTATACTTCTTTCCGTATTCACATTATTTCATACTTGAAATGTTCTTGGAATGATCTTAGAGACCAACAATGGTATCAGAGCCAATTTGAGCATGAAATTTAATTAGGGTTCTTAATCTAAAATTTGGGTATTTTTGATTTGAGCATGTTTTGATCAAATTGTTTGTTTGAGTATGCTTATACAATGTTAACTTAGAGTTGTGCATGATCAATTTGATGAAAAACTAATTAAATTAATTTTCCCCAAATTAATTGGCTAGGCCAAATATAGAAACCCTTGTAGCTCATGGTTTTTTTTTTAAATTTTTTAAACTATTGGATGTGTTTAAAATGCTTGGATAAATTGATTTGTGATTTAATTGGATTGAAATCGAAATTAATGAGAAAAAAAAATCCATAATGCTCTAAGCCTTGGAGCATGTAAATGACTTGATTTTGTTTCAATAATGTTGGACATATGTTGAATATAATAAAGCATGATTAACAGATTAAATTAGTATTTTGGAAATTTTAATTTGAATAATTAATTATGACTATACACTTTAATTAATTAAATCATGATATTTGGAATATTAGAATTTAATTAATTAGGCTTAATTTGGAATTGGCTAAAATTGTTGTATTTGGATCTAATGGGTTTGTTTGGGCCAAGTTGGTTTAGGACAATTGGATTGGATCGAAATTGGGCCTAAACCATTCCATTAAGTCCAAATATAATAAATAGGCCTTTTAAAATTTAATTGGGCCTAATGGGCTAAAATTAATTTTATGGCAAATAAGGTGATTCCTTAATTGGGCCATAACATGTGGGTTTGACCCATATTGGCCAAAACCCATGCCTTATGAAATTAATTAAAAGCCTATTGGACTTTAATTAAAATTGACATTGGATGTTAATTAGGCTTTGAGACATATTAAGATTAGATTTAGAATCTAAGTCGTAAAGGCACATTAAAAGTGTAATTATATAATTTGGAATTAAATAAAGAATTAGTATTGAATACGAATTAAATCGGATTTAAAATTATAGTTCGATATAATTCAAGAATACGGACTTGGAGTACTTATACTTAAACGATTGGACTCGCGCAAATCAAATCGTTGTTTGAATATTGGATGATCACTTAATTCAAAGATTAATTAATTGGATTAGATTGATTGAATAGCATGCTTTGTGTGAATAAATGGATGTGTTGTATGAATAATGTATATCGGATGGATATTAGATAGGTGAGGGCAATTTTGGAAATTATTGTAATAAATTTAGAATTTATTAAATTAGACCTGTGTGTCCAGCCTTTATCTCTCGATTCTTTGTAATTCTATTCTCACCAATTCCCCTCAATGTTAATGAGATTTCTTTGATGTATTATGTAATTGGGTAGAAGTTAGAATAGGACTAGCCGGGGAGTGGAATGGGAATGGTTTGTTCTAGGAATAATTTGTGAGATATCCATTCGCATATCATTATTAATTTATTTACCGTGCCTTACTATGCTTTTAGAATGCATGGTTAAGGGTGTATGATGAGACCTAATCAAAGATAATTAATTGGTTGCCAATTACGGGAAAAACCCTCAATAAATATTAAGCATTTTCCTTCTATTGAGTGATTCATTCTCATGATCCAAGATTGGCATTGGTTTGTTGGCCAAAGTCAAGACCTTTGTCCATCACGGATGTGTTTGAATCATGAAGGCTTTGTTCCATATCGTATGTCTTGTCTAAGTTGTGCTTTGTTGGCCAAAGTCACGATCACTTCTTGTCCATCGACATCGATTACGAAGCTTTCCAAAGTCAATGGGTCCTACTTAACTGTAATCATTAAGCTTGTTGTGCCAAAGCTAAGGCTTAGTTGATTCAGACGAAAAAGTTTAGGAAAATATATTTGATATATTAGCATATATATAATATATATGTTTCGGACTTGGAGGTCCACCTACCGGATCTAGGAATTGGATGAGCTCCAATTGATCTTAGAGATCTATATAGTTAAATATCATACAGCTTGTTGGACAAAGTCAAGGTTGTGTGTTATTTAACGGGATCCTAGCCCCATAGGAAACTAAGTTTCCCGAGTACTCAACAGAGGGTTAGAGGCTCGTCGAAAAATAGTGGGACGCTAGTATTGAAATTTCAATTTCGTTCAAATACTTGGCTTTACGCGCTTTCAAATTATTTCATCAATTATATTTATTAGTTGGACTAATATTCTATTATTTTTCTTGTAACAGTTAGACTGTACCCATACATCGTTAATTGAATAGTTTGACTATTGAAATTACGAAGGCGGGAATGTTGAATGTTAGGGACATCATCATAGGTGAAAATGTCTTTAATGGTTCGAACTTTCCAGACTAGGATATGAACCTCACGATAGTCCTGGGGGTCGATAAGTTACTCTACACTATAAAGAGACCTCTTGGGGTTAAGCTCGGAAATGAGCAGCTGCTTGAGCTTGAGCTTTCGAAGACTCATAGCAATGACAACTCAACTGCTCAATCCGTTATGCTCGCTGCGATTACCCATCAATTTCAGCATCAGAACAAAAGAATGGATCCCTATAGTATGATGTTGAAATTGAAGGACCTTCAGTGATCTAACCTAAGATCGCAGAAGTATTAGTTGCAGAAGAAGCTCTTTCGCGCTCGCATATCAGAGGGTACGTCTGTTGAGCGCTATGTGTCACAGATGATTGCTGACATCGAATAGTTGGGACAGCTAGGCATAGTCTTCAAGGCTGAGACTTTCATAGATTTGATCTTACAGTCTCTCTCCGACAGCTGGAGTGGGTTCATCATGAACTACAACATGTTGAACCAAGAAGATACTCTTGGAGAGTTGATGGATATGCTTAAAGAAGCAGAGAAAAAGCTAATGAAGGGTAAAAAATACGAGGCGCACTTCGCTTCAACATCTCAGTCTTCGAGGGCTTGGCCCAAGGCAACTGAAGGTGTAAAGAAGAAGAGGAAGAAGAAGGGCAAGGCCAAATTGTCAAAGCTTTCTGGGAAGGCAAAAGACAAATCCCAAGATGTATGCCTACAGTGTGGAAAACGAGGTCACTAGAAGCGTGACTTCCGTGAGTACAAGGCGCACATGAAGGAAATCAAAGCGGGAAGGCACCGGCTTCAGGTATGTTTGTTATAGAAATAAACATGTCTACTTCTAATTTTAAAAATTGGATTTTTGATTCTGGTTGTGGTACTCATATTTGTACTGATGTGTAGGATCTGCAGATTAGCAGGAGACTTGCCTGAGGGGAGATTGATCTACGCGTTGGAAATGGGGCTCGGGTCGCCGTTTTGGCCATTGGGACTTATATTTTGGAACTGCCCTTAGGCAATGTACTTAAACTTTCAGACTGTTATTTTGTACCTAGTTTGACTAGGAATATTATATCTGTATATTTATTAGCCCAATGTGGGTATACTTTTGTATTTAGAAACACTGGGTGTTTTATGTATAAAAATGATATGGAAATTTACAATGCTGATGTAAATAATGGTCTTTATATTTTGAATAAAAATCAATCTCAAATATATAATGTAATAAACAAAAGGCTAAAACTAAGTAACAAAGATGAAACTTATATATGGCATTGTCGTCTAGGACACATATGTTGGGTTTCTAGGTTAGTCCCAAGATCATTCAAGCATAGAAAATGGAATGAATACATTTAAGAAGTATGGGGGAATCATACTTTCAAAGATCGGATTTTGGATGTGATGATCAACAAAAATTTTCTCCAAGAAGCTTTGTGTATTCGGCCAATAGGAAAGTCCAAGATCCAAGCTTTGTTTTGTGATTCCAAGCTCTTAGAATAGGTTTTCCTATCACCTTGTATTGAATCCTTGAAGGTGTTAGCCTTTAGAAATTTTGTAACAAAATTTCTTATCTTCTTCCACTATGTTCGGCCAAGAGAAGAAAATAAATGGAAAGTGCTTTTCTTAGTTTGGGCGTGAATGAGAAGTGAAGGAATGAATGTGTTGACTTGATTTTTGTATTTCAAAAATTAAAATCAATTACCAAATCCAAATAATTGGTAAAAGTCATACATCATGTCAACTTGTGTGTAAGACAAGCAATCACCATGCCTTCACCTAAACCCATCACAAAAAGCAACTTAAAGTGACAAGTGATGTGACATATGATGTGATATGTGGGCCCCACTTGATTTGAAATTCGAGTGGGCCTGTAAACACTCCTGGGCTCGGGTTCTCTAATTCTGAATTAACGAACTTTCATTGCGACTGTAGACAACAGAACTTGGGCGACGCATGCTGTTCTAGACTCAGGGCCCAGTTGAGAGTACGGAGTAGTCCGCAGGGAACTAAACCGGAGAATAATGGAGTCGCCACCCAGTATGAACCGGGACAAAGATTTAAGGCCGCACTCACCCCTCGTAAGGGAAGACCTCAAACCGTTGGGTTCGGAATGGTCTCTTACTTAGGTCGTTGTGATGATATAATTTGTGCACTAAATCAACCGCATCTATCCAATAATCATGTTCAAAGGTCACTTAGATCTAACATGCATTCGCTAACTAAGTCCTAATCTAAGTTTGCATGCTTGAAAGTAAATATTTAGACAATAAACACGCGATACCATATATCGAACATATTAAGCCATCAAACCAACAAAATAAATAATTGCTCAAACATGAACACAAATTAAACTAGATATCATGCATAAGGAATAAGGAAATAACATGCCTCAATAACATAATCATGCTTTAAAATTAAATAACAAAACCAAAATAAATCGTGCTTAAAATAATAAATAAACATCCTAGAAACTACAACATGCTCAAACACAAATTTGGATGGGACAAGACATATATTTCTTAAGTGGTACGTGGCGTTGTATCCCGAGTACAGACCGCACTACCGTCCATTCTGATTCGGCTACGGAATTTACGTCCGGGTTTCCATCCTATATACCACAAAAGGGAACACATGTCCCGCCCATCCAACAATCAAATCATGCCTCAAACGACTCTCATGCAATTATATATCAAAATAAATAAAATAAAGAATAAAGAAGATAAGTAAAAGGTACCCTCAGGTCTAACCTCTTTTGTCGATCTTTGGAAGCGCGTTCCAAGTCCGTTGGAAGGGCGAATGATCCGAAACTTTTCAAAATTGTTTGCTCACTGTTTTCCTTGCTGTTTTGATGTTTGGGCTGCTGTTCTACCTTCGTTTCACCGCCGTTTGGTCGCTGCGTTTCAGGTTGCTGTTTTGGGCGTTTAGTGGACTGTTTTGGGTGGTTTTGGTGGTCTCGGGAGGTGCGTTTGTAAAGATTTTTTGGGGAAACTTTTTGGGGATTTTTGGGATGGTTTTAAGATGGTTTTAGGACAGTTTGATGGGCTAGGGACGCACAGAACCTGACCAGAACAGTGGCTAAAACGCAGCAGTTCACCAGTGCAGTGAAGCCGATATTAGGGGCTGTTTTGGCGCTAATGTGGGCTGCTTTGGGGCTGCTTTTTGCGGCACTTCAGGGGCTGGGAATAATGTTTATTTTAGGGTAATTTAGGGCTGTGAATGGTGGTTGGAAGTTGGCAAAGGAAGGTATGATTGTGGCTTGGGCGTGAGAGGTATGAAGGAGAAGGGGATATGCGGCCTTAGGTGGTTTCTTGACTTCAGGAATGCGGCAATGGGAGGTCTTGGGTGCTTGGGCGTGCAAGGAGGGCTTCACAAGGTGCTTGAGTGATGTATATGAGCTAGGGTTGTGAATGGGGGTGAAGGCCTCTTTTTATAGGCAAAGGGAAAAGGAAATCCTTTTTAGATTAGGAAGGAATCTCCTAATTGATTTCTAATAAGGAATGCATCTCCTAATTAGGATTTGGGATTGGATTTGATTTGGTAATGATTTTATTTGATTTCTTTTATTTAGGTAAGGATTTAACAAGATTTTAGCATGTGATTAATGTGCAATTACCTAAATAAAGGGCAATGGGCGCGAATTGCTTCTAATGGGCATGGGTTTGGTTTGACTTGGGTTGACTTGGTTTGACTCGGGTTGACTTGGGTATTTGGGCTTGTTTTGGATTAGGTATGTGGTCTATGGGAGTTTTGGGCCTAAGGTGAGCTTAGAAACGGAGGTATAGCAAGCAACCGAAGCGAAACAACTCGGAGAAATCCATCAAAAATAGTGTTTTCCAACTTTACCCTTCCAACGTTCTTTTCCCACGACTTTCATGACTAAGAAGGAATTGTCTCCATATAAGACTCCTCATCGGGTGTTATGCAAAAATGCAATGTCTACAGTCGCCCCTACTTTGATGGGAGTTGTGTAGTGTGTGACAATGACAGTTCTATCAAAGTACGTGCAATGCATTTTTACTTACCTGGCTCGCCAGCTGCCACTTGACTCGCCATGCTGTGTTGAGTTGATGTTGTTGAGGTGCTTCGACCTAGAGTGCCGCAGTGGTGTTGTTGTTGTTTGAGTGCTAACCCCGTACTTAGGGTGTCGCGGTGACGACTCCGTATCTAGAGTGCCACAAGTGTCTGAATGCTAACCCCGTACCTAGGGTGTCGCGGTGACGTCTCCGTACCTAGAGAGCCACAAGTGTCTGAATGCTAACCCTGTACCTAGGGTGTTGCGGTAGTCCACATAGTCTGATCTGAGTTAAGTTGTGTTGTGGGTCTTGTTCCCAATCTGTGTTAAGTTGTGCTGTGGGTCTTGTTCCCAATCTGAGTTAAGTTGATGGTCTTGTTCCCTGAATGGAGTAGATATGAGGGTATTGTTCCCTGATTTGTGGGTCTTGTTCCCATGGGTCTTGTTCCCGAAGTGAGCTGAAGGTCTTGTTCCCTGAATTGTGGGTCTTGTTCCCGAAGTGAGCTGAGGGTCTTGTTCCCTGAACTGTGGGTCTTGTTCCCGATTTGAGTTGAGATAAGGGTCTTCTTCCCTGAACTGTGGGTCTTGTTCCCAATCTGAGTTGAGATAAGGGTCTTCTTCCCTGAACTGTGGGTCTTGTTCCCGAAGTGAGTTGAGGGTCTTGTTCCCGAAGTGAGCTGAGGGTCTTGTTCCCGTGGTGAGCTGGGGGTCTTGTTCCCTGAATTGTGGGTCTTATTCCCGTGGGTCTTGTTCCCGAAGTGAGCTGAGGGTCTTATTCTCTGAATTATGGGTCTTGTTCCCGAAGTGAGCTGAGGGTCTTGTTCCCTGAATTGTGGGTCTTGTTCCTGAAGTGAGTTGAGGGTCTTGTTCCCTGAATTGTGTTGACTGTGGGCTTTATTCCCTAGCTGTTTTGAAAGTGGGCTTTGTTCCCGTTATGCTGATTGTGGGTTTTGTTCTCGTACTGTGTTGACTGTGGGCTTTATTCCTGAACTGATCTCCATTCCCGGAGTGTTGATGTGATGTGATTTGATGAAGTCCATTCCCGAACTGTCACCGTATCGTGGTCCATTCCCGAACCGATCTCCATTCCCGGAGTGTTACTGTGATGTGATGTGATGAAGTCCATTCCCGAACTGTCACCGTGTTGTGGTCCATCTCGAACCGATCTCCATTCTCGGAGTGCCATTCCCGGTGTGCTCATTCCCGAGCTGTCCCTTCCCGGACTTGTCCATTCTCGGACTATATCTTCATTCTCGGAGTGCCATTCCCGGCGTGCCATTCTCGGCGTGTCCATTCTCGGCGTGCCATTCTCAGCGTGTCCATTCCCGGCGTGCTCATTCCTGAGCTGTCCATTCCCGGACTGTCCATTCTCGGACTATATCTCCATTCTCGGAGTGCCATTCCCAGCAGGAACTGTTCTGATGTAATATAGGCCTCGCCCCCAGAATGCCATACCCAGCAAACGGATAGTGAACCAATGTGGGCCTCGCCCCCAGAATGCCATACCCGGCAATGCTGATACTGATGCAAATGTGGGCCTCGCCCCCAGAATGCCATACCCGGCAGAAACTGATCTGATGTAATGTGTGCCTCGCCCCCCGAATTCAATACCCGGCAAAAATGATTCTGATAATGATGTGGGCCTCGCCCCCAGAGTGTCATACCTGGCAAGACTGATTCTGATAAAGATGTGGGCCTCGACCCCAGAGTGCCATACCCGACAAGACTGATACTGATAAAGATGTGGGCCTCGCCCTTATGGTGCCATACCCAGTAAGACTGATACTGATGCTAATACGGGCCTCGCCCCAAACTGATGCTGATGTGGGCCTCGCCCCAACCTGATGCTGATGTGGGCCTCGGCCCTCAGATTCATTCTCTGGATTCATTCCAAATTCTGACGACGTGGGCCTCGGCCCTGGGATTCTTTCCCTGGATTCATTCCAAATTCTGACGTCGTGGGCCTCGGCCTTGGGATTCATTCCATGGATTCATTCCAAATTCTGACGACGTGGGCCTCGGCCCTGGGATTCATTCCCTGGATTCATTCCAAATTCTGACGTTGTGGGCCTCAGCCTTGGGATTCATTCCTTGGATTCATTCCAAATTCTGAAGTCGTGGGCCTCGACCCTGGGATTCATTCCAAAATTCTGCTGATATAGGCCTCGGCCCTGAGATTCATTCCAAAACTCTGACAATGCGGGCCTCGGCCCTAGGATTCATTCCCAATGCTGCTGGTAATATTGGCCTCGACCTTAATCTGATACTGATGTGGGCCTCGCCCCAAACTGATACTGATATGGGCATCGGCCCTAAACTGATACTGGTGTGGGCCTCGGACCCAAACTGATACTGATGTGGGCCTCGGCCTCAAACCGATACGGATGTGGGCCTCGGCCCCAAACTGACACTGATTCATTTCTGAAACTGATGACATTATACTGTTGCTGTTTCTGATTTGATGGCCTTTTGCCACTTTCTTATTTTTTTCCTTCTTTGAAACCTGTGAGTACAAAACAAAACAACAAGCAAAAAAGAATGCAAACTATGTTACGTGTATGCATGCATGCATGAATGAATTTCCTATTCTGCTAGGTTAGGTCCTCCGCTAGTTCTCCAGGTGATTGCTCAGTCTTCTCTCTGGTCTCATGACTCAATTGCTTATTTTTCTTCTTATTCACGGGGTGGTAGACTGGTCGCTCCCAGTCTTGATTCAGCTTTCTGTTCTTCGCTGTTTGCACTTGGTCAAGATGAACCACATGGCGGGGCCTTCCATATCATCATACTATATCACATGCTACGAAATAGTCCCAATAATTATACATATTATCGTCCTCAAGGAATGCCCAGTAATGAAACCAAAGAACATTCAAAACACTAAATGCAACTCAAATCTGAGTTTTTGAATAAATGATCTATGCCAATCTCAAAGTGTGCGTGTGCAAAGGTTCTTTCACAACTTGATCCTTAAGTAAGCCAACTCAATGATTTCATTTCAAAAATCAGGATCGGTGGGTCAAACCAACCTAGATGTCTCAGTTAGGCTCTGCAATTGCTTTTCCGTGCTCAATGTGGTATGATTTTATTTTTCTTTTCCTTTGTCTCTTTTTTGTTTTTTTGGACTTCTTCATTTTCTTTATTTTCTCTCATTTTTTTTCTTTCCTTTCTCTCTTTCTTTTTCATTCTTTGACACACCTACCCTTTAAGGTAGCATTTCTCCTCATGGTGGTCCTAATACTCACCCATGGGTAGCTTCACACTTATCGGTTATAGGTGGTTCAATTCTTTTCTTTAGAGACTTTTCTTTCTTTTTCAACCATACCACACATCATAACATAAGCAACTCAAGATAGACATCTAAGCAAACGGTCATTCACCGACCTACAATTTCTTCAACTAGTCACTTTGCTAACTACTCAGGTTTTAACTGCTAAAAACCATAATCAAGTGCTTACGAGTCTAACATAGATCAATTACTCAAAGCATCAGATAAAAGCACGTCAAGGGTTTATCATTTCTAAAGTTTCACTCTAAAGCAATCAATTTCATCATCAGACTTATGTCTAACCATCAAGGACTAAAAACAAACAATCTTTTTTTTTTCTTTTTTTTTTCTCTCTTTTTTTTTCTTTTTTCGAAGGCCCCCCCAATGGTCTTTCTATCCTTGCCGTAAGGTTTTCTGTTTCTTGATTCACGTATGCTAAACTCTTCTTGACAAGTCTTCTCTCACCCCTAACCCAACGGTTATCTATGATGGCTTTTAAGACACAAGGGTTAACATGATGCATGTATGCATGAGATGCACGTGATGTATGAGATAAAATATGCATGTGGTTATCAAAAGCATAAAAGGGGTGGCTCCTACAAGATATACAACTATGGTTCACATACGGGTTTACGGGAGTGCGGACAAAGGCTCTCGCTGACGAAGGATTGCCCACAACTAGGACTCCCCACTCAAGGGTTCAAGCGACCAAGTGAGCGCACCTTTTTTTATACCTTACGGTACGTGCCAACGAGTTATGGTGTGTGACTGACTGTCGAATGGACTTCCAGTTGTGGATTCCCCAGAGGGAGGGTGGAGCGAGGCTCTCTTAAGTACCCTAGCCTCTTAGGCTCTTATCGCTTGGTGACAGGAATAAACAACGAGTCCTCCAAACTAGTCTATCACAACAAGCTACCGGTAATGATCATCTAGGTGCCTTCACAGCTTTTCCTCGAAAGGTAGTGAATGAAGGAAGACACCCAACCATCACCTAGCTTTAACTAAGCCTTTGATTAACCCCCTCAACCCACTACAGCCACGGTCAACTAATGCATAAATTATACACAACACAAGACATGATTTCAAGGCCGATTCTCTATCCCCAGTGGAGTCGCCAGACTGTAGAAAACAGAACTTGGGCGACGCATGCTGTTCTAGACTCAGGGCCTAGTTGAGAGTACGGAGTAGTCCGCATGGAACTAAACCGGAGAATAATGGAGTCGCCACCCAGTATGAACCGGGACAAAGATTTAAGGCTGCACTCACACCTCGCAAGGGAAGACCTCAAACCGTTGGGTTCGGAATGGTCCCTTACTTATGTCGTTGTGATGATATAATTTGTGCACTAAATCAACCGCATCTATCCAATAATCATGTTCAAAGGTCACTTAGATCTAACATGCATTCGCTAACTAAGTCCTAATCTAAGTTTGCATGCTTGAAAGTAAATCTTTAGACAATAAACACGCGATACCATATATCGAACATATTAAGCCATCAAACCAACAAAATAAATAATTGATCAAACATGAACACAAATTAAACTAGATATCATGCATAAGGAATAAGGAAATAACATGCCTCAATAACATAATCATGCTTTAAAATTAAATAACAAAACCAAAATAAATCGTGCTTAAAATAATAAATAAACATCCTAGAAACTACAACATGCTCAAACACAAATTTGGATGGGACAAGACATATATTTCTTAAGTAGTACGTGGCGTTGTATCCCGAGTACAGACCGCACTACCGTCCATTCGAATTCGGCTACGGAATTTACGTCCGGGTTTCCATCCTATATACCACAAAAGGGAACACATGTGCCGCCCATCCAACAATCAAATCATGCCTCAAATGACTCTCATGCAATAATATATCAAAATAAATAAAATAAAGAATAAAGAAGATAAGTAAAAGGTACCCTCAGGTCTAACCTTTTTTGTCGATCTTTGGAAGCGCGTTCCAAGTCCGTTGGAAGGGCGAATGATCCGAAACTTTTCAAAATTGTTTGCTCACTATTTTCCTTGCTGTTTTGATGTTTGGGATGCTGTTCTACCATCGTTTCACCACCGTTTGGTCGCTGCATTTCAGGTTGCTGTTTTGGGCGTTTAGTGGACTGTTTTGGGTGGTTTTGGTGGTCTCGGGAGGTGCGTTTGTAAAGATTTGTTGGGGAAACTTTTTGGGGATTTTTGGGATGGTTTTAAGATGGTTTTAGGACAGTTTTGATGGGCTAGGGACGCACAGAACCTGACCAGAACAGCGGCTAAAACGCAGCAGTTCACCAGTGCAGTGAAGCCGATATTATGGGCTGTTTTGGCGCTAATGTGGGCTGCTTTGGGGCTGCTTTTTGCGGCACTTCAGGGGCTGGGAATAAGGTTTATTTTAGGGTAATTTAGGGCTGTGAATGGTGGTTGGAAGTTGGCAAAGGAAGGGTATGATTGTGGCTTGGGCGTGAGAGGTATGAAGGAGAAGGGGATATGCGGCCTTAGGTGATTTCTTGACTTCAGGAATGCGGCAATGGGAGGTCTTGGGTGCTTGGGCGTGCAAGGAGGGCTTCACAAGGTGCTTGAGTGATGTATATGAGCTAGGGTTGTGAATGGGGGTGAAGGCCTCTTTTTATAGGCAAAGGGAAAAAGCTTTCATTTTTAGATTAGGAAGGAATCTCCTAATTGATTTCTAATAAGGAATGCATCTCCTAATTAGGATTTGGGATTGGATTTGATTTGGTAATGATTTTATTTGATTCTTTTATTTAGGTAAGGATTTAACAAGATTTTAGCATGTGATTAATGTGCAATTACCTAAATAAAGGGCAATGGGCGTGAATTGCTTCTAATGGGCATGGGTTTGGTTTGACTCGGGTTGACTTGGTTTGACTCGGGTTGACTTGGGTATTTGGGCTTGGTTTGGATTAGGTATGTGGTCTATGGGAGTTTTGGGCCTAAGGTGAGCTTAGAAACGGAGGTATAGCAAGCAACCGAAGCAAAACAACTCGGAGAAATCCATCAAAAATAGTGTTTTCCAACTTTACCCTTCCAACGTTATTTTCCCGCGACTTTCATGACTAAGAGGGAATTGTCTCCATATAAGACTCCTCATCGGGTGTTATGCAAAAATGCAATGTCTCAGCGACGTAATTAAGTCGAATTTAATTAAATAATTATGCCCAGTAAAATTATTATTCACGTCGCTAACGAATTAATTCTAAATTATCTCATTTGTCCGAATTAAAATCTAATTTTAATTCCGCTTCGAAATCTAATTTCGATTTAATATATCGAATATATTATTTTATCGATTAATTCCAAATTAATCGTTCTCTCTCTTCAAATAGTACTTTATCCTAGATAAAGTCTCTCCGCTATTAATCCCAGATTAATAAAGTTCGAATCATACGTCATCGGTGAATCTTCGGGAAGCGAGCCAAGAGATCCCTGGATATGTTGGCAGTAAATCCGATTGTCGGACTTTCCGAACACGTACGTACCTAGTATTATATTTTTACCGATTTACGAGACAAGGTTGGCTTATAGCAAAGCGCCATGCCTACCCAATTCTCCAGAAATATTCTTAATAGAATATACGAACTTTATCAGGCGTAGTATACAGTAGTATTGTGTATAGCGATCCAGTATCGGATGTCACATGCAAGGCCTGGGGTTGGAATAGTGTCTGCCCCATACGAAGCACATATCGGATATCTATCAACTAGTCTCTTTAATATGATAATCATGACTAACTCATATTATCCCGATGGTTGCAACATTATAGAGAACCAGTTCTGTATCTCTGCGTGATCATCATCTCTATATGACTGAAGTGATACTTCCTTCTTGACATCACATCCAATACACTACGATTCTCAATAAACCTAGAAGAGGCGTACACAGAACCTGTTAAAGTTCTGGATGACCAAAACCAAAGCGTATCGATTGTCGCAAGTACTAGCGATGCAAGTCTCAGGTTAAGACCAAATACATTTACCCTAATGTGGATTCCCATAGATAGATAGTCACACTACCAGTGGAATTCCGCGGGGTCTATCCAGAGCGAAGCTGTTTCCGTACCATCGGTAAATATAACCTCCTACCGCACTTGCATAAGTATCAAATACTTAAATATATGAGAACTATGTTGTTACGCATCCATAACACGCACAAGTGCAATACTAGTCTATTCTGTATTATCGATGTCCAATCTCGATAATACAACGACTATGGATGTTTTTATTATTAAACCATTTTGAATTGATACTGTCTGATATCTTATCAATTTGGAACTAATCATAAGGAATTTTACCATTTATATATCCAAGTAAGTAAATTAAAAAATGATAAAGGGCAATTTCCACTGCTACATAGTTAATTTGTATAAAAACCACAATATCTTTTACAAATAGTGACGCTATAGGTCATAACTTTCCAACAATCTCCCACTTGGCCTATAGCCCGTCACTCAAGCATCTAACACTTGAACTATGTACATGTCGCTCAAACTTTTACTGAGGAATGGCTTTCGTCAGCAGACCTGCAAGGTTGTCATCTGAAGCGACCTTCTCAATCTTCACATCACCATGATGTATGATCTCATGAATCAGATGGAAATGTCGAAGAACATGCTTGGACCATTGATGAGATTGTGGTTTCTTAGCCTGCGCTATAGCCCCGTTATTGTCACAATACAATGGAACAGGCTCAGTTGCTAACGGAACTACTACTAATCCAATCAGGAATTTTCGGATCCAAAGTGCCTCTTTTGCTGCTTCAACTGCAGCAATATACTCCGCTTCTGTTGTTGAATCGGTAACAATCTCTTGCTTGGAAGATTTCTAGCTTACTGCTCCGTTATTCAAATAAAATATGTACCCAGACTGCAACTTGCAGTCGTCTTTGTTGGTTTGGAAACTTACATCGGTATATCCGGTTACCTCAAGTTCTCCATCTCCACAGATTAAGAAAGCATCCTTAGTTCATCTAAGATACTTAAGGATATTCTTAATCGCCATCCAGTGACCATCACCTGGATCAGCCTAATAGCGACTACACATGCTCAAAACATAGGAGACATTAGGTCGCGTATATATAATGGCATACATGATCGATCCGACTACCGAGGTGAACGGTATCCGACTCATACTATCTCTCTTATCTTGAGTTTTAGGACACATGTCCTTAGATAGAGTGACACCATGTGACACTGGCAACAGTCTCATCTTGGACTGATCCATGATGAATCTCTTCAATACTTTGACAACATATGTACTCTGGGAGAGTCCAAGCAGCTTTCTAGATCTATCCCGGTAGATCTTTATTCCTAGAATAAAGGCTGCTTCTCCTAGATCTTTCATATAGAATTTTAATGAAAGCCAAGCTTTCACCGACGTTAACATGGGAATGTCATTGCCAATCAGTAATACATCATCGACGTAAAGGACTATGAATGTTAGTGCACTCCCACTAACCTTCTTATAAACACAAGGATCATCTTCATTTTGAATGAAATCATATTCTTTTATGATCTCATCAAAACGTTGGTTCCAAGACGGCGATGCTTGGTTCAATCCATAAATGGATCGATTTAAATTACAAACCTTATTTGAAAGCCTAGGTACGATAAAATTGTCAGGCTATTGCATGTAAACGTCCTCCAAAAGGTTTTCATTAAGGAAAGCGGTTTTGATTTCCATCTGTCATATCTCGTAATTGAAATATGCAAAAAAAAAACAAGCATTATCCGAAATGGATTTCATCATGGCAACATGTCGTTGACGATACCCCTTCACTACAAGCCTAGCTTTGTATGTTTGTACATTGCCATCCAAGTCAGTCTTCTTCTTGAAGACCCATTTGCAACCAATAGGCTTAACGCCTTTTGGTGCATCAACTAGTGTCCAAACTTGGTTGGTGTACATGGAATCCATCTCGGACTTCATGGCATCTTGCCATAAAGCGAAGTTGATATCTTGTATCGTTTCCTCATATGTAGCCTGTTCGTTATCCTCAATGAGAATAATATCTACATGTGGTGAGATCAGAAACCCATACCTCTCAGGTTGTTTCTTGACTCTCTCCGACCTATGTGTTATTGTTCCTAGAACATGCCAAGGATCTAATAAGCATGAAAACATGTGATTAAAATCATTATAAGTTGCGGAATATACTTACAATGAACGAATTTCAGCTTTTAAAATTTGAGTAGAAGATCTCCAAGATCCAACTTTGAATGTTGATTCCAAGCTTTGAGTTGTTTCCCTATCACCTTTGTGGATTCCTTGAAGTGCTAACTTCTTTGAGTTTGCAAGAAAATCAAAGTGAAGAGAGGGAGGAAGCTCACGCCCAAGCCCTTGGTTTGCTAGGGTTTGTGTTTTGTTCAAGTTTTACCAAATGCGAGAGAGAGTTGGCTTTTGGTAAAATCACTTTTACACTTTTTCACCTAAACTAGGTGGTTGGGTAAATGGTTTTACCAAAACCAATACAAGGTGGTTGAATGGTAGGTGGCTTGGCATAAATGCCAACTACCACATGTGAAGTGGGCCTCATATTTGAATTCAAAATTCAAATGTCTCTACGAACATTTACCGCGGCTCGGTTCCGTTTAATCCGATTAAACAAACTTTCGTTCGTTCGTATTAAAGTCCGACTTTAATTTCGTAATGAAATCCAATTCATATTAATATATCTGATATATTAAATTTAGCATATTCAAATAAATTAAATAGAAAAATCAAATTTAAATATTAAATTTATTTTACCGATTAATTCCAAATTAATCACGTTCTCTATCTTTCGAACACATTTAATCCCAGATTAAATAAAGCCTCAATTAATCATAGATTAATTTTCTCTCTCTAAATTAATCCCAGATTAATTCTAGTCGAGTCAACTATCATCGGTGAATCTTGGGAAGCGACCCAAGAGACCTCTAGATATGTTGGCAGTAAATCCAGTTATCGGACAATCCGATAAAGTGAGTACCTCGTACCATGTGCTTACCGTTTTACAAGACATGGTTGGCTTATAGCAAAGCACCGTGCCTACCCAATTCTCCAAAAATATTCTTACTGGAATATATATAATCTATGTCAGGCGTAGAATAGGTAGTATTGCATATTACGATCCAGTATCAGATGTCACGTGCAAGGCCTAGGGCTGGAATAGTGTTTGCCCCGTTGTGGTGACACAGTGGAACTTGGGCGACGCATGCTGTTCTAGGTTCGGGGGCCTAGTTGGGAGTACGGAGTAGCCACAGGGACTAAACCGGAGAATGATGGAGTTGTTTGTGTTCCTAGAACATTATAAGGATCTAATAAGCATGCATAATATAAGATTTGATCATTATAAGGTGCGGAATATACTTACAATGAGTGTTGGAGCTTTTAAAAATTTGAGATCCAAGATCTCCAAGATCCAAGCTTTATGATGATCCAAGCTTTAGGATGATTCCAAGCTATTGAGGAGTTTCCCTATCACCTTTGTTCACTTCCAAAGTGCTAGCTTTTGATGATTTGAAAATCAAATCAAAGAGAGGAGAGGAAGGAAATTCGGCCAAGCCTGTATCTCTAGGGTTTTGTGTTTTGTTTTGTGTCAAGTGTTACCAAAGTTGAGATGCCTTTTTGTTATTTACCAAAAAGTGAAACCATTTCACCTTTTACCCAAAACAAGGTAGAGTTGGTAAATGGTATTCATAAAGACAAAACAAGGTGGTTGTGTGGTGGGAACACCTACCACACTTTTGGCTCCAAATATTTGAATCCGAAATTCAAATATCTCTACGGGCATTTGCCGCGGCTCGGTTCCGTTTAATCCATTAAACGATCCTTCGTCGCTAAATAATTAAATCCAATTTAATTAAATAACGATGCCTCGCAAATATATTCGAACGTCGTTCACGAACTAATTCTAAATTAATTCGTTCGTTCGCATTAAAGTCCGACTTTAATCTCGTAATGAAATCCAATCCATTTTAATATATCCGATATATTAATTTTAGCCCGTTTGAATAAATTAAATAGAAAAAAAATTTAACTATTAAATTTATTTTACCGATTAATTCCAAATTAATCGCGTTCTTTCGCCACTGTACACTTTTAATCCCAGATTAAACAAAGCCCATATTAATCCCAGATTAATTTTCTCTCTCTTAATTAATCCCAGATTAATTCCAATTTAAGTCAACTGTCATCGGTGAATCCTTGGGAAGCGACCCAAGAGATCTCTGGATATGTTGGCAGTAAATCCGGTTATCGGACTATCCGATAAAGCGAGTACCTCGTACTACGTGCTTACCGATTTACAAGACATGGTTGGCTTCTAGCAAAGCACCGTGCCTACCCAATTCTCCAGAAATATTCTTACTGGAATATATAATCTATGTCAGACGTAGAATACCTAGTATCTCGTATTTCGATCCAGTATCAGATGTCACGTGCTAGGCCTGGGGCTGGAATAGTGTCTGCCCCGTACGAAGCACATATCGGATATCAAACAACTAGTCTCTTTGAATCGGATAATCATGACCTTGTCACATTATCCCGATGGTTGCAACACAATAGAGAACGAGTTATGAATCCCTGCGTGATCATCATCTCCATATGTCTGGAGTGACACTTCCGTCTTGACATCACATCCAATACACTACGATTCTCGATAAACCCAATAGAGGCGTACACAGAACCTGTTAAAGCCCTGGACGACCAAAACCAAAGTTTACCGATTGTCGCAAGTATTAGCGATGTAAGTCTCAGGTTAAGACCAAATACATCTACCCTGACGCGGACTCCCGTAGACACATATACATACTACCAATGGGATTCCGCGGGGTCTATCCAGAGCGAAGCTGTTTTCCGTACCATCGGTAAAACACAACCTCCTATCGCACTTGCATAAGTATCCTATACTTAAACATATGAGAACTGTGCCGTTATGCTCTCACAACGCGCACAAGTGCAATACTAGTCTATTCCGCATTATCGATGTCCAGTCTCGATAATACTACGACTAGGGATATTTAATGATTAAACCTTTATGGATTGATACTGTCTCATATCATCTCAATCCGGAACTAATCATATGGACTTTTACCATTTATATGTAATAGTAAATGAATTACGAAATGATAAAAGGCAATTTCAATATTACATAGTCAATTTTGTACAAAACACAATGTCTTTTACAAACGGTGACGCTATGGGTCATAATTGTCTAACAATCTCCCACTTGGCCTATAGCCAGTCACTCAAGCATCTAACACCTGAACTATGTATGTTTCTCAAACTTTTGCTGTGAAATAGCTTTCGTCAGCGGGTCTGCAATGTTGTCATCTGATGCGACCTTCTCGATCTTCACATCGCCACGATGTATGATCTCACGAATCAGATGGAAACGTCGAAGAACATGCTTGGATCGTTGATGAGACCGTGGTTCCTTAGCCTGCGCTATAGCCCCGTTATTGTCACACAATAATGGAACGGGGGCTCAGCTGCTAACGGAACTACTCCTAATCCAATTAGGAATTTACGGATCCAAACTGCCTCTTTTGCTGCTTCAGATGCAGCAATATACTCCGCTTCTGTTGTTGAATCGGCAACAGTCTCTTGCTTGGAAGATTTCCAGCTTACTGCTCCGTTGTTCAAACAAAATATGTACCCGGATTGCGACTTAGAGTCGTCTTTATCGGTTTGGAAACTTGCATCGGTATACCCAGTTACCTCAAGTTCTCCATCTCCATAAATCAAGAAAGCATCCTTAGTTCGTCTAAGATACTTAAGGATGTTCTTAACTGCCATCCAGTGACCATCACCTGGATCGGCCTGATAGCGACTACACATGCTCAAAGCATACGAGACATCAGGTCGAGTACATATCATGGCATACATGATCGATCCGACTGCCGAGGCGAACGGTATCCGACTCATGCTATTTCTCTCATCTTGAGTTTTAGGACACATGTCCTTAGATAGAGAGATGCCATGTGACACTGGCAACAGTCCCCTCTTGGACTGATCCATGTTGAATCTTTTCAACACTTTGTCAATGTACGTACTCTGAGAGAGTCCAAGCAGCTTTCTAGATCTATCCCTGTAGATCTTTATTCCTAGAATAAAGGCTGCTTCTCCCAGATCTTTCATGGAGAATTTTAATGAAAGCCAAGCTTTCACCGATGTTAACATGGGAATGTCATTGCCCATAAGCAATACATCGTCAACATAAAGGACAATGAATGTCAGTGCGCTCCCACTAACCTTCTTATATACACAAGGATCATCCTCGTTTTGAATGAAATCATATTCTTTTATGATCTCATCAAAACGTTGGTTCCATGACCGCGATGCTTGCTTCAGTCCATAAATGGACCGATTTAACTTACAAACCTTGTTTGCAAGTTTAGGCACGATAAAACCGTCAGGCTGTTGCATATAAACATCCTCCAAAAGGTTTCCGTTAAGGAAAGCGGTTTTAACGTCCATCTGCCATATCTCGTAATCGAAATATGCAGCAATAGCAAGCATTATCCGAATGGATTTAATCATGGCAACGGGTGAGAAAGTTTCGTCGTAATCGACACCATGTCGTTGACGATACCCCTTCGCTACAAGCCTAGCTTTGTACGTTTGTACGTTGCCTTCCATGTCGGTCTTCTTCTTGAAGATCCATTTGCATCCAATAGGCTTTACGCCTTCTGGTGCATCAACCAGTGTCCAAACTTGGTTGGTGTACATGGAATCCATTTCGGACTTCATGGCCTCTTGCCATAAAGTGGAATCGATATCTTGTATCGCTTCCTCATACGTAGCCGGTTCGTCTTCCTCAATGAGATTAATATCTACATGAGGTGAGATCAGAAACCCATACCTCTCAGGTTGGTTCCTGACTCTCTCCGACCTACGCGGTCCTTGTGTAATAGAAGATTGTGGTACAGTCTCATCCCGGATGGACTGTTCTTGTTCCGTTGAGGATTCTATGCCAGGAACAGTATCACTCTCGATTTTCATCGAGTTCTACTTTCCTCCCACTTACCACTGTATTTAGGAATTCCTTCTCAAGGAAAACCGCATGTAGAGCAACAAATACTTTGTTCTCTCGTGGGTGATAGAAGTAATATCCTTTGGTTTCCCTAGGATATCCTACGAATAGGCATTTATCCGATTTGGGTTCAAGTTTGGTACCTTCCAAACGTTTGACGTATGCCCAGCATCCCCAAATCTTTAGGAATGAGAAACCCGGTTTCTTTCCTGTCCATATCTCATATGGTGTCTGTTGTACAGACTTTGACGGAACCTTATTCAAAATAAGAACTGCACTGTTTAATGCATATCCCCAGAAGGAAATAGGTAGCTCAGTGCGACTCATCATAGACCTTACCATGTCCAACAGAGTTCGGTTTCTCCGTTCGGATACACCGTTTAATTGCGGTGTTCCAGGAGGAGTCCACTGTGAAAGAATACCATATTCTTTCAAGTAATCTAGAAACTCATTGCTCAAGTATTCGCCACCACGGTCCGACCGTAATGTCTTTATACTCTTGCCGGTCTGTTTTTCAACTTCGTGTCGAAACTCTTTGAATTTCTCAAAAGTTTCCGACTTGTGTCTCATAAGATACACATAACCATAACGCGATGCATCATCCGTAAAGGTTACGAAGTATTCAATCCACCTCTAGCCTGGCTAGACATGGGCCCACAAACGTCACTATGAACGAGGGCTAACAGTTCGGTGGCGCGTACACCTTTACCGCTAAAAGGTGTTTTAGGCATTTTGCCTAATAAGCAAGATTCGCAGACGTCATATGAATTTGGATCAAATCCGTCCAAGTACCCACTCTTCGAAAGTGTGGATATGCGAGTCTTGTTAATGTGTCCCAGACGACAATGCCACATGTAAGTCTCATCTTTGTTACTTAGTTTGAGCCTTTTGTTTGTTACATTATTGTTTGAGATTGATTTATATTCAAAATATAAAGACCATTATTAGCATCAGCTGAACATATCTCAAAATCATCTTTATAAACAAAACACCCAGTGTTTCGGAATACAAAAGTGTACCCGCATTGGGTCAAACAAGATACAGAGATAATATTCCTAGTCAAACTAGGTACATAATAACAGTCTGATAGTTTAAGTACATGTCCCGAAGGCAGTTCTAAAACAAAAGTGCCCACGGCCAAAACAGCAACAGGTGTCCCGTTTCCAACACGCAGATCAATCTCTCCTGAAGCCAGTCTCCTGCTAATCTGCAGATCCTGCGCATCAGTACATATATGAGTACCACAACCAGAATCAAAAATCCAATTTTTAAAGCTAGAAGTAGCCATGTTTATCTCAATAACAAACATACCTGAGGCCGGTGCCTTGCCCGCCTTTATCTCCTTCTGAAGCGCCTTGTACTCGCGGCAGTCACGCTTCCAGTGACCCCGCTTGCCGCACTGTAGGCAAACATCTTGAGATTTGTCCTTTGGCTTCCCAGAAGCCTTTGACTTTTTGGCCTTGCCCTTTTGCATATGCTTCTTCTTTCGCACACCTCCAGTTGCCTTGGGCCCAGCCTTAGGTCCATGAGATGTCGATGCAAAGTGCGCCTCGCGCTTGTTGCCCTTTTGAAACTCCTTTTCAGCCTCCTTGAGAGTTGACAGTAACTCTCCAAGAGTATCACTGGTGTTCATCAAATTATAATTTATGATGAACTGTCTCCAAGTATCGGGGAGGGATTGCAGGACCATGTCCACAGTAATCTCTGCCTCAAAGACAATCCCCATGCTGGCCAGCTCATCGATGTCGGCGACCATCTGAGCCACGTGGGACTCAACGGACATGCCATCTGTCATGCGTGAGCGAAAGAGCTTCCTGACTAACTCGTACCTCTGCATCCTCTTGTTAGAGCGATGCAGATCTTGCAACCTTGCCAACATATTATAAGGATCCAAGTCCCTATTTTGTCTGCGAAAGTGCTGAGTCATCGAAGCAAGCATAATTGACTGAGTTGTGTCACAATCATCGCTGTGAGTCTTCCAAAGCTCCAGCTCAAGTGTCTCAGTCGGTCCGGGTTTTGGCCCAAGAGGTCTTTGTGTAGTATACAACAGCCTCTCTGAACCTAGGACAATCCTAAGGTTCATTTCCCCATCAGCAAAATTTGTGCCCTTGAAGACATTATCTCCCATGATAATATCACGGACATTTCCTTTGCCAGTCATCTTGATCTACGATAGTCTAACTATCTAGTCAACGATAATGGGTACAGTCTAACTGTTACATAGAAAAATAACAATATATTAGTCCAACTAATAAAGTAATATTGACGAAATTATTTGAAAGCGCGTAAAGCTAAGTATCTGAATGAAATTGCAAATTCAATACTAGCCTCCCACTATTTTTCGGCGAGCCTCTAACCCTCTGTCGAGTACTCGGGAAACCTAGTTTCCTAGTGGGCTAGGATCCCGTTAAATAACATACAACCTTGACTTTGGCCAACAAGCTGTATGAAACTTAACTAGGTAGATCTCGAAGATCAATTGGATCTCATCCAATTCCTAGATCCGGTAGGTGGACATCCAAGTCCGAAACACATATACTTTATATATGTCAATATGTCAAACATATTTTCCTAACCTTTTTCCTCTGAATCAACTAAGCCTTGGCTTTGGCACAACAAGCTTAATGATTCCAGTTAAGCGGGACCCATTGACATGGAAAGTTTCGTAATCAATGTCGATGGACAAGAAGTGATCTTGACTTTGGCCAACAAATCACAACTTGGACAAGACACCGATATGTAACAAAACCTTCATGATTCAAACACATCCTCAATTGACAAAGGCCTTGACTTTGGCCAACAAGCCAATGCCAACTTTGGATCTTGAGTAAGAATCACTCAACGGAAGGAAAAACGCTTAATATATTTTTGAGGGTTTTTCGCGTAAATTGGCATCCAATTTATTATCTTTGATTAGGTCTCATCATACACCCTTAAGCATGCTTCTAAAACATCATAAGGCGCAAAAGTAAATTAATAACGATATGCGGATGGATATTTAAACAGATTGTTCCTAGAACAAATCACTCCCTTTCCTCTCCCCGACTAGAACTATTCTAACTCCTACCCTTTTACAAAATACAATAAAGAAACCTCATATACATTGAGGGGAATAGGTGAGAAGAGAATTACAAGGAGTAAAGAGATTAAAGGCTGGACACGCAGGTCCAATTTAATAAATTCTAAACTTATTACAATTTCCAAAATTGCCCTTGCCCTTCTAATATCCATCCGATATACGTTATTCATACATCACATTTATGTATTCAATCAAAACATGTTTATTACAATCAATCTAATCCAATTAATTAATCTTTGATTAATGACCATCCAATGTTCAAACAATGATTTGATTTGCGCGAGTCCAACTCGTTTGAGAATAAATACTTTTGAGTACGTATTCTTGAATTATATCGAACTACAACTTAAATCCAATTTATTTGTATTCAATACTAATTCTTATTTAATTCCAAATTAAATATTTACACTTACATAGTTGCCTTAAAGACTTGGATTCCAAATCCAATCTTGATGGGTCTCAAAGGCCCAATAACATCCAATGTCTTTTAATTAAAGTCCAATGGGCTTTTAATTGATTCTTAAGGCATGGGCTTTGGCCATAATGGATCAAACCCAAAATGCCAAGGCCCAATAGGAATCACCCTATTGCCATCAAATCAATTTAGGCCCATTAGGCCCAATCAAATACTTTAAAGGGTCAAGTGATGTATTTGGACTTCATGGAATTGGTTTTGGGCCCAATTGGATCCAATCCAAAAGTCCAAAACCAAACTTGGTCAAACCAAGCCCATTAGGCCCAAATACACACTTTTAGCCCAATTCAATTTTAAAGGCATATTTACATAATTATAATATTCCAAATATCACAATTATTTTAATTAAAGTGTATTAGCCATAATTAATTAATTAAACTCAATATTTCCAAAATATTAATTAACTTAATTAATCATGCTTAAACTAATAATTCATGCTTAACATAAAATCAAGCCAAAAACACATCATTGCATGCTTGAGACATATTGAAGCCTAAGATCATCATTTCATGCTCAACATGCACTTTGATTTTAACATGAACATTATAGACATTGATTCTAATCATATTAAACCAACTATCATCATTTAAACATGCATCCAAACACATTATTTCATGTTACAAAAAACAAAAACTGCAGTGCAAAGACAGTAACTTCGGCCACACATAAATTTTTTATTTTTTGTTGCTTTTGATTTATTTGAAATCTAATCATGCATAACTCTAAGTTATCATGTTGTAAACATACTCAAAGCATCAATTTCAAAAAATCATGCTCAAAATCAAAAAACCCCAAATTTGATTCAAGAACCCTAAAATTATCATGCTTAAATTAGGCTCATGATACCATTGTTAGTGTTCCTAGAACATTATAAGGATCTAATAAGCATGCATAATATAAGAGTTGATCATTATAAGGTGCGGAATATACTTACAATGAGTGTTGGAGCTTTTAAAAATTTGAGATCCAAGATCTCCAAGATCCAAGCTTTATGATGAATCCAAGCTTTAGGATGATTCCAAGCTATTGAGGAGTTTCCCTATCACCTTTGTTCACTTCCAAAGTGCTAGCTTTTGATGATTTGAAAATCAAATCAAAGAGAGAGGAGAGAAGAATTCGGCCAAGCCTGTATCTCTAGGGTTTTGTGTTTTTTTTTTTGTGTCAAGTGTTACCAAAGTTGAGAATGCCTTTTGTTATTTACCAAAAAGTGAAACCATTTCACCTTTTACCCAAAACAAGGTAGAGATGGGTAAATGGTATTCATAAAGACAAAACAAGGTGGTTGTGTGGTGGGAACACCTACCACACTTTTGGCTCCAAATATTTGAATCCGAAATTCAAATATCTCTACGGGCATTTGCCGCGGCTCGGTTCCGTTTAATCCAATTAAACGATCCTTCGTCGTTAAATAATTAAATCCAATTTAATTAAATAACGATGCCTCGCAAATATATATCGAACGTCGTTCACGAACTAATTCTAAATTAATTCGTTCGTTCGCATTAAAGTCCGACTTTAATCTCGTAATGAAATCCAATCCATTTTAATATATCCGATATATTAATTTTAGCCCGTTTGAATAAATTAAATAGAAAAATCAAATTTAACTATTAAATTTATTTTACCGATTAATTCCAAATTAATCGCGTTCTTTCGCCACTGTACACTTTTAATCCCAGATTAAACAAAGCCCATATTAATCCCAGATTAATTTTCTCTCTCTTAATTAATCCCAGATTAATTCCAATTTAAGTCAACTGTCATCGGTGAATCCTTGGGAAGCGACCCAAGAGATCTCTGGATATGTTGGCAGTAAATCCGGTTATCGGACTATCCGATAAAGCGAGTACCTCGTACTACGTGCTTACCGATTTACAAGACATGGTTGGCTTCTAGCAAAGCACCGTGCCTACCCAATTCTCCAGAAATATTCTTACTGGAATATATAATCTATGTCAGACGTAGAATACCTAGTATCTCGTATTTCGATCCAGTATCAGATGTCACGTGCTAGGCCTGGGGCTGGAATAGTGTCTGCCCCGTACGAAGCACATATCGGATATCAAACAACTAGTCTCTTTGAATCGGATAATCATGACCTTGTCACATTATCCCGATGGTTGCAACACAATAGAGAACGAGTTATGAATCCCTGCGTGATCATCATCTCCATATGTCTGGAGTGACACTTCCGTCTTGACATCACATCCAATACACTACGATTCTCGATAAACCCAATAGAGGCGTACACAGAACCTGTTAAAGCCCTGGACGACCAAAACCAAAGTTTACCGATTGTCGCAAGTATTAGCGATGTAAGTCTCAGGTTAAGACCAAATACATCTACCCTGACGCGGACTCCCGTACACATATACATACTACCAATGGGATTCCGCGGGGTCTATCCAGAGCGAAGCTGTTTTCCGTACCATCGGTAAAACACAACCTCCTATCGCACTTGCATAAGTATCCTATACTTAAACATATGAGAACTGTGCCGTTATGCTCTCACAACGCGCACAAGTGCAATACTAGTCTATTCCGCATTATCGATGTCCAGTCTCGATAATACTACGACTAGGGATATTTAATGATTAAACCTTTATGGATTGATACTGTCTCATATCATCTCAATCCGGAACTAATCATATGGACTTTTACCATTTATATGTAATAGTAAATGAATTACGAAATGATAAAAGGCAATTTCAATATTACATAGTCAATTTTGTACAAAACACAATGTCTTTTACAAACGGTGACGCTATGGGTCATAATTGTCTAACAGAGTCGCCACCCGTGTGGAACTGGACAAGATTAAGAGGCCGCACTCACTCCTCGCAGGGAAGACCTCAAACCATTGGGTTAGGAATGGTCCCTTACTTATGCCACTTGTACTGTAAAGATTTATGCAATAATCCAACAAGCCTATGACTATATTTCCAAGTGCACACAATCCTAATTCACATGCTTAAAGTAAGTTTACATCTAACATAACTGAAATCAAATCTTATTGTCAATTCACATGCTTAAAAAGGTAGGCCCTTGGCAACAACAAGCACATAACGTCATTAAGAAATTCAATCATCATTTACCCTAACACAAACAGGTCATGGTAACATTTGCATGTAATATAAAGGAAATCAAATGACAACGAATAATTTAATGGCGTATTATGCAAGAATCGTATAAAATATGGTCAAAATAACCGCATGAATAAATGAAGTTAATCCAAACACATAACTTGAAAAGATGAAGAAAACACGAATTAATAGCCATCAAAAATGCAATTCTACATAAAGATGAACATGCCATAATTTGATGCTAAAGGATGCATTACATGGCACAAACATGCTGTGAATACTTTTCCAAGTGGTACGTGGAATTGTATCCCAAGTACAGACCGCACTACCTTCCATTCGAAATCGGCTACAGAATTTACGTTTTGGGGTTCCATCCGATATCCAAAGGAATATAATGTCCACACGCCTTCACAACATGGATGCATAAATTGTAATACATTACCAAGACTGAGGTAGATGATGCAATTATATGGAATTTCATAATACATGCATGAATAAGGCAATGATGTACAAAAGAATCATTGACATGACAAGAAGCGCGGCGAAGCATCGTGGTAAAAGATCTTATCCCCTTGAAACGGAGGGCTTTAATCCGACTTACTAAGCCCTGCGCAATGAACATATAATATGCATAAATAAAGACGAAAGTAACACAAAAATACTCGCGCGGCGATCATCGTGTAAGGGATTTTTAACATCTTCAATTAGAGGACCTTTCATCGCACTTACTAAGCCCATGCGCTTTTTCTCATCATTACATAAATAAATAACATGCAGAAAATTAAATGGCGGAATAATTAACAACTCAAAATAACATAAAATAAAATATGCGCCGTTTGCTCAAGTGGTACGTGGAGTTGTATCCCGAGTGTAGATCATACTACCGTCCATTTGGAATCGGCTATGAAATTTCGTCCGGGTTTCCATCCTATATACCACGAGAGGCGACACATTTTTCATTTTAATCAACGCCACAATCATGCATCAATCCAGAATAATCATGCAAATAATACTCAATAAATAATAAAAATAAAACAGAAAAAATAAGTGTGAAGAAGTACCCTCAGGTCTAACCGTTTAAGTCGTCTTCGGACTTGCGTTTCACGGAGATCGGAAGGGGTAAAAGCTCTTTACTCTCCGGTTCACTAGCTTAGCGTCTTGGCTCGCTGTTCTACTGTTTTTCCCACTATTTTGGTGTCGTTTTTACTGCTTTTTTTGACGTGTTTTCTGCTCACTGTTTCAAGTCTTATTCTTCTGTTTTAGTGGACTGTTTTTGCGATTTTAAGGAGGCTTAAAGTGTAGTTTTTTATGTCACTGTTTTTAGGTGTTTAGGGGCTGATCGATGTGGTCTGTTTGCGGGTCAGAGGAAGGGTGGCTTCACGTGTGGGCTGAGGCTAATGTGCGTGGCAGTGTGTGCAAGTGTTATGCACTGAAGGGTGGACTGCGTGGCTATTTGTGAAAGGCTTTGGCGAGTGGCAAAGGCAGGGCTGGCGTGATGGTTGCAGTCGGTGAAGGTCTAGGGCGTGTGTTTCTCCTTTCTCGCTGTTTGTGTATTTTATTTTCACGTGAGGATCAGATGGGACCATGAAGGAGGGCTGATCAGTCTAGGGTTTCATGGCTGTGAAGGGTCTTTTGTCAGGCTATGGAGGGGCAGGCTGTGTGGTGTGTGTGTGAGTTTGCTCGGTGGTCGTGGCCTGTGAGGAGCAGAGGACATGTTGATGGTCAAAGGGACAGCTGATGAGGGTGGTTTCTAATGGTGTCGGTTGGGTGCAGGCTGTGAGGCTGAAGGGTTTGGTTTTTTGGTCGATTAGGCTGTTAGGCGTTGGTTCGTGAAGTGATTACGTGGGTGAGGGCTTTTGTGCATGGTGAAGGCCGTGTGAGAGGAGAGAGGCCGTGAGCTCCTGGGAGAGAAAGAAGAGGCTTAGGGTTTTGACGTAAATGGAGAGACAATGGTTATTAGGGTATTTTTGATTTGCCGTGAATGAGAGGAGAGGCTAAGAGAGGAGCCTCGGGTTGATTTTGTGTGTTGCTTATATAGTTTATCAAATTAGGGTTTGTGCATGGATTTTATTTTAGGAAAGAAATCAAATAATTAGGTGTATTTAATTTGAACATTTTAGGCAATAATATCTTTAATTTAGGTGGTGGATTATTTAAATTAGGTGAGTGATTTATTAAATTAGGAATGAAATTATTTAATTTTGGTATATGATTTTTATTATTTTGGTAGGTTATTATTTAGATTTTATTTTTTTTTTTAATTTTGGTATATAATTTTATTTAATGTTTTAGTTTAAATGATTTATTTAATGATTTATTTAAATTGGTATATTACTTAATTAATTTATTTAATTTCAATAATTTTATTTAGTTGGTATATCATTTAATAATTTAATTTCAATTTTTAATTTAATTTGTGACCATATATTTAAATGTTTTAATTAATTTAATTTGTGACACATATATTTTTAATGTTTTAATTATTTTAATTTGTGACATATATTAATTTTTCTTTGGATTGGGCTTGGAATGAGATGGGCTTGGTTAAGGTTTAAACGGAGATCCAACAGCGAACCCGAAGCTAAACACGTGAACTAAATCCAATAAGACCGTCAATTCTTGACTCTTCCCTTCCGACGTCCGTTTTCCGCGATTTCCGCGACTTAAAAGACAGTGCCTCCAAATGAGGCTCATCATTGGGTTTCACATGCAGAAATGCAATGCCTACAGTCGCCCCCACTTTGATGGGACTTGTGCAGTGTGTGACAGTGACAATCCTATCAAAGTCTATGCAATGCATTTTTACTTACCTGGCTCGCCATCTGTCACCCGGTTTGCCCGCTGTGTTGTGTTGAGTTGAGTTGGTCTGGTTGTGCCATTTTCGACATGCTGAACCCCATTTCCGAGGCGTTGTTGAAGTGATGACTGTCCATTTTCGAACTGTTCTCCATTTTCGGAGTGCCACTTTCGGCGAGCTGATGAGATTGTGGTCCATTTCCGAACCATTGCTGAGGAGGGATAATCCATTTCCGTGCCATGACTGATATGAGAAGGGTCCATTTCCGAACCGTTGCTGATGAGAGATAGTCCATTCTCTGAACCGTTGCTGATAAGGGAGTGGTCTATTTCCGAGCCGTTGTTGATGAGAGATAGTCCATTTCCGAACTATTATTGATACGAGAGTGGTCCATTTCCGAACCGCTGCTGATGAGAGATGGTTTTATTTCCGAACCAATACTGATAGAGAGTGGTCCATTTCCGAACCGTTGCTGATGAGAGATAGTCCATTTCCGAACCATTACTGACATGAGAGTGGTCCATTTCCGAACCGTTGCTGGTGAGAGATAGTTCATTTCCGAACCATTACTGATATGAGAGTGGTCCATTTCCGAACCGTTGCTGGTGAGAGATAGTTAATTTCCGAACCATTACTGATATGAGAGTGGTCCATTTCCGAACCGTTGCTGATGAGAGATAGTCCATTTCCGAACCATTACTGACATGAGAGTGGTCCATTTCCGAACCGTTGCTGGTGAGAGATAGTTCATTTCCGAACCATTACTGATATGAGAGTGGTCCATTTCCGAACCGTTGCTGGTGAGAGATAGTCCATTTCTGAACCATTACTGACATGAGAGCGGTCCATTTCCGAACCGTTGCTGATGAGAGATAGTCCATTTCCGAACCATTACTGACATGAGAGTGGTCCATTTCCGAACCGTTGCTGGTGAGAGATAGTTCATTTCCGAACCATTACTGATATGAGAGTGGTCCATTTCCGAACCGTTGCTGGTGAGAGATAGTCCATTTCCGAACTATTACTGACATGAGAGTGGTCCATTTCCGAACCATTGCTGGTGAGAGATAGTTCATTTCCGAACCATTACTGATATGAGAGTGGTCCATTTCCGAACCGTTGCTGATAAGAGAGTGGTCCATTTCCGAACCGTTACTGGTGAGAGATAGTTCATTTCCGAACCATTACTGATATGAGAGTGGTCCATTTCTGAACCATTACTGATAATGAGAGTGGTCCATTTCTGAACCATTACTGATGAGAGATAGTCCATTTCCGAACCATTACTGATAATGAGAGCGGTCCATTTCCGAACGGTGGTAGAGTGCCATACCTGGCAAGACTAATACTGAACTGATGTGGGCATCGCCCACAGAATGCAGTACCCGGTAGAAACTGATGCTAAACTGATGTGGGCCTTGCCCCCCAGACCGATACTGATATGGGCCTCGCCCCCATACTGATACAGTGCTGTCGCTGTTCCTGATGGCTTGTCTTTGCCGCTTTCTCTCTTTCTACTTCAAAACCTGTGAATACAAAGCAAAACAAACACGAAAGGATGCAAAATATGTTACATGTATGCATGCATGCATAAATGAGTTTCCTATCTCGTTGGGTTAGGTCTTCCGCCAATTCTTCCTCAGATAAAGTACTGCTTCAACCTTTTTACTTTAATCGGCTCGGTGAACTCATTCCCTTCCAAGTCTGACAGTCTCACTGCCTCATTTTCCAATTTTTGAATGACTATCCTACCTCTTCTGCTTACTTCTTTCGAGGATTCCCCGTGATTCTGAACATCACTAAATTTTATAGTACAGAGGTTGAATGCTTCATAATCCAGTAACTCTTCGTCCTTACCCTTCATCCTGCGGGTAACAGACTCTACCTGGTCACGGAGTTTCTGTAATTCTGCCTGAGACCCAACTGTTCTCCCAGCGCATAATCAGCCATATCATCATCAAAAGTGGGATATCATCCCCCAATCTGTTCAGAGGCTCCTCCCACCTTACATTCTCAGGATTTCCCCCAGCATGGGGCACAGCCATATTTGCCATAGCAGTAGTCCAGGCTTGCATCTATTCAGTAAATTTGGCGAGACTGTTCTCAAACTGATCCATACGGGATACCTCATTTTCTGGTGTACTCATATCTGTTACTGTCTTTTTAAGGAGTCTTCTCTCTTCCCTAACCCGATGGGAATCTATTATGCCTTTTTGAGACATAGAGGGTGTTAACATGATGTATGCATGTATGAGGTGCATAAGATACATATAACATATAAGACATAATAAATTAATTAAAATTCTCAAACAAATCGGCCCATTATCATTTTAGAAGCTTTTGGGCTAAATGTCATAGGAGTGAACTCGTCCCAGTTTAAACGACCCAACGAGTTTGCATCTCATGGCACGGAGCCCAACTAAATCCAAATGGTAATGTTCCGAACACAAGCACAAAATAACCCATCAACATTTAGAGGCCTTGGCCCAATCGTCATAGGATACATTCTTGTCCCAGTTTAAATGGCCCAACAAGCCCATATCCCATGACAAATGGTCCAAATGGATCCAAACAACGATGTTCCCAAACACAAGCATAAAGATAATTCAAGCATAAAATATTAAATTCTACAAGGTGGCCCATCAATATTTCAGAAGCTTTGGGCCTAATGGTCATAAGATACGAACTCGCCCCAGTTTAAATGGCCCAGCAAGTTCGCATTTTTGACAAAGAGTCCAATTCATCGAAATGATAATGGTCCTAAAGCACAAGGAAATATTTGTTATAGGCTATATAACCCAGTCCACGCATGGGTTCATGGGAGTATGGACAAAGACTCTTGCCGACGAAGGATTGCCCACAACTAGGTCTCCCCACTCAAGGGTTTGAGCGACCAAGCAAGCGCACCTTTTTTATACCTTAAGGTACGTGCCAACAAGTCATGGTGTGTGACTAACTGTCATTTGGATTCCTTGTTGCAGATTCCCCAGAGGGAGGGTGGAGCGAGGCTCTCTTAAGTACCCTAGCCTCTTAGGCTCTTATCGCTTGGTGACAGGAATAAGCAACAATTCCTCCAAATTAGTCCATCACAACGGGCTAATGTTAATGATTATTTAGGTGCCTTCACAGCTTTTCCCCGAAAGGTAGTGAGTGAAGGAAGACACCAAACCATTAACAAGCCTAAAAAATGTCTTTTATCACAACCCCCATTTCGCACATTTGTAGACACGGTTAATTAAAGCATAAATCTATACATTACAAGGCATTATTTCGGGGTCGATTCTCTATCCCAAGTGGAGTAGCCAGAACTGTGGTGACACAGCGGAACTTGGGCGACGCATGCTGTTCTAGGTTCGGGGGCCTAGTTGGGAGTACGGAGTAGCCACAGGGACTAAACCGGAGAATGATGTAGTCGCCACCCGGTGTGAACCGGGACAAAAATTTAAGGCCGCACTCACCCCTCGCATGGGAAGACCTCAAACCATTGGGTTCGGAATGGTCCCTTACTTATGCCACTTGTAATGTAAAGATTTATGCAATAATCCAACCAAGCCTATGACATATATTTTCAAGTGCACCACAATCCTAAATTCACATGCTTAAAAGTAAAGTTTACATCTATAACATACATGAAATCAAATCTTATTGTCAAGTTCATGCTTAAAGGTAGGCCTTTGCAACAACAAGCACATAACGTCATAAGAATTCAATCATTCATGTAAACATAAACACAAACAGTCATGGTAACATTTGCATGTAATAAAAGGAAAATCAAAATGACAACGAATAATGTAATAGGCGTATTATGCAAAGAAGCGTATAAAATATGGTCAAAATAACCGCATGATAAATGAAGTTAATACAAACACATAACTTGAAAAGATGAAGAAAGATACGAATTTAAATATGCCAATCAAAGATGCAATTCTACATTAAAGATGAACATGCCATAATGTGATGCTAAAAGATGCAATTAACATGAGCACAAACATGCATGTGAATACTTTTCCAAGTGGTACGTGGAATTGTATCCCAAGTACAGACCGCACTACCATCCATTCGGAATCGGCTACAGAATTTACGTCTGGGTTTCCATCCGATATACCACAAGGAATAATGTCCACACGCCTTCACAACATGGATGCATAAATTGTAATACATTAAGCCAAGACTGAGGTAGATGATGCAATTATATGGAATTTCATAATACATGCATGAATAAGGCAATGATGTACAAAAGAATCAGTGACATGACAAGAAGCGCGGCGAAGCATCGTGGTAAAGGATCTTATCCCCGTGAAACGGAGGGCCTTTAATCCGACTTACTAAGCCCATGCGCAATGAACATATAATATGCATAAATAAAGACGAAAGTAAACACAAAAATACTCGGCGCGGCGAAGCATCGTGGTAAGGGATTTTAACATCTTCAATTAGAGGACCTTTCATCGCACTTACTAAGCCCATGCGCTTTTCTCATCATTACATAAATAAATAACATGCAGAAAATTAAATGGCGGAATAATTAAACAACTTAAAATAAAATATGCGCCGTTTGCTCAAGTGGTACGTGGAGTTGTATCCCGAGTGCAGATCATACTACGTCCATTCGGAATCGGCTATGAAATTACGTCCGGGTTTCCATCCTATATACCACGAGAGGCGACACATTTTTCATTTTAATCAACGGCCACAATCATGCATCAATCCAAAATAATCATGCAAATAATACTCAATAAATAATAAAAAATAAAACAGAAAAAATAAGTGTGTGAAGAAGTACCCTCAGGTCTAACCGTTTAAGTCGTCTTCGGACTTGCGTTCACAGAGATCGGAAGGGTGTAAAAGCTCTTTACTCTTCCGGTTCACTAGCTTAGCGTCTTGGCTCGCTGTTCCACTGTTTTTCCCACTGTTTTGGCGTCGTTTTACTGCTGTTTTTGACGTGTTTTCTGCTCACTGTTTCAAGTCTTATTCTTCTGTTTTAGTGGACTGTTTTTGCGATTTTAAGGAGGCTTAAAGTGTAGTTTTTTATGTCACTATTTTTAGGTGTTTAGGGGCTGATCGACGTGGTCTGTTTGCGGGTCAGAGGAAGGGTGGCTTCACGTGTGGGCTGAGGCCAATGTGCGTGGCAGTGTGTGCAAGTGTTATGCACTGAAGGGTGGACTGCATGGCTATTTGTGAAAGGCTTTGGCGAGTGGCAAGGGCAGGGCTGGCGTGATGGTTGCAGTCGGTGAAGGTCTAGGGCGTGTGTTTCTCGGCTGTTTGTGTATTTTGTTTTCACGTGAGGATCAGATGGGACCATGAAGGAGGGCTGATCAGTCTAGGGTTTCATGGCTGTGAAGGGTCTTTTGTCAGGCTATGGAGGGGTAGGCTGTGTGTGTGTGTGTGAGTTTGCTCGGTGGTCGTGGCCTGTGAGGAGCAGAGGACATGTTGATGGTCAAAGGGACAGCTGATGAGGGTGGTTGCTAATGGTGTCGGTTGGGTGCAGGCTGTGAGGCTGAAGGGTTTGGTTTTTTGTTCGGTTAGGCTGTTAGGCGCTGGTTCGTGAAGTGATTACGTGGGTGAGGGTTTTGTGCATGGTGAAGGCCGTGTGAGAGGAGAGAGGTCGTGAGCTCCTGGGAGAGAAAGAAGAGGCTTAGGGTTTTGACGTAAATGAAGAGACAATGGTTATTAGGGTATTTTTGATTTGCCGTGAATGAGAGGAGAGGCTAAGAGAGGAGCCTCGGGTTGATTTTGTGTGTTGCTTATATAGTTATCAAATTAGGGTTGTGCATGGATTTTATTTTAGGAAAGAAATCAAATAATTAGGTGTATTTAATTTGAACATTTTAGGCAATAATATCTTTAATTTAGGTGGTGGATTATATAAATTAGGTGAGTGATTTATTAAATTAGGAATGAAATTTATTATTTTGGTATATGATTTTTATTATTTTGGTAGGTTATTATTTAGATTTTATTTGTTTTATTTTAATTTGGTATATAATTTATTAATGTTTTAGTTTAAATGATTTATTTAATGATTTATTTAAATTGGTATATTACTTATTAATTTATTTAATTTCAATATTTTATTTAGTTGGTATATCATTTAATTAATTTAATTTCAATTATTTAATTTAATTTGTGACACATATATTTTAAATGTTTTAATTAATTTAATTTGTGACACATATATTTTTAATGTTTTAATTATTTTAATTTGTGACATATATTAATTATTTCTTTGGATTGGGCTTGGATGAGATGGGCTTGGTTAAGGTTTAAAACGGAGATCCAACAGCGAACCCGAAGCTAAACACGTGAACTAAATCCAATAAGACCGTCAATTCTTGACTCTTCCCTTCCGACGTCCGTTTTCCGTGATTTCCGCGACTTAAAAGACAGTGCCTCCAAATGAGGCTCATCATTGGGTTTCACATGCAGAAATGCAATGCCTACACCCGTACGAAGCACATATCGGATATCAAGCAACTAGTCACTTTGAATCAGATAATCATGACCAT
Organism: Zanthoxylum bungeanum; assembly: GCA_019454045.1. Lineage (NCBI taxonomy): Eukaryota > Viridiplantae > Streptophyta > Magnoliopsida > Sapindales > Rutaceae > Zanthoxylum > Zanthoxylum bungeanum. The sequence goes on along the minus strand of SKCR01026380.1, from coordinate 107,053 downwards.
GTCATATTATCCCGATGGTTGCAACACAATAGAGAACTAGTTATGAATCCCTGCGTGATCACCATCTCCATATGTCTGAAGTGATACTTTCGTCTTGACATCACATCCAATATACTACGATCCTCAATAAACCCAATAGAGGCGTACACAAAAACCTGTTAAAGCCCTGGACGACCAAAACCAATGTTTACCGATTGTCGCAAGTACTAGCGATGCAAGTCTCAGGTTAAGACCAAATACACCTACCCTGACGCGGACTCCCATAGACACATGTACATACTACCAATGGGATTCCGCGGGGTCTATCCAGAGCGAAGCTGTTTTCTGTACCATCGGTAAAACACAACCTCCTATCGCACTTGCATAATTATCTTATACTTAAACATATGAGAACTATGCCGTTATGCCCTCACAATGCGTATAAGTGCAATACTAGTCTATTCCGCATTATCGATGTCCAGTCTCGATAATACTACGACTAGTTATATTTAATTATTAAACCCTTATGGATTGATACTGTCTCATATCATCTCAATCCGGAACTAAGCATATTGACTTTTACCATTTATATATTAAAGTAAATAAATTACGAAAAGGAAAAAGGCAATTTCATTACTACATAGTTAATTTTGTATAAAAACACAATGTCTTTTTCAAACCGTGACGCTATGGGTCATAATTATCTAACAATCTCCCACTTGGCCTATAGTCAGTCACTCAAGCATCTAACACCTGAACTATGTATATGTTTCTCAAACTTTTTCTGTGAAATAGCTTTTGTCAGCGGATCTGCAATGTTGTCATCTGATGCGACCTTCTCGATCTTCACATCGCCACGATGTATGATCTCACGAATCAAATGGAAACGTCGAATAACATGATTGGATCGTTGATGAGACCACGGTTCCTTATCCTGTGCTATAGCCCTGTTATTGTCACAATACAATGGAACGGGCTCAGCTGCTAACGGGACTACTCCTAATCCAATTAGGAATTTACGGATCCAAACTGCCTTTTTTGCTGCTTAGCTGCAGCAATATACTCCGCTTCTGTTGTTGAATCGGCAACAGTCTCTTGCTTGGAAGATTTCCAGCTTACTGCTCCGTTGTTCAAACAAAATATGTACCCGGATTGTGACTTATAGTCGTTTTTATCGGTTTGGGAACTTGCATCGGTATACCCAGTTACCTCAAGTTCTCCATCTCCATAATATAAGAAAACAACCTTAGTTCGTCTAAGATACTTAAGGATGTTCTTAACCGCCATCCAGTGACCATCACCCGGATCGGCCTGATAGCGACTACACATGCTCAAAACATATGAGACATCAGGTCGCGTACATATCATGGCATACATGATCGATCCGACTGCCGAGGCGAATGATATCCGACTCATGTTGTCTCTCTCATCTTGAGTTTTAGGACACATATCCTTAGATCGAGTGACACCATGTGACACTAGCAACAATCCCCTCTTAGACTGATCCATGTTGAATCTCTTCAACACTTTATCAATGTACGTGCTCTGGGAGAGTCCAAGCAGCTTTCTAGATCTATCCCAGTAGATCTTTATTCCTAGAATAAATGTTGCTTCTCCCAGATCCTTCATGGAGAATTTTAGTGAAAGCCAAGCTTTCACCGATGTTAACATGGGAATGTCATTGCCAATAAGCAATACATCATCAATATAAAGGATACTGAATGTCAGTGCGCTCCCACTAACCTTCTTATATACACAAGGATCATCCTCGTTTTGAACGAAATCATATTCTTTTATGATCTCATCAAAATATTGGTTCCGAGAACGCGATGTTTGCTTCAATCCATAAATTGATCGATTTAACTTACAAACCTTGTTTGCAAGTCTTGGTACGACAAAACCGTCAGGCTGTTGCATATAAACAGTCCCCTCTTGTACTGATCCATGTTAAATCTTTTCAACACTTTATCAATGTACGTGCTCTGAAAGAGTCCAAGTAGCTTTCTAGATCTATCCCGGTAGATCTTTATTCCTAGAATATAAGCTGCTTCTCCCAGATCTTTCATGGAGAATTTTAATGAAAGCCAAGCTTTCACCGATGTTAACATGGGAATGTCATTGCCCATAAGCAATACATCATCAACATGAAGGACAATAAAAGTCAGTGCTCTCCCACTGACCTTTGTATAGACACAAGGATTATCTTCGTTTTGAATGAAATCATATTCTTTTATTATCTCATCAAAACGTTGGTTCCATGACCACGATGCTTGCTTCAGTCCATAAATGGACCGATTTAACTTACAAACCTTGTTTGCAAGTCTAGGCACGATAAAATCGTCAGGCTGTTGTATATAAACATCCTCCAAAAGGTTTCCGTTAAGGAATGCGATTTTAACGTCCATCTGCCATATCTCGTAATCGAAATATGCAGCAATAGCAAGCATTATCCGAATAGATTTAATCATGGCAACGGGTGAGAAAGTTTCCTCATAATCGACACCATGTCGTTGACAATACCCATACGCTACAAGCCTAGCTTTGTACGTTTGTACATTGCCATCCATGTTGGTCTTTTTCTTGAAGACCCATTTGCATCCAATAGGCTTTACGCCTTCTGGTGCATCAACCAGTGTCCAAACTTGGTTGGTGTACATGGAATCCATTTCGGACTTCATAGCCTCTTGCCATAAAGCGGAATCGATATCTTGTATCGCTTACTCATACGTAGCCGGTTCGTTATCCTCAATGAGATTAATATATACATGAGGTGAGATCAGAAACCCATACCTCTCAGGTTATTTCCTGATTCTCTCCAACTTACGCGGTCCTTGTGTAATAGAAGATTATGGTACAGTCTCATCCCTGATGGACTGTTCTTGTTCCATTGAGGATTCTATGCTAGGAATAGCATCACTCCAATTTTCATAGAGTTCTACTTTCCTCCCACTAACCACTGCATTTAGGAATTCATTCTCAAGGAAAACTGCATGTAGAGCAACAAATACTTTGTTCTCTCGTGGGTGATAGAAGTAGTATCCTTTGGTTTCCATAGGATATCCTACGAATAGGCATTTATATGATTTGGGCTCAAGTTTGGTACCTTCCAAACGTTTGACGTATGCCCAGCATCCCCAAATCTTCAGGAATGAGAAACCTGGTTTCTTTCCTATCCATATCTCATACGGAGTCTATTGTACAGACTTTGACAGAACCTTATTCAAAATAAGAATTGCACTGTTTAATATGTATCCCCAAAAGGAAATAGGTAGCTCAATGCGACTCATCATAGACCTTACCATGTCCAACAAAGTTCGGTTTTTCCGCTCGGACACACCGTTTAATTGCGGTGTTCCAGGTGGAGTCCATGTGAAAGAATACCATATTCTTTCAAGTAATCTAGAAACTCATTTCTCAAGTATTCGCCACCACGGTCCGACCGTAATGTCTTTATACTCTTGCCTGTCTGTTTTTCAACTTCGTGTCGAAACTCTTTGAATTTCTCAAAAGTTTTCGACTTGTGTCTCAGAAGATACACATAACCATAACGTGATGCATCATCCGTAAAGGTTACGAAGTATTCATATCCACCTCTAGCCTAGCTAGACATGGGCCCACATATGTCACTATGAATGAGGGCTAACAGTTCGGTGGCGCGTTCACCCTTACTGCTAAAAGGTGATTTAGGCATTTTGCCTAATGACAAGATTCGCAGACGTCATATGAATTTGGATCAAATCCGTCCAAGTATCCTCTCTTCGAAAGTGTGGATATGCGAGCCTTGTTTATGTGTCCCAGAAGACGGTGCCACATATAAGTTTCATCTTTGTTACTCGTTTTGAGCCTTTTGTTTGTTAGACATGGGCCCACATACGTCACTATGAATGTTTTAGATTGATTTATATTCAAAATATAAAGACCATTATTTGCAACAGTAGTGCAAATTTCTACATCATTTTTATACGCAAAACACCCAGTGTTCCTGAATACAAAAGTATACCCAATTGGGTTAACATAGATACAAAAAAAAATTCCTAGTCAAACTAGGTACATAATAACAGTCTATAAGTTCTAGTACATGCCCCAAGGGCAATTCCAAAACAAAAGTGCCAACGGCCAAAACGGTGACTGGTGCCCCATTTCCAACGCGTAGATCAATCTCCCCTGAGGTTAGTCTCCTGCAAATTCACAGATCCTGCAAATCGGTACATATGTGAGTACCACAACCAAAATCAAAAATCCAATTTTTAAAACTATAAGTAGTCATGTTTATTTCAATAACAAACATACCTGAAGCCGGTGCCTTGCCCGCTTTAATCTCCTGCAAATTCACAGACCCCGCTTGCCGCACTGGAGGCAAACATCCTGAGATTTATCCTTAGGCTTCCCAGAAGCATTTGACGATTTGGCCTTTCCCTTTCTATTATGCTTCTTCTTCTTCACGCCTCCAGTCGCCTTGGGCCCAGCCCTCGGTGTCTGAGATGTCGAAGCAAAGTGCGCCGCGCCCTTATTGCCCTTAAGTAGCTCCTTCTCGGCTTCCTTGAGAACTGACAACAAGTCTCCAAGAGTATCATCAGTGTTCATCAAATTATAGTTTATGATGAACTGTCTCCAAGTGTCAGAGAGAGATTGCAAGATCATATCTATGGTAATCTCAGCCTCAAAGACTATCCCCATTTCAGCCAGCTCTTCTATGTCAGCAATCATCTGTGTCACATGGGACTCAACAGACATGTCTTCCAATATATGTGAGTGAAAGAGCTTCTTTACTAACTCATATCTCTGCGACCTTCGGTTAGATCGATGAAGATCTTGCAACCTCGCCAACATGTTATAAGGATCCAAGTCCCTGTTCTGTCGACGGAAATAATGAGTCATAGCAGCAAGCATAATTGACTGAGTAGTATCACAATCATCGTTGTGAGTCTTCCAAAGCTCCAGCTCAAGCAGCTCATCAGGTTTGGGCTTAGGCCCAAGAGGTCTCTGTATAGTGTACAACAGCCTCTCGGCTCCAAGGACTATCCTTAGATTCATTTCCCAATCGGCAAAGTTCGTGCCCTTAAAGACATTTTCGCCAATGATAATGTCTCGGACATTTCCCTTTCCTATCATCTTGACTACGATATTCCAACTATCTAGTCAACGATATTTGGGTACAGTCTAACTGTTACAAGAAAAATAACATTGTATTAGTCCAACTAATAAAAAAATTTTGACGAAATATTTTGAAAGCTCGTAAAGCTAAGTATCTGAATGAAATTATAAATTCAATACTAGCCTCCCACTATTTTTTGGCGAGCCTCTAACACTCTGTCGAGTACTCGGGAAACCCAGTTTCCAAGTGGGCTAGGATCCCGTTAAATAACACACAACTTTGACTTTGGCCAACAACCTGTATAAAACTTAACTAAGTAGATCTCGAAGATCAATTGGATCTCATCCAATTCCTAGATCCGGTAGGTGGACATCCAAGTTCGAAACATATATACAGTATATATTCCAATATATCCAATATATTTTCCTAACCCTTTTTCCTCTGAATCAACTAAGCCTTGGCTTTGGCACAACAAGCTTATTGATTCCAGTTAAGCAGGACCCATTGACATGGAAAGCTTCATAATCAATGTCGATGGACAAGAAGTGATCCTGAATTTGGCCAACAAATCACGACTTGGACAAGATAACGATATGGAACAAAACTTTCATGATTCAAACACATCCGCAATTGACAAAGGTCTTGACTTTGGCCAACAAACCAATGCCAACTTTGGATCTTGAGTAAGAATCACTCAACGGAAGGAAAAATGATTAATATGTTTTTGATGGTTTTTCGTGTAAATTGGCAACCAATTTTTATCTTTGTTAAGGTCTCAACATACACCCTTAAGCATCTTCTAAAACATCATAAGGCGCGGAAAGTAAATTAATAACGATATGCGGATGGATATTTAAACAGATTGTTCCTAGAACAAATCGCTCTCTTTCCTCTCCCCGGCTAGAACTATTCTAACTCCTACCCAATTACATAATACAATAAAGAAACCTCATTTACATTGAGGGGAATTGGTGAGAAGAGAAATACAAAGAATAATGAGATAAAAGGCTGGACACGCAGGTCCAATTTAATAAATTCTAAATTTATTACAATTTCCAAAATTGCCATTGCCCTTCTAATATCCATCTGATATACATTATTCATACAACACATTTATGTATTCATACAAAGCATGTTATTCAATCAATCTAATCCAATTAATTAATCTTTGATTAATGACCATCCAATGTTCAAACAATGATTTGATTTGCGCGAGTCCAACTCGTTTAAGAATAAATACTTTTAAGTACGTATTCTTGAATTATATCGAACTACAACTTTAAATCCAATTTATTTGTATTCAATACTAATTCCATTTTAATTCCAAATTAAATATTTAAACTTATATATTTGCCTTAAAGACTTGGATTCTAAATCCAATCTTAATGGGTCTCAAAGGCCCAATAACATCCAATGTCATTTTAATTAAAGTCCAATGGGCTTTTAATTGATTCTTAAGGCATGAGCTTTGGCCATGATAGATCAAACCCAAAATGGCAAGGCCCGATAGGAATCACCATATTGCCAACAAATCAATTTAGGCCCATTAGGCCCAATTAAATTCTTTAAAGGGCCAAGTGATGTATTTGGACTTTATGGAATTGGTTTTGGGCCCAATTGGATCCAATCCAAAAGTCCAAAACCAAACTTGGTCAAACCAAGTCCATTAAGCCCAAATATACACTTTTAGCCCAAATCATATTTAAAGGTTAATTAACATAATTATAATATTCCAAATATCACAATTATTTTAATTAAAGTGTATTAGCCATGATTAATTAATTAAACTCAATATTTCCAAAATACCAATTAACTTAATTAATCATGCTTAATCCAACAATTTATGCTCAACACAAATTTAAGCCAAAATTCATCATTTCATACTCAACATGCTCTTTGATTTTAACATAAACATTATTGACTTTGATTCCAATCCAATCAAAACAACAATCAACATTTAAACATGCATTTAAACACATCATTTCATGTTACAAAAAAAAATAATCATGCAGTCCACTGCAGCAAGCATTCGACCAAGGGAGGAAATTTGGATTTTTGATTCAATCAATATATATCAAATGTAATCATGCATAACTCTAAGTTATCATATTCTAAGCATGCTCAAAGCATCAATTTGAAAGAATCATGTTCAAAACATAAAAGCCCTAAATTTTAGGCTCAAGAACCCTAGAATTTTTCATGCTTAAAATTGGCTCTCATAGCATTGTTAGTGTTCCTAGAATATGCCAAGGATCTAATAAGCATGAAAACATGTGATTAAAATCATTATAAGTTGCAGAATATACTTACAATGAACAGATTTGAGCTTTTAAAATTTGAGTAGAAGATCTCCAAGATCCAACTTTGAATGTTGATTCCAAGCTTTGAGTTGTTTCCCTATCACCTTTGTTGATTCCTTGAAGTGCTAGCTTCTTTGAGTTTGCAAGAAAATCAAAGTGAAGAGAGGGAGAAATCTCACGCCCAAGCCCTTGGTTTGCTAGGGTTTGTGTTTTGTTCAAGTCTTACCAAATGAGAGAGAGAGTTGACTTTTGGTAAAACCACTTTTACCCTTTTCAGCTAAACTAGGTGGTTGGGTAAATGGTTTTACCAAAACCAATACAAGGTGGTTGAATGGTAGGTGGCTTGGCATAAATGCCAACTACCACATGTGAAGTGAGCCCCATATTTGAATTCAAAATTCAAATGTCTCTACGAACATTTATCGCGGCTCGGTTCCGTTTAATCCGATTAAACGAACTTTCGTTGCTAAATAATTAAATCTAATTTAATTAAAAAACGATGTCTCGTAAATGTATTACGAACGTCGTTTATGAATTAATTCTAAATTAATTTGTTCGTTCGTATTAAAGTCTGACTTTAATTTCGTAATGAAATCCAATTCATATTAATATATCTGATATATTAATTTTAGCCCATTCAAATAAATTAAATAGAAAAATCAAATTTAACTATTAATTTATTTTACCGATTAATTCCAAATTAATCGCGTTCTCTCTCTTTCGAACATAATTAATCCCATATTAAATAAAGCCTCAATTAATGCCAGATTAATTTTCTCTCTCTAAATTAATCCCAGATTAATTCTAGTCTAGTCTACTGTCATCGGTGAATCTTTGGGAAGCGACCCAAGAGACCTCTGGATATGTTGGCAGTAAATCCGATTATCGGACTATCCAATAAAGTGAGTACCTCGTACCACGTGCTTACCGATTTACAAGACATGGTTGGCTTCTAGCAAAGCACCGTGCCTACCCAATTCTCCAGAAATATTCTTACTGGAATATATATAATCTATGTCAGGCGTAGAATACGTAGTATTGCTTATTGCGATCCAGTATTAGATGTCACGTGCAAGGCCTGGGGCTGGAATAGTGTATGCCCCGTGCGAAACACATATCGGATAATCATGACCATGTCATATTATCCCGATGGTTGCAACACAATAGAGAACTAGTTATGAATCCCTGCGTGATCATCATCTCCATATGTCTGAAGTGATACTTCCATCTTGACATCACATCCAATACACTACGATCCTCAATAAACCCAATAGAGGCGTACACAGAACCTGTTAAAGCCCTGGACGACCAAAACCAAAGTTTACCGATTATCGCAAGTACTAGCGATGCAAGTCTCAGGTTAAGACCAAATACACCTACCCTGGCGCGGACTCCCATAGACACGTGTACATACTACCAATGGGATTCCGCAGGGTCTATCCAGAGCGAAGCTGTTTTCTGTACCATCGGTAAAACACAACCTCCTATCGCACTTGTATAAGTATCCTATACTTAAACATATGAGAACTATGTCGTTATGCCCTCACAACGCGCACAAGTGCAATACTAGTCTATTCCGCATTATCGATGTCCAGTCTCGATAATACTACGACTAGGGATATTTAATGATTAAACCTTTATGGATTGATACTGTCTCATATCATCTCAATCCGGAACTAATCATACGGACTTTTACCATTTTTATATCACAGTAAATAAATTAAGAAACGATAAAAGACAATTTCATTACTACATAGTTAATTTTGTACAAAAACACAATGTCTTTTACAAACAGTGATGCTATGACTCATAATTGTCTAACACTATGCGGTCCTTGTATAATCGAAGATTATGCTACAGTCTCATCCCTGATGGACTGTTCATGTTCCGTTAAGGATTCTATGCCAGAAACAATATCACTCTGATTTTCATCGAGTTCTACTTTCCTCCCACTAATCACTGTATTTAGGAATTCCTTTTCAAGGAAAACCACATGTAGAGCAATAAATACTTTGTTCTCTTGTGGGTGATAGAAGTAATATCCATTGATTTCCCTAGGATATCCTACGAATATGCATTTATCCGATTTGGGTTCAATTTTGATACCATCCAAATGTTTGATGTATGCCCAGCAACCCCAAATCTTCAAGAACGAGGAACCTGATTTCTTTCCTGTCCATATCTCATACAATGTCTGTTGAACAGAATTTGACGGAACCTAATTCAAAATAAGTATTGCACTATTCAATGCATATCTCTAGAAGGAAATAGGTAGCTCCGTGCGACTCATCATAGACCTAACCATATCTAACAAAATTCGATTTCTCCATTCGGACACACCGTTTAATTACGGTGTTCCAGGAGGAATCCACTGTGAAAGCATACCATATTCTTTCAAGAAATCTAGAAACTAATTGCTCAAGTATTCGCCACCATGGTCCGACAGTAATGTCTTAATAGTATTGCCGGTCTATTTTTCAACTTCGGGTCGAAACTCTTTGAATTTCTCAAAGGTCTCCGACTTGTGTCTAATAAGATACACATAACCATAACGCGATGCATCATCCATAAAGGTTATGAAGTATTCGTATCCACCTCTAGTTTGGCTAGACATGGGCCCATCGGTGGCACATACACCTTTACCGCTAAAAGGTGATTTAGTCATTTTGCCCAATAAACAAGATTCACAGACGTCATATGAATTTGGATCAAATCCGTCCAAGTACCCACTCTTCGAAAGTGTGGATATACGTGTCTTGTTTATATGTCTCAGATGATAATGCCACATATAAGTTTCATATTTGTTACTTACTTTAAGCCTTTTTTTTTTATTAAATTATATGTCTGAGATTGATTTTATATTAAAAATATAAAGACCATTGTTTGCATCAGCTGTGCAAATTTCTATATCATTTTTATATATAAAACATCCAGTGTTTCTAAATACAAAAGTGTACCCGCATTGGGTTAACATAGATACAGAAATTATATTCCGTGTCTAACTAGGTACAAAATAACAGTTTATAAGTTCAAGTACATACCTCGAGGGCAGTTCCAAAACATAAGTTCCCATGGTCAAAATAACAACTCGAGTCCCATTCCCGACGCGTAGATCAATCTCCCCTGAGGCTAGTCTCCTGCTAATCTGCAGATCCTGCACATCAGTACATATGTGAGTACTACAACCAAAATCAAAAATCTAATTTTTAAAACTAGAAGTAGACATGTTTATTTCTATAATAAACATACCTAAAGCCGGTTCTTTGCCCGCTTTAATCTCCTTCATGTGTGCCTTGTACTCGTGGGAGTCACGCTTCCAGTGACCCCGCTTGCCGTATTGCAGACAAATATCTTGGGATTTGTCCTTGGGTTTCCCAGAACCCTTTGATGATTTGGCATTGCCCTTGTTCTTATGCTTCTTCTTCTTCACACCTCCAGTCACCTTGGGCCAAGCCCTCGGTCTTTGAGATGTCGAAGCGAAGTGCGACTCGCGCATCTTGCCTTTTAGAAGCTCATTTTCTGCCTCTTTCAGAATGGATATTAACTCTCCAAGAGTATCATCTTGGTTTAGCATATTATAGTTCATGATAAACCCACTAGAAGTGTCGGGGAGAGACTGCAAGATCAAATCTATGGAGGTCTCTACGTCGAAGACAATGCCCATCTGAGACAGTTGCTCGATGTTAGCAATCATCTCTGACACGTGGTGCTCACCAGATGTACCCTCTGACATACGTGCACGAAAGAGCTTCTTCTGTAACTCATATTTTTGCGATCTAAGATTAGATCGATGAAGATCGTACAATTTCGCCAACATGTTATAGGGATCCAATCCCTGTTCTGTCGACGAAATTTCTAAGTCATGACAGCAAGCATAATGGACTGAGCGGTGCAGTTGTCATCGCTGTGAGTCTTCTAAAGCTCACGCTCAATATTTCCTCAGGCCCGGGCTTAGGCCCAAGAGGTCTATCTATCGTATAGAGTAACTTCTCAGATCCCAGAATAATTCTGAGATTCATCTCCCAGTCGGAAAAGTTTTTGTCGTTGAAGACATTTTCACCCATTATAATATCTCGGACACTGTTCTTTCCCGTCATTTTAATTCCGATAATCTAATTATCTAATTAACAATGTTTGGGTAGAGTCTAACTGTTACAAAAAAATAAAATAAAATTAGTCCAACTAATAAGAATAATTGACGAAATAATTTGAAAGCGTGTAAAGCCAAGTATTTGAAAGAAATTGAAAATTCAATGCTAGCCTCCCATTATTTTTCGGTGAGCCTCTAACCCACTGTCGAGTACTCGGGAAACCTAGTTTCCTAGTGGGCTAGGATACAGTTAAATAACACACAACCTTGACTTTGGCCAACAAGCTATATGATATTTAACTAGGTAGATCTCGAAGATCAATTGGATCTCATCCAATTCCTAGATCCGGTAGGTGGACCTCCAAGTCCGAAACATATACACAATGTATATGCCAATATATCCAATATATTTGCCTAACCTTTTTCCTCTGAATCAACTAAGCCTTGGCTTTGGCACAACAAGCTTAATGATCCAGTTAAACGGTACCCTTTGACTTTGGAAAGCTTCGTAATCGATGTCGATAGACAAGAAATGATCTTGACTTTGGCCAACAAATGACAACTTGGGCAAGACACCGATATGGAACAAAGCCTTCATGATTCAAACACATATGCGATGGACAAAGGCCTTGACTTTGGCCAACACGCCAATGTCAATCTTGGATCTTGAGTAATAATCACTAAATGGAAGGAAAAACGCTTAATATGTTTTGAAGATTTTTCACGTAATTGGCAACCAATTAATTATCTTTGTTAAGGTCTCATCATACACCCTTAAGCATGCATTCTAAAAGCATAATAAGGCGCAGAAATAAAATTAATAACGATATGCGGATGGATATTTAACAAATTATTCCTAGAACAAATCACTCTCTTTCCTCTCCCCGGCTAGCACTATTCTTACTTCTACCCAATTACATAATACAATAATAGAAACCTCATTAACATTGAGGGGAATTAGGTGAGAAGAGAATACAAAGAATCAATAAAGAGAGAAGGTTGGACACACAGGTCCAATTTAATAAATTCTAAATTTACAACAATTTCTAAAATTGCCCTTTCCCTTCTAATATCCATCTGATATACGTTATTCATTCATCACATCCATGTATTCATTCAAGCATGTTATTCAATCAATATAATGAAATTAATTAATCTTTGAATATTAGTGATCAACCAATGTTCAAACAATGATTTGATTTGCGCGAGTCCAACTCGATTTAGAATAAGTACTCGAAGTACGAATTCTTGAATTATATCGAACTACTATTTAAATCTAATTTAATTTGTATTCAATACTAATTCATTTATTTAATTCTAAATTAAATAACTACACTTTTTAATGCTCTTTAACGACTTAGATTCCAAATCTAATCTAATCGGGTCTCAAAGCCCAACTAACATCCAATGTTGTTTAATTAAAGTCCAATGGGCTTTCAATTGATTTCATAAGGCATGGGCTTTGGTCAATATGAGTCAAACCCAAATACCAAGCCTATTTAAGGAATCACCCTCATTTGCCAAGAAACCAATTTCGGACCATAAGGCCTAATTAAACTTTTAAAGCCCATTTATTATATTTGGACTTAATGGAATGATTTAGGCCCAATATGGATCCAATCCAATTGGCCTAAACCAACTTGGCCCAACCAAGCCCATTAGGCCCAAATACAACAATTACAAGCCCAATTCTAAATCAAGCCTAATTAATTAAACTTTAATATTCCAAATTTTAAAATTCAATTAATTAAAATGTTAAGCCATGATTAACCATTAAATTAACATTTTCAAAATACTAATCTAACCAATTAATCATGCTTTTCATCATCAACACATGTCCAACATATTTGATTCAAAAAATCATCTCATTTCATGATAGGTAGCTCACGGCATTCATGGGGTTTATATGTTCGATTCCGATTTCAATCCGATTGAATTATAAATCAACATTTCCTAATTGTTTCAAGTCATCCAATGATCAAAGGAACAAAAATAGCATGACTTTTGGGCACATTAAGCATTCGGCCAAGCCTCATTTTTGAGGAAAAATTGATCCAATCCATTTTTCATAAAATTGATCATAAACAACTCCAAGTCATCCATATACAAGCATGCTCAAACAAGTAATTTAGTCAAAACATGCTCAAATCCAATTTACCCAAATTTTACCCTAAGTTCATTTCATGATCAAAATGGCTCTGATACATTTGTTGGGTTTCTAGGTTAGTCCCAAGATCATTCAAGCATAGAAAATGGAATGAATAATTTTAAGAAGTATGGCAGAATCATACTTACAAAGATCGGATTTTGGATGTGATGATCAACAAAAAATTTTCTCCAAGAAGCTTTGTGCATTCGGCCAAGAGGAAAGTCCAAGCTCCAAGCTTTGTCTTATGATTCCAAGCTCTTAGAATAGGTTTCCCTATCACCTTGTATTGATTCCTTGAAGATGCTAACCTTTAGAAATTTTGCAACAAAATTTCTTATCTTCTTCCACTATGTTCGGCCAAGAGAAAAAAAAAATGGAGAGTGCTTTTCTTAGTTTGGGCGTGAATGAGAAGTGAAGGAATGAATATGTTGACTTGATTTTTGTATTTCAAAAATTAAAATCAATTACCAAATCCAAATAATTGGTAAAGTCATACATCATGTCGACTTGTGTGTAAGACAAGCAATCACCATGCCTTCACCTAAACCCATCACAAAAAGCAACTTAAAGTAACAAGTGATGTGACATGTGGGCCCCACTTGATTCAAAATCCGAGCTCCCGGGCTCGGGTTCGCTAATTCTGAATTAACGAACTTTCATCGCGACGTAATTGAGTCGAATTTAATTAAATAATTATGCCCAGTAAAATTACTATTCACGTCACTAACGAATTAATTCTAAATTAACTTTTTTGCCCGAATTAAAATCTAATTTTAATTCTACTTTGAAATCTAATTTCGATGTAATATATCGAATAGATTATTTTATTGATTAATTCCAAATTAATCGTTCTCTCTATTCAAATAGTACTTTATCCGAAACAAAGTCTATCCGCTATTAATCCCAAATTAATAAAGTTCGAATCATACGTCATCGGTGAATCTTCGGGAGCGACCCAAGAGATCCCTGGATATGTTGGTAGTAAATCCGGTTGTCGGACTATTCGAACACGTACGTACCTAGTACTATATTTTTATCGATTTATGAGACAAGGTTGGCTTCTAGCAAAGCGCCATGCCTACCTAATTCTCCAAAAATATTCTTAATGGAATATACGATCTTTATCAGACGTAGTATGCAGTAGTATTGTGTATAGCGATCCAGTATCGGATGTTACATACAAGGCCTGAGGCTGGAATAGTGTATGCCCCGTACGAAGCATATATCGGATATCTAGCAACTAGTCTCTTTAATTGGATAATCATGACTAAGTCATATTATCCCGATGGTTGCAACACTATAGAGAACCAGTTATGTATCCCTGCGTGGTCATCATCTCCATATGACTGAAGTGATACTTCCTTCTTGACATCACATCCAATACACTACGATTCTCAATAAACCTAGAAGAGGCGTACATAGAACCTGTTAAAGTCCTGGACGACCAAAACAAAAGCGTATCGATTGTCGCAAGTACTAGCGATGCAAGTCTCAAGTTAAGACCAAATACACCTAACCTGATGCGGATTCCCATTGACATATAGTCATACTACTAGTGGAATTCCGCGGGGTCTACCCAGAGCGAAGCTGTTTCTGTACCATCGGTAAACACAACCACCTACCGCACTTACATAAGTATCCTATACTTAAATATATTAGAACTATGGTGTTATGCTTCCATAACACGCACAAGTGTAATACTAGTTTATTCTGCATTATCGATGTCCAATATCGATAATACTACGACTAGGGATGTTTTTATGATTAAACCATTTTGAATTGATACTTTCTCATATCTTATCAATTCGGAAATAATCATAAGGACTTTTACCATTTATATATCCAAGTAAGTAAATTAAAAAATGGTAAAAGGCAATTTTCATTGCAACATAGTTAATTTGTACAAAAACCACAATGTCTTTTACAAATAGTGACGCTATAGGTCATAACTGTCCAACAATATAAACAAGACTCGCATATCAACACTTTCGAACACAAGATACTTGGACGGATTTGATCCAACTTCATATGACATCTGCGAATCTTGTTTATTAGGTAAAATGCCTAAAACACCTTTTAACGGTATAGGTGCACGTGCCATCGAACTGTTAACCCTCGTTCATAGTGACGTATGTGGGCCCATGTCTAGTAAGGCTAGAGGTGGATATGAATACTTCATAACCTTTACGGATGATGTATCGCGTTATGGTTATGTGTATCTTATGAGACACAAGTCGGAAACCTTTGAGAAATTCAAAGAGTTTCGACACGAAGTAAAAAAATAGACCGGTAAAAGTATTAAGACATTACGTCAAACCGTGGTGGCGAATACTTAAGCAATGAGTTTCTCGATTCCTTGAAAGATCATGGTATCCTTTCACAGTGGACTCCTCCCAGAACACCGCAATTAAACTGTGTGTCCGAACCGAGAAACCGAACTTTGTTAGACATGGTAAGGTCTATGATAAGTCGCATAGAGCTACCTATTTCCTTCTGGGGATATGCATTAAATAGTGCAATACTTATTTTGAATAAGGTTCCGTCAAAGTCTGTTCAACAGACTCCGTTTGAAATATGGACATGAAAGAAACCGAGTTTCTCATTCCTGAAGATTTGAGGATGCTGGCCATACGTCAAACGTTTGGAAGGTACCAAACTAGAACCCAAATTGGATAAATGCTTATTTATAGGATATCCTAAGGAAACCAAAGGATATTACTTCTATCACCCACGAGAGAACAAAGTATTTGTTGCTCTACATGCGGTTTTCCTTGAGAAGAAATTCCTTAATGTAGTGGTAAGTGGGAGGAAAGTAGAACTCGATGAAAATCAGAGTGATACTGTTCCTGGCACAGAATCCTTGATGGAACATTAACAGTCCATCATGGATGAGACTGTACCACAATCTTCGAATACATAAGAACTGCGTAGGTCAGACAGAGTCAGAAAAAATCTGAAAGGTATGGTTTTCTGATCTCAACTCATGTGGATATAAATCTTATTGAGGAAGATGAACCGGCTACGTATGAGGAAGCGATACAAGATATCGTCTCCGCTTTATGGCAAGAAGCCATGAAGTCCGAAAAGGATTCCATGCACCAGAAGGCGTAAAGCCTATTAGTTACAAATGGATCTTCAAGAAGAAGATCGACATAGATGGCAACGTAAAACGTACAAAGCTAGGCTTGTAGTGAAAGGGTATCGTCAATGATATGGTGTCGATTACGATGAAAATTTTTCACTTGTTGCCATGATTAAATCCATTCAGATTGTGCTTGCTATTGCTGTATATTTCGATTACGAAATATAGCAGATGGACATCAAAATCGCTTTCCTTAACGGAAACCTTTTGGAGGATGTTTATATGCAACAGCTTGATGGTTTTGTGGTACCATGACTGTTGGACAGTTATGACCAATAGCGTCACTATTTTTGCATATCATAGTGATGTTGTACAAATTAACTATGTGACAAAGGAGATTGCTCTCTTATCATTTGTGATTAGATCACCTAGATGTATAAATGATAGGAGGTCCTTATGATTAGTTCCTGGATTGAGATGATATGAGACAGTATCAGTCCACGAAGTTATAATCATTAAATATTCCTAGTCAGAGTATTATCGAGATTAGACATCGATAATGCGTAAAAGACTAGTATTACACTTGTGCGTATTGTGAGGGCACAATAGCATAGTTCTCATATATTTGGGTATAGGATACTCATGCAAGTGTAATAGGAGGTGGTGTTTACTGATGGTACGGTAAACAGCTTCGCTCTGGATAGACCCCTTCAGAATTCCATTGGTAGTATGACTATGTGTCTATGGAAGTCCAAAATCAGGGTAGGTTTATTTGGTCTTAACTTGAGACTTGCACCGCTAATACTTGCGACAATCATATGCTTTGGTTTTGGTCGTCCAGGGCTTTAACAGGTTCTATGTACGCCTCTGTTGGGTATATTGAGAATCGTAGTGTATTAGGTGTGATGCCAAGATGGAAGTATCACTCCAGTCATAGTGGAGAAGATGTCACGTAGGATACGGTACTATTACTCTTAAGTACTGCAGTCATCGAGATATTATAACTAGGTCATGTATATCCGATTATAGAGACTAGTTACTAGACATCCGACATGTGCTTCGTACGGGGCAGCACAATTCCAGCCTCAGGCCTAGCACGTGACATCCGATACTGGATAGACATACACGATACTACGTATACTACGCCTGATATAGATCGCTTATTCCTGTAAGCATGTTTCTGGAGAATTGGGAAGGCATGGCGCTTTGCTAGAAGCCAACCTTGTCTTGTAAATCGGTAAAACGTAGTACTAGGTACGTACGTATTCGGATAGTCCGACGACCGAATTTACTGCTAAAATATCATGGGTCGCTTTCCCAAGATTCACCGATGACGTATGACTTGCAGTTTATTAATCTGGGATTAATTTGATGAGAGAGAAAATTAATCTGGGATTAATAACGAAGATATTTTATATAGGATAAAATAACATTTAAAGAGAGAGAACGATTAATTTGGAATTAATCGATAAATTAATATATTCGATATATTAAATGAAATTAGATTTTGACGCGAAATTAAAATCGAATTTTAAATCGGGTAAACGAATTAATTTAGAATTAATTCGTTTGTGATGTGAATAGTAATTATGCTTGGCATGATTATTTAATTAAATTAGATTTAATTACGACGCAACGAAAAATTCATTACTTTGGAATTAGCGAACTTGAGCTCGAGAGTGTTTACGAGCGCACTGGCATTTCGAATTCAAGTGCGGCACGTAAATCACATCAAGCGTCAAATCATTACTCACATCAAGTGTCAAATCACTAGTCACTTCAAGCGTCAAATCACTTGTCACTTTGAGTGATGTGACTTGACAACTTGTCACTTTGAGTGATGTGACTTGACAACTTGATTGAATGATGTGAATAGTGATGGATCGATTAATTGGCAAGCTTTTGCTTGACTTTTGGAAAGAGAAAAATGGAATTTGAATTTTGGAAATTTAAAAGGTGTATTAGATATAAATTTTTTTTCAATCTATCAAAACAACTCTCTCTCTTTCCTTCATCTTTTGTCTCTCTCGGCCTTGGAGGCCATTTTTCTTCTCTTCTATTTTGCTCACTACCGTGAGCTAGGAGGAAGGAAAGTCATGCTTTTGTTGCAAAATCAAGGTGCTAGCACACTTCTACAGTCATCCGAAGGTGATAGGGAAACCCACATGTGGGCTTTGAACCACCTCACGAAAGCTTGGAGCTTGGAAGACCTCACATGGCCGAATCTTGGAGAGGGAAAATAGTAGACTGCCGTGACCACCTCAAAGGGCATAAAAAGTTTTATGTGTTCGATGCATCGCCTCAACCGATCGATGTGAGTATTCCGCGACTTCCTCGATGTATTCATACATGTTTTATGCTTGATAATCGATCCTCGGGACTTAGAGATTTCCCAACAATGGTATTAGAGCGAGTAAAAGCATGAAACTTGATTTAGGGCTTAAAATTGGGTAAATTGATTTTGAGCATGTTTTGGTCAAATTGTTTGATTGAATATGTTTAAATGATGTTTAATTGAAGTTTGATTGGATCAATTTCATGAAATTATGTTTGGAACTTTTTCCCCCAAAATTCTTAGCTTGGCCGAGAGTTTGATGCCCTATTTTATCTTTGAATTTTTTATTTCGTTGATCATTGGATGACTTGAAACGATTGGGGAAATGTTGATTGAGGATTTTATTTGATTGAAACTGAATCGAACATTAAAAACCCTAAATTAGCAAGACTTTGATAAGCATGAAATTGGGTTTGATTTTTGATAAAATGTGTTGGGCATGTTTTGTTGATAATTAGCATGATTGATTAGGCTAATTGATGTTTTGGAAATATTGATTTAGATAATTGATTATGTAATACACTTTAGGTTAATTAAATTGTGAAATTGGATTTTGGAATTTAATTATGTTGGGCCAATTTTATAAATTGGGCTTGAATGTTGTAAATGGGCTAATTGGGCTTGGTTGTACCAAGATGGGTTTAGGCTAAATTGGTTGGATCCAATTGGGCCCAAAACCACTTACGCAAAGTCCAAATGCGACTAATGGACCTTTAACTTTATTTGGGCCTAATAAGGGTCATTCATTTAAATGGGCTTTAGTCTTTGGGTTTGACCCAAGTTGACCAAAAGTCCATGCCTTAAGAAATTAATTGAAAGCCCATTAGACTTTAATTAAATAACATTGGATGTTAATCGGGCTTTGAGACCCGTAACGATTAAATTTGAAGTTTAAGTCGTAAAGGTTCGTTAATAAAGTGTAGTAATTAATTTGGAATTAATTAAATGGATTAGTATTAAATACAAGTTAAATTAGATTTAATGTTGTAGTTTAATTTAATTCAAGAATTCGTACTTTGAGTACTTATTCGTAAAACGAGTTTGACTCGCGCAAAATCAAATCGTTGTTTGAACATTGGATAGTCATTAATTATCAGATTAATTAATTTTATTATATTGATTGATAGCATGCTTTTGTGAATACATGGTTGCAATGCATGAATAATGTATATCGGATGGATATTAGATGGGTGGGGCAAATTTAGAAATTATTGTAATAAATTTAGAATTTATTAAATTGGACCTGCTTGTCCAGCCTATTATCTCATTTCTCATTGTATTTCTCTTCTCACCTATTCCCCTCAATGTCAATGAGGTTTATTTAGAAGTGTAGTGTAACGGGTAGAAGTAAATACGTGTGCTAGCGGGAGAGAGGAAAAATAGAGATGTGATCTAGGATCAATGTGTTTGAGTATCCATCCGCATATCATTATTATTTTATTTACGCGCCTTATTATGTGTTTAGAATGCATGTTTAAGGGTGTATGATGATAAGACCTTAACAAAGATAATAAATTGGTTGCCAATTTGCACGCGAAAAACCCTCATAAAATATTAAGCGTTTTTCCTTCCATTGAGTGATTCTTACTCAAGATCCAAGACTGGCATTGGTTTGTTGGCCAAAGTCAAGACCTTTGTCCGTCGAGGATATGTTTGAATCATGAGAGCCTTGTTCCATATTGGTGTCTTGTCCAAGTCGTGATTTGTTGGCCAAGTCAAGATCACTTCTTGTCCATCGACATTGATTACGATGCTTTCCATAGTCAATGGGTTCCACTTAACTGGGATCATTAAGTTTGTTGTGCTAAAGCCAAGGCTTAGTTGATTCAGAGGAAAAAGGTTAGGGACTATATTGGATATATTGCCATAGATAAGATATATGTTTCGGACTTGGATGTCCACCTACTGGATCTAGGAATTAGATAAGATCCAATTGATCTTAGAGATCTACCTAGTTAAGTATCATACAATTTGTTGGCTAAAGTCAAGATTATGTGATATTTAACGGGATCCTAGCCCACTAGGAAACACGGTTTCCCGAGTACTCGACAGAGGGTTAGAGGCTCGCCGAAAAATAGTGGGAGGCAATTATTAGATTTGCAATTTCGTTTAGATACTTGCCATACGCGCTCAATCAAATATCATTCGTCAAATAAATTGAATGTTAGTTGGACTAATATTTAATTGTTATTTTAAATAAATAGTTGGACTGTATTCAAACTAATTCAATAAATAGTTGATTTTATAATTGGATTATAGTAATCAATATAATTGAATTTTATAAATTAAAAGTATAGTTGATTAATATAGTTGGACTATAGTAATCATTATATCAAATAGTACCTGACATCGTTGATTAAATAGTTGGACTATTAGAATCAAGATAAATTGAAAGATTAATGTTTAAAACATAATCCTAGGGAAAATATGTTTTAAACGACTTTAATTTTTAAATTAGGAATAATACTTCAGGATAGTCCTGGAAACTAAGAAGTTATTTTCTTAGGCCTAAGCCCGGAGTTAAGCAAATAGTAGAGCATGATCTTTGGAAGATTCATGTGATGATAAATTTAGTGCTTAATCCATTATGCTTGCCATAATGACTCCTTAATTTCTTAATCAGAACTAAGGATTAGATCCTCAAAGTACGATAATGAAATTGAAGCATCTTCATAGATCTATTCTTAGATCTTAGAAGTATTAAATTGCAATTAATAACTCTTGGAGAGTTAATGGCTATTCTCAAGGAAATAAAAGCCAAAGTTTACAAAAGGGCAAGATGCGCAAGGGCACCTTACTTCGATATTCTAGAAACCCAAGGCTTGGCCAAAGGCTTCTAGAATGTAGAAAAGGGCAAAGGCAAAATCATTATAATCTTCTAGGAAGATAAAGGGCATATCCCAATATGTCTGTCTAAACTGTGGCAAATGAGGTCACTATATCGTGACTGCCGTATGGACAAGGCAGACATGAAGGAATAAAAGAAAGGGCAAGGCTCTGACTTTAAAAATATTTGTCACAAATATGTTCACTACTAGTATTAAAATTGGATTTTAATACTTAGTGTGATACATAAATATGTACTGGTGTGCAGCATCTGCTATGAGCAGGATACTGACTTCAGTTGAGATTAATCTGCGAATCGAAAACGGGATGAAAGTCGCTGTTTTAACCGTAGATACCTAAGTTTAGGAACTACCATTCGGGTATGCACTTAAATTAGGAAACTGTTATAATGTAACTAGTTTGACTAGAAACATTATTTCTATATCGAGTATAACTTGTTGCGAGTATATCTTTATATTCTAGAACACTAAAATATTTTATTTTATAAAGATGATATTGAAATAAATACATTAGATGTGAATAACAGTATTTATATTTTGAATATAAATAAATCTCAAACATATAACATGACAAACAAATAGCTCATACTGATTTGATCAGATAAGACTTATATGTGGCAGTGTAGTTTGGGACACATAAAACAAGACTCGTATATCAATACTTTCGAAGAGTGGATACTTGGACAGATTTGATTCTATTCAAATAATGTCTACAAATCTAGTCTACTAGGGCAAAGTGCCTAAAATACATTTTACTTGGTAAAAGTGTAAATGCCACCGATCTGTTAGCCCTCGTTCATAGTGACGTAAATAGGCCCAAATCTAGCTAGGCTAGAGGTGGATATGAATATTTCGTGACCTTTACGGATGTTGCATCTCGTTAAAGTTATGCGGTTCTTTTGAAACACGAATCAGAAACTTTTAGAGTTTCGAAACGAAATAGACAAACAGATCGGCTAAATTATTATACCATCACGGTTAGACCATGATGAAAATACTTAAGTAGTAAGTTTCTCAAATATTTGAAAGAGTATAGTATTCTTTCAATGAGCACTCCTCCCGGAACATGTTAGTTTTACGGTGTGTCCGAACGGAGAAATCGAATTTTGTTTGACATGGTAAGGTTAATCATGAGTCGCTCTGAGCTACCATTTTCCTTCAAAAGGATAAGGTTTTGAATAAGGTTCCATGAAAATCTGTTTGACAGACTTCATATTAGATATGAAAAGGAAAGAAACTAGGTTTTCTCACTCCTGTAAATCTAGGAGTGCTAGGCATATGTTTGGATGATACCAAACTAGAACCCAGATTGGATAAGTGCCTAATTGTTGGTTATCCTAGGGATACCAAAGTATAGTACTTATACAACTCACTATGAGAACAATTTTAATTGTTGCTCACCATGCGGGTTTTCCTTAGAGGAATACCGATATGCAGTGGTAAGTGGGGGGATGGTAAAACTTGATGAAAATCAGAGTAATACTGTTTAAGGCACCAAGTCCTTAATGGAAAACAAACAGTTCATCAAGAATGAAACTGTACAAGTAATCTTCGAATACACAAGGACCACGTAGGTTGGAGAGAGTCAGAAAATAACCTGGGGTATGGGTTTCTGATCTCACTTTATGAAAGATGTCAATCTTTTGGGGAATACCAACCGACTAAGTATTAGGAAGTGATACAAGATATCGACTCCCTATTATAGCAAAGTGACATGATGTCCGAAATGGATTCCATGTATACCAACTATGTTTGGATACGATTTGTTGTACCGTAAGACATTGTGTCTATTGGTACTATATAAGTCTTCAAGGAAGACATACATGGATGGCAACATACCAACGTACTAAGCTGGGCTTGTAGCGAAAAGTTATCGTTATCAACATTATGTCGATTACGATGAAACCTTTTACCTGTTGTCACGGTAAATCAATTTGGATAATGCTTGCTGATGCTGCATGTTTCATTCATGAAATATGGTAGCTGAATGCCAAAACCACGTTCCTTAAAGGAAACCTTTTGGAGGATGTTTACAACATCCTGACGGTTTTGCCATATCAAAACTAGTAAACAAGGTTTGTAGGTTATTCGATCCATGTTTGGATTGAAGAAAGCATTAGGTTCTTGGAACGATCGTTTTGATATAATCATAATGGTGTATGATTTGATTCAAAACGAAAATAATTCTTGTGTATATAAGGAGGTTAGTGGGAGCGCACTGAAAGTGACTGTCCTAAATAATGATGATATGTCATTTCTTGGAAATGATATTCCCATATTACAATCGGTGAAAGCTTGGCTTTCATGAAAATTCTCCGTAGAATTCTTGGGAGAAACAACCTTTATTCTAGGAATAAAGATGTATTGGGATAGATTTAAAGTTGTTAAAACTCTCCGAGAACTCGTACATTGAAAAATGTACGTGACCTGGTGTCTCATATGCTTTGAGCATATGGATTCACAAGCAGGACAATCCAAGTGATAGTCACTGGATTGATATTAAGAACATATGTTAGTATCTTAGAGAACTACGGATGATGTCTTAAACTATGGAGAATGAGAACTTGGAGTGACTAGGATCACTGCTGCAATTTCCTAACCGATAAAAACAACGGTACTATACAGTTTGAATAACGGAACAGTGAGCTGGAAATCTTCCAAGCACGATATTGTTACCGAATGAACAATAAATGCATGTAATTGTTGCAGCTGAGGCAGCAATAGAAGCCTTCTGGGTCATTAAGAAATCTAATTAGATTATATATAGTTCTGTTAGCAGCTGAGCTAAACTACAGCGCAGGCTAAAGAATTAACGGTCTCATCAACGATCCAGATATATACTTCGACTATTCATCTGATTCGTTCGGATCATACATCGTGGTGATGTGATGATCGTATAAATCGCATCAGATGATAATGATGCAAATCCGCTGACGAAAGCCTTTCCTCAACAGTTTGAGCGAACAATGCATAGTTCAGGTGGTAGACACTCGAGTGACTGGCTATAGGCCAAGTGGGAGATTGTTGGAAAGTTATGACCCATAGCGCCACTATTTGTACAGATCATAGTGATGTTGTACAAATTAACTATGTGACAAAGAAGATTGCTCTCTTATCATTTGTGATTAGATCACCTAGATGTATAAATAATATGAGGTCCTTATGATTAGTTCCTGGATTGAGATGATATGAGACAGTATCAGTCCATGAAGGTATAATCATTAAATATCCATAGTCAGAGTATTATCGAGATTGGACATCGATAATTCGTAAAAGACTAGTATTACACTTGTGCGCATTGTGAGGGCACAATAGCATAGTTCTCATATATTTGGGTATAGGATACTCATGCAAGTGTAATAGGAGGTTGTGTTTACCGATGGTACGGCAAACAGCTTCGCTCTGGATAGACCCCTTCAGAATTCAATTGGTTAGTATGACTATGTGTCTATGGAATTCCACTGGATAGACCCCTTCTGTGTACGCCTCTGCTGGGTATATTGAGAATCCTAGTGTATTAGGTGTGATGTCAAGATGGAAGTATCACTCCAGTCATAATGGAGATGATGTCATGTAGGATACGGTACTAGTACTCTTAAGTAATGCAGTCATCGGGATATTATGAATAGGTCATGTATATCCGATTATAGAGACTAGTTACCAGACATCCGACATGTACTTCGTACGGGGCAGACACAATTCCAGTCCCAGGCCTAGCACGTGACATTCGATACTGGATAGACATACACGATAATATGTATACTACGCCTAATATAGATCGTTTATTCCTGTAAACATGTTTCTGGAGAATTGGGAAGGCATGGCGCTTTGCTAGATGCCAACCTTGTCTTGTAAATTGGTAAAACATAGTACTAGGTACGTAC
The DNA here is from genome assembly GCA_019454045.1 of Zanthoxylum bungeanum. Classification (NCBI taxonomy): domain Eukaryota; kingdom Viridiplantae; phylum Streptophyta; class Magnoliopsida; order Sapindales; family Rutaceae; genus Zanthoxylum; species Zanthoxylum bungeanum. The sequence continues at coordinate 81,293 of SKCR01026380.1, read as the reverse complement.
GTATTCGGATAGTCCGACGACCGAATTTACTGCCAATATATCCAGGGATCTCATGGGTCACTTCCCGAAGTTTCACCGATGACGTATGACTCGCACTTTATTAATCTGGGATTAATTTGATGAGAGAGAAAATTAATCTAGGATTATAACAGAGATATTTTATCTAGGATAAAATATCATTTAAAGAGAGAGAACGATTAATTTTGAATTAATCGATAAATTAATATATTCGATATATTAAACGAAATTGGATTTCGACGCGGAATTAAAATCGGATTTTAATTTGAGCAAACGAATTAATTTAGAATTAATTCGTTAGCGACATGAATAGTAATTTTTCTAGGCATGATTATTTAATTAAATTAGATTTAATTACGACGTAACGGAAATTTCATTACTTTGGAATTAGCGAACTCGAGCCCGAGAGTGTTTGCGAGCGCACTCGTATTTCGAATTTAAGTGCGGCACGTAAATCACATCAACCGTCAAATCATTACTCACATCAAGCGTCAAATAGCTAGTCACTTCAAGCGTCAAATCACTTGTCACTTTGAGTGATGTGACTTGACAACTTGTCACTTTGAGTGATGTGACTTGACAACTTGTCACTTTGAGTGATGTGACTTGACAACCTGTCACTTTGAGTGATGTGACTTGACAACTTGTTACTTTGAGTGATGTGACTTGACAACTTGTCACTTTGAGTGTTGTGACTTGACAACTTGATTGAATGATGTGAATAGTGATGGATCGATTGATTGGCAAGCTTTTGCTTGACTTTTGGAAAGAGAAAAATGGAATTTGAATTTTGGAAATTTAAAAGGTGTATTAGATACACATTTTTTTTCAATCTATCAAAACAACTCTCTCTTTTTCCTTCATCTCTTCTCTCTCTCAGCCTTGGAGACCATTTTTCTTCTCTTATATTTTGCTCACTGCCGTGAGCTAGGAGGAAGCAAAGTCATGATTTTGTTACAAAATCAAGGTGCTAGCACACTTCTAGAGTCATCCGAAGGTGATAGCGAAACCCACCCGTGAGGCCGAATCTTGGAGAGGGATGAGTACATAGAAACAAAGAGGCACATATTTAGATATACACTAGTATATGCATTTTTATAGATAGGTAGAGCATATGAATGATGTTATATTTAAGAATATATATAGATATATTTCGAGACTTGGGTATGGGGGATGTAGAAAACTACACCCTAGGGAATGAGATTAAAGTTATAAATGAGATAAATATATATGAACTAGTGTTATAAAGGAAAATTTGTAATTTATGCATTATATGAGAATATTAGCAACATGAGTAAAGATATGAGTATATAAAGTGATAAGAGAATAAATGAGCAGTATATGCATAGCATGAGAATGTATAAAAGATTATGATATAAGATTCTTTAGCACAAGTAGATAGTTATAAAATAGTGAATCAGTTTAAGAACTAAGATATTGAAGCTCGTTTACGTTTGATGTTTGATGTAGTAGATGTTAGACAATTATAACCCATAGCGTCACTGTTTGTAAAAGACATTGTGTTTTTGTACAAAATTAACTATGTAGTAATGAAATTGTCTTTTATCGTTTCGTAATTTATTTACTTTGATATATAAATGGTAAAATTCCGTATGATTAGTTCCAGATTGAGATGATATAAGACAGTATCAATCTATAAAGGTTTAATCATTAAATATCCCTAGTCGTAGTATTATCGAGACTAAACATCGATAATGCAGAATAGACTAGTATTGCACTTGTGCACGTTGTGAGGGCATAACAGCATAGTTCTCATATGTTTAAGTATATGATACTTATGCAAGTGAGATAGGAGGTTGTGTTTACCGATGGTACGGAAAACAGCTTCGCTCTGGATAGACCCCGTGGAATCCCATTGGATTATGTACATGTGTCTATGGGAGTCCGCGTCAGGGTAGGTGTATTTGGTCTTAACCTGAGACTTGCATCGCTAGTACTTGCGACGATCGGTAAACTTTGGTTTTGGTCATCCAGGGTTTAACATGTTCTGTGTACGCCTCTATTGGGTTTATTGAGAATCGTAGTGTATTGGATGTGATGTCAAGACGGAAGTATCACTTCAGACATATGGAGATGATGATCACGCAGGGATTCATAACTAGTTCTCTATTGTGTTGCAACCATCGGGATAATATGACAAGGTCATGATTATCCGATTCAAAGAGACTAGTTGCTGGATATCCAATATGTGCTTCGTACGGGGCAGACACTATTCCAGCCTCAAGCCTTTCACGTGACATCAGATACTGGATCGCAATACGCAATACTACGTATTCTACGCCTGACATAGATTATATATATTCCAGTAAGAATATTTCTGGAGAATTGGGTAAGCACGGTGCTTTGCTAGAAGCCAACCATGTCTTGTAAATCGGTAAACACGTGGTACGAGGTACTCACTTTATCGGATAGTCCGATAACCGGATTTATTGCCAACATATCCAGAGGTCTCTTGGGTCCCTCCCCAAAGATTCACCGATGACAGTTGACTCGACTAGAATTAATCTGGGATTAATTGAGGCTTTATTTAATCTGGGATTAAATGTGTTCGAAAGAGAGATAACGCGATTAATTTGGAATTAATCGATAAAATAAATTTAATAGTTAAATTTGATTTTCTATTTAATTTATTTGAATAGGCTAAAATTAATATATAGGATATATTAATATGAATTGGATTGAATTACGAAATTAAAGTCGGACTTTAATACGAACGAACGAATTAATTTAGAATTAATTCGTAAATGAAGTTTGTAATATATTTGCGAGGCATCGTTATTTAATTAAATTAGATTTAATTATTTAGCGACGAAAGTTTGTTTAATCGGATTAAACGTAACCGAGCCGCGGCAAATATTCGTAGAGACATTTGAATTTTGAATTCAAATGTGGGGCCCACTTCACATGTGGTAGTTGGCATTTATGCCAAGCCACCTACCATTCAACCACCTTGTATTGGTTTTGGTAAAACCATTTACCCAACCACCTAGTTTAGGTGAAAAGGGTAAAAATGATTTTACCAAAAGCCAACTCTCTCTCTCATTTGGTAACACATGAACAAAACAAACCCTAGCACACTAAGGCTTGGTGTGAGCTTCTCCATTTTCCTCTCATTGATTTTGTTGCAAAATCAACTTAGCTAGCACTTCAAAGATCAACAAAGGTGAAAGGGAAACATCTTCAAGAGTTGGAATCAACACTTTAAGCTTGGAACTTGGAGTTCTCTTCTAAAATTTTAAAAGCTCAAATCCGTTCATTGTAAGTATATTCCGCAACTTATAATGATTTTAGTCAAATGTTTTTATGCTTATTAGATCCTTGGCATGTTCTAGGAACACTAACAGTGGTATCAGAGCCAATTTTAAGCATGAAAATTCTAGGATTCTTGATCCTAAATTTTGGGGCTTTTATGTTTTGAACATGATTCTTTCAATTGATGCTTTGAGCATGCTTAGAATATGATAACTTAGATTTATGCATGATTACATTTGAAATATATTGATTGAATCAAAAATCCCAAAATTACTCCCTTGGCCGATTACTTACTGCAGTGGCCTATATGTTTATTTTTTTTTTTTTTGTAACATGAAATGATGTGTTTAAATACATGTTTAAATATTGATTGTTGGTTTGATTGGATTGGAATCAAAGTCAATCATGTTTATGTTAAAATCAAAGAGCATGTTGAGCATGAAATGATGAATTTTGGCTTCAATTTGTGTTGAGCATAAATTGTTGGATTAAGCATGATTAATTAAGTTAATTGGTATTTTGGAAATATTGAGTTTAATTAATTAATCATGGCTAATACACTTTAATTAAAATAATTATGATATTTGGAATATTATAATTATTTTAATAAGCCTTTAAATATGATTTGGGCTAAAAGTGTGTATTTGGGCTTAATGGAGATTGGATCCAATTGGGCTCAAAACCAATTCCATAAAGTCCAAATACATCAATTGGCCCTTTAAAGAATTTAATCGGGCCTAATGAGCCTAAATTGATTTGTTGGCAATAGGGTGATTCCTATTGGGCCTTGGCATTTTGGGTTTGATCCATTATGGCCAAAGCCCATGCCTTAAGAATCAATTAAAAGCCCATTGGACTTTAATTAAAATGACATTGGATGTTATTGGGCCTTTGAGATTCATTAAGATTGGATTTAGAATCCAAGTCTTTAAGGCAAATAAATAAGTGTAAATATTTAATTTGGAATTAAATTGGAATTAGTATTGAATACAAATAAATTGGATTTAAAGTTGTAGTTCGATATAATTCAAGAATACGTACTTAAAAGTATTTATTCTTAACGAGTTGGACTCGCGCAAATCAAATCGTTGTTTGAAAATTGGATGGTTATTAATCAAAGATTAATTAATTGGATTAGATTGATTTAATAACATGCTTTGTATGAATACATAAATGTGTTGTATTAATAATGTATATCGGATGGATATTAGAAGGGCAAGGTTAATTTTGGAAATTGTAATAAATTTAGAATTATTAAATTGGACCTGCGTGTCCAGCCTTTTATCTTCTTATTCTTTGTATTTCTCTTCTCACCAATTCCCCTCAATGTAAATGAGGTTTCTTTATTGTATTATGTAATTGGGTAGGAGTTAAAATAGTTCTAGCCGGGGAGAGGAAAGGAAGCGATTTGTTCTAGGAAAAATCTGTTTAAATATCCATCCGCATATCGTTTGTTAATTTCCTTTTGCGCCTTATGATGTTTTAGAAGCATGCTTAAGGGTGTATGATGAGACCTAATCAAAGATAATAAATTGGTTGCCAATTTACGTGAAAAACCCTCAAAAATATATTATGCGTTTTTCCTTCCGTTAAGTGATTCTTACTCAAGATCCAAAGTTGGCATTGGTTTGTTGGCCAAAGTCAAGACCTTTGTCAATTGCAGATGTGTTTGAATCATGAAAGTTTTGTTCCATATCGGTGTCTTGTCCAAGTCGTGATTTGTTAGCCAAAGTCAAGATCACTTCTTTTCCATCGACATTGATTACGAAGCTTTCCATGTCAATGGGTCCCGCTTAACTTGAATCATTAAGCTTGTTGTGCCGAAGCCAAGGCTTAGTTGATGCAGAGGAAGAAGGTTAGGAAAATATATTGGATATATTGGCATATATATTGTATATATATTTCGGACTTGGATGTCCACCTACCAGATCTAGGAATTGGATGAGATCCAATTGATCTTCGAGAACTACCTAGTTAAATATCATACAGCTTGTTGGCCAAAGTCAAAGTTGTGTGTTATTTAACGGGATCCTAGCCCACTAGGAAATTGGGTTTCTCGAGTACTCGACAGAGAGTTAGAGGCTCGCCGAAAAATAATGGGAGGCTAGTATTTCATCAAAATTATTTTATTAGTTGGACTAATACAATGTTTTTTTTGTAATAGTTAGACTGTACCCAAATATTGTTGACTAGATAGTTGGACTATCATAGTCAAGATGACAGGAAGGGAAATTTCTGAGACATTATCATGGGCGAAAATGTCTTTAAGGGCACGAACTTTGCCGATTGGGAAATGAATCTAAAGATAGTCCTTGGAGCCGAGAGGCTACTGTACACTATACTGAGACCTCTTGGGCCTAAGCCCAAACCTGATGAGCTGGAGCTTTGGAAGACTCACAACGATGATTGTGATACTGCTCAGTCAATTATGTTTGCTGCTATGACTCAGTATTTCCGTCAACAGAACAGGGACTTGGATCCTTATAACATGTTGGCGAGGTTGCAAGATCTTCACCGATCTAACCGAAGGTTGCAGAGATATGAGTTAGTAAAGAAGCTCTTCCATTTACGTATGTCAGAAGGCATGTCTGTTGAGTCCCATGTGGCACAGATGATTGCTGACATGGATGGGTTGGCTGAAATGGGGATAGTCTTGAGGCTGAGATTACCATAGATATGATCTTACAATCTCTCCCCGACACTTGGAGACAGTTCATCATAAATTATAATTTGATGAACACTGATGATACTCTTGGAGACTTGCTGTCAGTTCTCAAGGAATCCGAGAAGGAGCTGCTTAAGGGCAATAAGCATGAGGCGCACTTTGCTTCGACATCTCAGACACCGAGGGCTGGGCCCAAGGCAACTGGAGGTGTGAAGAAGAAGAAGCATAATAGAAAGGGCAAAGCCAAATCGTCAAAGGCTTCTGGGAAGCCTAAGGACAAATCTCAGGATGTTTGCCTCCAGTGCGGTAAGCGGGGTCACTAGAAGCGTGACTGCAGCGAGTACAAGGCGCTCCAGAAGGAGATTAAAGCGGGCAAGGCACCGGCTTCAGGTTTGTTTGTTATTGAAATATACATGACTACTTCTAGTTTTAAAAATTGGATTCTTGATTCTGGCTGTGGTACTCACATATGTACTGATGTGCAGGATCTGTGGATTAGTAAGAGACTGACCTCAGGGGAGATGGATCTACGCGTTGGAAATGAGGTACCAGTCGCCGTTTTGGCCGTTGGCACTTTTGTTTTAAAACTGCCCTCAGGGCATGTACTTGAACTTATAAACTGTTATTATGTACCTAGTTTGACTAGGAATATTATTTCTGTATCTATGTTAACCCAATGTGGGTATACTTTTGTATTCAGGAACACTGGGTGTTTTGCTTATAAAAATGATTTAGAAATTTGCACTGCTGTTGCAAATAATGGTCTTTATATTTTGAAAAAAAATCAATCTCAAACATATAATATAAGAAAAAAAAGGCTCAAAACGAGTAACAAAGATGAAACTTATATGTGGCACTGTCGTCTGGGACATATAAACAAGACTCGTATATCCACACTTTTGAAGAGTGGGTACTTTGATGGATTTGATCCAAATTCATATGACGTCTGCGAATCTTGCTTATTATGCACAATGCCTAAATCACCTTTTAGCGGTAAGGGTGAACGCGCCACCGAACTGTTTGCCCTCATTCATAGTGACGTATGTGGGCCCATGTCTAGCCAGGCTAGAAGTGGATATGAATACTTCGTAACCTTTACGGATGATGCATCACATTATGGTTATGTGTATCTTATGAGACACAAGTATGAAACTTTTGAGAAATTCAAAGAGTTTCGACACGAAGTTAAAAAACAGACAGGCAAGAGTATAAAGACATTACGGTCGGACCATGGTGGTGAATACGTGAGCAATGAGTTTCTAGATTACTTGAAAGAATATGGTATTCTTTCACAGTGGACTACTCCTGGAACACCACAATTAAACGGTGTGTCCAAACGGAGAAACCGAACTTTGTTGGACATGGTAAGGTCTATGATGAGTCGCACTGAGCTACCTATTTCTTTCTGGGGATATGCATTAAACAGTGCAATTCTTATTTTGAATAAGGTTTCGTCAAAGTCTGTACAATAGACTTCGTATGAGATATGGACAGGAAAGAAACCGGGCTTCTCATTCCTGAAGATTTGGGGATGCTGGGCATACGTCACACGTTTGGAAGGTGCCAAACTTGATCCTAAATCGGATAAATGCCTATTCATAGGCTATCCTAGGGAAACCAAAGGATACTACTTCTATCACCCATGAGAGAACAAAGTATTTTTTGCTCTACATGTAGTTTTCCTTGAGAAGGAATTCCTAAATGCAGTGGTTAGTGGGAGGAAAGTAGAACTCGATGAAAATCGGAGTGATACTATTCCTGGCATAGAATCCTCAACGGAACAAGAACAGTCCATCCGGGATGAGACTGTACCACAATCTTCTATTACACAAGGACCGCATAGGTCGGAGAGAATCAGGAAAGAACCTGAGAGGTATGGGTTTCTGATCTCACCTCATGTAGATATTAATCTCTTTGAGGATAACGAACCGGCTACGTATGAGGAAGCGATACAAGATATCGATTCCGCTTTATGGCAAGAAGCCATAAAGTCCGAAATGGATTCCATGTACACCAACCAAGTTTGGACACTGGTTGATGCACCAGAAGGCGTAAAGCCTATTGGATGCAAATGGGTCTTCAAGAAGAAGACCGACATGGATGGCAACGTACAAACGTACAAAGTTAGGCTTGTAGCGAAGGGGTATCGTCAACGACATGGTGTCAATTATGATGAAACTTTCTCACCCATTTCCATGATTAAATCCATTCGGATAATGCTTGCTATTGCTGCATATTTCGATTACGAGATATGGCAGATGGACGTTAAAATCGTTTTCCATAACGGAATCCTGTTGGAGGATGTTTATATGCAACAGCCTAACGGTTTTATCTTTCCTAGACTTGCAAACAAGGTTTGTAAGTTAAATCGGTCCATTTATGGACTGAAGCAAGCATCGCGGTCATGGAACCAACGTTTTGATGAGATCATAAAAGAATATGATTTCACTCAAAACGAAGATGATCCTTGTGTATATAAGAAGGTTAGTGGGAGAGCACTGACTTTTATTGTCCTTTATGTTGATGATGTATTGCTTATGGGCAATGACATTCCATGTTAACGTCGGTGAAAGCTTGGATTTCATTAAAATTCTCCATGAAAGATCTGGGAGAAGCAGCCTATATTCTAGGAAAAACGATCTACCGGGATAGATCTAGAAAGCTGCTTGGACTCTCACAGAGCACGTACATTGACAAAGTGTTGAAAAGATTCAACATGGATCAGTCCAAGAGGGGACTGTTACCAGTGTCACATGACATCACTCTATCTAAGGACATGTGTCCTAAAACTCAAGATGAGAGAAAAAGCATGAGTCGGATACCGTTCACCTAGGCAGTTGGATCGATCATGTATGCCATGATATGTACGCGACCTGATGTCTCGTATGCTTTGAGCATGTGTAGTCGCTATCAGGCCATTCCAAGTGATGGTCACTGGATGGCTGTTAAGAACATCCTTAAATATCTTAGACGAACTAAGGATGTTTTCTTAGTTTATGGAGATGGAGAACCTGAGGTAACTGGGTATACCGATGCAAGTTTCCAAACCGATAAAAATGACTCTAAGTCGTAATCCGGGTACATATTTTGTTTGAACAACAGAGCAGTAAGCTGGAAATCTTCCAAGCAAGAGACTGTTGCTGATTCAACAACAGAAGCGGAGTATATTGCCGCAGCTGAAGTAGCAAAAGAGGCAGTTTGGATCCGTAAATTCCTAATTGGATTAGGAGTAGTCCCATTAACAGCTGAGCCCGATCCATTATATTGTGAAAATAATGGGGCTATAGCACAGGCTAAGGAAACGCGGTCTCATCAACGATCTAAGCATGTTCTTCGAGGTTTCCATCTGATTCGTGAGATCATACATCGTGGCAATGTGAAGATCGAGAAGGTCGCATCAGATGACAATATTGCAGATCCGCTGACGAAAGCTATTTCACAGCAAAAGTTTGAGAAACATCTACATAGTTCAGGTGTTAGATGCTTGAGTGACTGGGTATAGGCCAAGTGGGAGATTGTTAGATAATTATGACCCATAGCGTCACTGTTTGTAAAAGACATTGTGTTTTTGTAAAAAATTAACTACGTAGTAATGAAATTACCTTTTTCCATTTTGTAATTTATTTAATTTGATATATAAATGGTAAAAGTCCATATGATTAGTTCCAGATTGAGATGATTTGAGACATTATCAATCCATAAAGGTTTAATTATTAAATATCCCTAGTCGTAGTATTATCGAGACTGGACGTCGATAATGCGGAATAGACTAGTATTGCACGTGCACGTTGTGAGGGCATAACAGCATAGTTCTCATATGTTTAAGTATATGATACTTATGCAAGTGTGATAGGAGGTGTGTTTTAGCGATGGTACGGAAAACAGCTTCACTCTGGATAGACCCCGCGGAATCCCATTGGTAGTATGTACATGTGTCTATGGGAGTCCGCGTCAGGGTATGTGTATTTGGTCTTAACCTGAGACATGCATCGCTAGTACTTGCGACAATCGGTAAACTTTGGTTTTGGTCATCCAGGGATTTAACAGGTTCTGTGTACGCCTCTTTTGGGTTTATTGAGAATCGTAGTGTATTAGATGTGATGTCAAGACGGAAGTATCACTTCAGACATATGAAGATGATGATCACACAGGGATTCATAACTAGTTCTCTATTGTGTTGAAACCATCGGGATAATATGACAAGGTCATGATTATCCGATTCAAAGAGATTAGTTACTTGATATCTGATATGTGCTTCGTACGAGGCAGACACTATTCCAGCCTCAGGCCTTGCACGTGACATCAGATACTGGATCGCAATACGTAATACTACGTATTCTACCTCTGACATAGATTATATATATTCCAGTAAGAATATTTCTGGAGAATTGGGTAGGCACAGTGCTTTGCTAGAAGCCAACCAAGTCTTGTAAATTGGTAAGCACGTGGTACGAGGTACTCACTTTATCGGATACTCCGATAACCGGATTTACTGCCAACATATCCAGAGGTCTCTTTGGTCGCTTCCCAAAGATTCATCAATGACAGTTGACTCGACTAGAATTAATCTGGGATTAATTTAGGGAGAGAAAATTAATCTGGGATTAATTGAGGCTTTATTTAATCTGGGATTAAATGTGTTCGAAAGAGAGAGAACGCGATTAATTTGGAATTAATCGATAAAATAAATTTAATAGTTAAATTTGATTTTTCTATTTAATTTATTTGAATGGGCTAAAATTAATATATCGGATATATTAATATGAATTGGATTTCATTACGAAATTAAATTCGGACTTTAATACGAACGAACTATTCATTTAGAATTAATTCGAAAATAACGTTCGTAATACATTTACGAGGCATCGTTATTTAATTAAATTAGATTTAATTATTTAGCGACGAAAGATCGTTTAATCGGATTAAACGGAACCGAGCTGCGGCAAATATTCATATAGACATTTGAATTTTGAAGTCAAATGTGGGGCCCACTTCACATGTGGTAGTTGGCATTTATTCCAAGCCACCCACCTTTCAACCACCTTGTATTGGTTTTGGTAAAACCATTTACCCAACCACCTAGTTTAGGTGAAAAGGGTAAAAGTGATTTTACCAAAAGCCAACTCTCTCTCTCATTTGGTAACACTTGAACAAAACAAACCCTAGCACACTAAGGCTTGGGCGTGAGCTTCTCCATTTTCCTCTCATTGATTTTGTTGTAAAATCAAGTTAGCTAGCACTTCAAAGATCAAAAAAGGTGATAGGGAAACATCTTCAAGAGTTGGAATCAACACTTTAAGATTGGAACTTGGAGTTCTCTTCTCAAATTTTAAAAGCTCAAATTCGTTCATTGTAAGTATATTCCGCAACTTATAATGATTTTAATCAAATATTTTCATGCTTATTAGTTCATTGGCATGTTCTAGGAACACTAACAGTAGAGGAACTTCGATTGTGTGTGTATGAATATAAATTATGCAATATGTGGTTTGCGAGCCACCAACACGGTAAGTTATAGAGGTAAGCTAAGTTATGATGGTTGAATGTGTGCATATATAGATAAATATAGATATGTATGAATGTAAGATAAATTTAGCATGTTTTAGTTTGAACAAGCATTCTATTGATATTTGAGCATATAGTTTGCAAGATCATTATAGAGGAAATCATGGCTAGAGTAGAGCGAAGCATAAGAAATGCATATATGCATGTGCTTGCGTGTGTGGTGTTTAAGTTTTCAGCAGTTGACCAAACGATAACAACATTTTCAAAAATTTCAAATGTTTTAAAGAAAGGTTTCAAATGCTTTGAAAAGAATCATATTTCAGAAAATATTTCTTACTACAGTTTCAGTTGCAGATTATGGTTTTATGGTTTTCGGGGCATGAGGTAAAAACTCACCCCAATATGTAACTTGAAATACAGTTCGGAATTGACGGATACTTTGGAATTGACGGAAATAGTAGCATGTGCACATGTGGAGGACTGAGGGGATGCTCTCAGATCCTCGAGCAGGACTAGGGGCTACAGGTCCCGAAATCGTGATTTCAAAGCTTGATGGCTACACTGCAGTTGAGTTATGGTCCTGGGTGTAGATCTCTACATTGCTAGTTGAGTATTGGTCCTGGACGTAGGGTACCACCAGTTCTAGAGATGCCTAATTGAGTGATGGTCCTGGGCATCGATTACACCTAGTTGAGTGATGGTCTTGGGTGTATAGCAGTTTTCAGTTTTTAGATTTTCAGTACACACGGTTTTCAGAAACAGTTTTTCAGATTTCGATTTTCAGTTTTCAGAGATGCCGCAGTTGAGCTGTTGTCCTGGGCATCAAGTATTTTCAGTTTTTAGTTTTCAGATCTTCAGTATAAAGTTTTCAGATTTTCAAGATTCAAACTTCAGAAATCAGACTTTAAATAAGAGTTTGCATAAACTGTTATTTTAAGACAGTTTTTAGAAAGATGAAATTTTTAGAAACAGATTTTTCAGAAAGAGCTTTTCCAGAAAAAGAAAGTAAAGTAAAGTTTTTAGCAATGAGTTTTAGAAAGAGACTTTTAGAAAAATGGTTCTTCAAAAAGGGTTTTCAGAAAACATTTTTCAAAAGCCTAGAATGTTCAAGTAAAGTACAGTTTATAAGACATGCATACAAATTCATATATCCTAGAAATACATTTAATATGCATATAGATGTTATTATTGCATGATTATATGATTTCATATTCATGAGTATATGGTTAACTGTGTGCATTCGCAGATTCATATAGAGTTAGCATCTTGAGAGGTACGAATAAATATTAGCATGATCTTATTTTAGTGCATATATATCAAAGATGGTTGTATGAGTTGTTTTCTTATTTAGAAAGAACATACTGTAAGGATGCTAGTCATGATGAAATGATAATACATGCATGTAACCATGGATAGTGGTAGTGGATTAGATAGTTAACAGAAATGAGTTTTAATTATCTGACTTTATGATATTTCAAGATAATAAAAAAAGAAGCTATCATAAATGTCAGATCTAGAATTAGCAGAGTATACAGAAAAGGTAAAGAGAAGAATCGGAATAGCACAGAAAAAGTGAAATGGATCTTAACCTATTAGTTTGTGCAGTAGAATTTGATGAGTTATATGGATTTAATAGAAGTTAATATATATAGGTGTATGTTTAGATGAAAGACTAATAGCAAGTACATGAAAATAAACGGATATAGTTATAAAGTTAAATTAGATTTGTTGATGTTTGCATGATTACTTACTGAATCAATATGACTCACACCTTTTCAGTTGTAGTTTTACAGGCCAGTAGCAGAAGTGTGGTGAAGACTTTGAAGATAGTGGATCACCCCAATCTGCAGTCAATAGAGAGTCTTGAGTCCTTGGTTGAGTTATGGGTCTTCACGGCCCCTTGCATTGTTATTTTGCATTTGTAATTTATAAGTAATGGTTATGTATTAGTGTATTTTCATGTGAGTTCTGGCCGGAGGCCAAGTTCTTACATTATGTTCGTGGAGTTCAGGCCTGAGGCCTTGTTGATGATTGAGTATATATTGAGTTGTTTGACTAGATTGTCTTTTGGAGCTGGCTATAAGCCAGGTTGCATGATGTTACGAACACATCATGCCGAAATTTTGTTAGAGTAAGAGGCTTATGGAGGTAGGGTTAGCCTGTCTCCTGCCGGTAGCATCCTGGCCTAGGGGGGATGTTACAGGAAATCTATATGGAACAGCCGGAAGGTTTTACATCCAGTGAAAACTCGGGTATGGTATGTAAGCTTAAGAAGATTACTTATGGACTTAAATAAGCTTCACGAAGTTGGAATCTTTGATTCGACAAGATTATTAGATCGTCTGGTTTTCTCAAGAATTCATAAGAATCATGTGTGCATTAGAAGGCCAGTGGGAGCATGGTCGTATTTTTAGTCCTATATATTGATGACATCCTAATCATTGGGAATGATTTAGGTATGTTACAAAGCGTCAAAGCGTACCTCTGTAAGAATTTCTCCATGAAGGACTTGGGAGAAGCTTCCTATGTTTTAGGGATAAAACTCTATAGAGATAGACAAAGGAGGCTGATTGGGTTATCCCAATCAACGTACATAGATAAGATCTTGGAACGATATAATTTTGGAAACTGTAAGACAGCAAACATTCCGTTCAGATATGGGATTCATCTCTCGAAGAAGATGAGTCCACAAATAGAAGATGAGAAGGTTAGAATGTCTAACCAACCTTATGCTTCATGTTTGGGTAGAATAATGTATGTCATGTTATGTACTAGGCCTAATATCAGTTTCGCTGTTAGCGTAACTAGTCGATATCAGTCTAATCCAGGTAATGACCATTGGATGGCCATTAAACATATCCTCAAGTATCTTAAAGGTACTTGTTTGACAATTATGACCCATAGCGTCACTATTTGTAAAAGACATTGTGTTTTTATACTAAATTAACTATGTTATAATGAAATTGCCTTTTACCGTTTTATGATTCATTTATTTTGATATACATAAATGGTAAAAGTCCATATGATTAGTTCCGGATTGAGATGATATGTGACAGAATCAATCCATAAAGGTTTAATCATTAAATATTCCTAGTCGTAGCATTATCGAGACTGGACATCGATAATGCGGAATAGACTAGTATTGCACTTGTGCGCGTTGCGAGGGCATAACGGCATAGTTCTCATATGTTTAAGTATATGATACTTATGCAAGTGTGATAGGAGGTTGTGTTTTACTGATGGTATGAAAAACAGCTTCGCTCTGGATAGACCCCGCGGAATCCCTTTGGTAGTATGTATATGTGTCTATGGGAGTCCACGTCAGGTAGAAGTATTTGGTCTTAACCTGAGACTTGCATCGCTAGTACTTACGACAATCGATAAACTTTGGTTTTGGTCGTCCAGGGCTATAACAGGTTCTGTGTACGCCTCAATTGGGTTTATTGAGAATCGTAGTGTATTGGATGTGATGTCAAGATGGAAGTATCACTTCAGACATATGGAGATGATGATCACGCAGGGATTCATAACTAGTTCTCTATTGTGTTGCAACCATCGGGATAATATGACAATGTCATGATTATCCGATTCAAAGATACTAGTTGCTTGATATCCGATATATGCTTCGTACGGGGCAGACATTATTCCAGCCTCAGGCCTAGCACGTGACATCAGATATTGGTTCACAATACGATATACTACGTATTTTATGCCTGACATAGATTATATATTCCAGTAAGAATATTTCTGGAGAATTGGGTAGGCACGGTGCTTTGCTAGAAGCCAACCATGTCTTGTAAATCGGTAAGCACGTGGTAGGAGGTACTCACTACATCGGATAGTCCGATAACCGGATTTACTGCCAACATATCCAGAGATCTCTTGGTTCGCTTCCCAAAGATTCACCGATGACAGTTGACTCGATTAGAATTAATTTGGGATTAATTAGAGAGAGAAAATTAATCTGGGATTAATTGAAGCTTTATTTAATCTAGGATTAAATGTGTTCGTAAGAGAGAGAACGCGATTAATTTGGAATTAATCGGTAAAATAAATTTAATAGTTAAATTTGATTTTTCTATTTAATTTATTTGAATGGGCTAAAATTAATATATCGGATATATTAATATGAATTGGATTTCATTACGAAATTAAAGTCGGACTTTAATACGAACGAACGAATTAATTTAGAATTAATTCGTAAACAACGTTCGTAATATATTTACGAGGCATCGTTATTTAATTAAATTAGATTTAATTATTTAGTGACGAAAGTTCGTTTAATCAGATTAAACGGAACCGAGCCGCGGCAAATGTTCGTAGAGACATTTGAATTTTGAATTCAAATGTGGGGCCCACTTCACATGTGTGAAGTAGTGGTTTGGAGAGTGGTTGGTATGTATGCCAAAACCGCTCACTTTCCAACCACTTGGTTTTGGTTTAGGTGAAACAAAAAGTCCAACCACTTGGTTTTTGGTAAAAAGGGTAAAAACCCTTTTACCAAAATCCAAACATCTCCATCCAAAAAGAACACAAGCCAAAAACACTTCCAAGAACCCTAGTTTGGACGTGAATGCTTCTTCTTCCTCTTTTTGATTTTGTTGCAAGGTCAAACTAGCTAGCACTTCAAGGAGTCATCTAAGGTGATAGGGAAACTAACTAAAGGGCTGGAATCATCACTTAAAACTTGGAGCTTAAGAACACAAAACAAAATTTTCAATATTAAATCTGATCATTGTAAGTCATTCTGCACCTTTTAATGATCTTATTCACACATATTCTTGCTTAAAAGATCCTTGGCATGTTCTAGGAATACTAACAACCGTTATTATAAGTTGTCTGGCAATATCATTGCGATCAAGAAGCTATGCAGGAGCCTGAAGATGTCATGCATTAGCAATACCGTATTTGTTCGAATCTGGTTAGTAATTATACCCTTCAATTCCTTTCATGTAAATTTAGAATTCGATGACAAATCTTTTGAGGTAGAGATAATGTAATAACCGATAAAATTTTAACTGGTTTAAATCTAAACTTCTTAGAGTTGATCCGACGGTGATGGAAAATTCTTAGAATTGAAGTAAAAATTATTCAAAACGTTAATAATTAATTTTTATAGACAAAGATATTTATATTCAGGTGATAGTGTGAAGAGGAAATAAGTGGTGTAAGATAATTGTATTAAATAAGAATTATCTAGACCTAATATAATATTATATATTATGAAATATCTAGACTTTTCTTTTATTAACTTTAATAATATTTAAGCCTTCTTCTCTCTCATAGAAGTCATGTTTTTTTAAAATGCGACAAAAATCTTCTTTCTCTCTCCTTTCATGAAAAAGCGTATCTTTTTCTCCTTTTTCACTCGACGCCACTACTTGGTAGGGAAACAAATTTTCTTGCTCAATTTTTTTTGACTTTTCAAGTCACCATTTTCATTTATCTAATGCCCAAGAAGAGAATTTTGTGCCATAATCTTGTAAAGGATTAAGAAAATTTTTCCAATGTTTTTCCCTCTTACTTGGCCGAATCTTGGGAAAAAATTAGGGGTTTTTGATTCCTCTATTTTTAAGGTAATGAAGCTTGTCCACCTACTAATTTTTGATTTATTATCTTAGTATTAACATTTGAAATTTGTTGGGTGAGTATATAGTTGATAGACATGAGATGAATTTGTGTAACAACTGGTGGTCTCTACTACTGTTGATTGTAGTACTGTTACATCACGGGACGAGTGCTACGTAATATAAAATTATGTCCGAGCATATATACATTCATAAGAAGACTTTATGGATAGAAGTAAATTCTTTGAAACTTCGATGCGGGATCCTACGATGTTTTACTCCGGATAATTCATGGCATTAGGACATAAAGGTCTTATACAAACTCCGATTTCTTCGAATTTTATATCATCGGAAAGCTGAGATCGAGACCTAAAACTTTCGCGTTGATCATTTTCCTAAAATTGGACCAGAAAAAATACATAACAAAATTTTGATGAATAGTAAATTCTAGAATTAACTAGAATAATCTCAAACCCTTTTTCCACTTTTCCACATTATTCCCCAACTTTCCAAATATCAAATAACCCCAACTATATAAGGAAGATACTATTCACAAATCACAAAAAAATGAAAGAAAGAAAGAAAGAAGAACATGTTGGAGAAAGAAAGAAGAGAATGAGAAGAAGAAAAATAAGAGAAAGATGAAGAAAGAGAGAAAAAAAAAAGAAATGAAGAATGAAACAAAGAATGAGAGATCTTGGTAACCATTGGAGGTTTGAGAAATGAAGAATTTCAAGAGAAAGAATGTAAGGAAACCTTGACCCAAGTTTTGAATTTTTGGTGTTTAATGATTTATTGATAGAAGATATTGTTAAGATATAGAATTTGATATTTACATGGGTTTAGTCATGAGAAAGTAAAGGTTGTAAGAAATCCCTAACTTGCTAGATTTTGGAAAACAAAATTGATTAAAGATAATAGGATTTGATATAATTTGGCAATGAGAATAATATTGATGGTATTTTGGAGTGAGGTTGAGATTGATTGTTTATGTGAAGGTATGGTATAAGTATCAAGTATATGATAGTAGGAAAGCATGGATTTAAGCCTAGACTTTGGCCTTGCGTCGCGACGCGATCTCGGGAATATCATAGGAACATTTCTGGTGTAAATCTTGTTGCGACGCAAAAGGATCGTGAGTCACGACGCGCCCGATAAAAGTTCGTGCAAGCTTCTGGATGACGGACGTCTCGACGCGAAGTCAAAATTTTAGACTGAAATGTAAAATTCCTTTTCCAAGTTCATTTTAAGTTTACCACATCAATCTTATCGGTGATCAGGCAACAAGAAACATTAAGCTTAAGATTCAATAAACAAACTAAATCATTGAACATAATATGGTTAAATCAATTATTAAGCATGTGAATATTGTGTTTAATCACTTCCCCAGAATAAAAATAAAATGCTGGGGTTAGGGGATCCACCTTTACCATTTCTAATTTAGAAATCTCCATTATTATAATATATAAATTTGCATGATATTACCAACCGACCATATAGGCGGTATCTTGATTAAATCATATTTTGAATTAATTCCAACCGACCATAAATAGATATGCGATATCCAGTAATCAGGTTAAAATCAATTTAATTAAGTCCAACCGACTATCAAGGTGGTATCCAATTAAGTCTGGTTTTGAGATAATTTATATATTATAATTAAGGGAGATTAATTTAAACTATAATAATAAAAGCTTCACCCTTCCCTCATCAGAAAATTAACTACTAAACATAAAAAAAAATAAAAAGTAAATAAACTACTGTTCCTATTAAAAATAAAAATGCATAATTTAACTTACAAAAAATTAAACACACAAGATACAGTTCTTAATCCCATAGTAGGAACCTCAGGAAAGTATGATTTTGCAATTGAAATCGGCCTCAATTTATATGTTTCACGCGTCACGACGTGTCGTTGATCTTCGACAAATGTACGCGGCTTTGTTGAGATGCTGACATATGGAATGTGGCTATCAGCAGATTGAATTATTAGCTTGACGTCACGACACGTGAAGTTATACGTGTCGTGACACTGACATCATGTTGATGTTAGCAATGATACATGTCGCTGATGAGTGTTGGTAGCATTGGGATAATGACAAATGTCCAATATATGATAGCAGAATTTTTGTGATATTGACACGTGACCGGTGCATGTTAGTAAGTCCGTATGTTAGCAAACTTTCTCTGATGTTGACAAGTGGCCAGTTCATGTTAGCAGTCGCGACGTAGAGGTTATGCGCATCATAATGTGTAAATGATAATTTTGCCCATTTGCTCCGTTTTCACTTTTTAGCCCCGATTTAATTCCAGTGAGTCTTGAAATCTTATTTATCTACAAAATACGCAAAACACAAATCAAAATATTCACAAATCACAAGAAACTATATAAAATATTAAGTAAAATGAGTGAAAAATAGCGATATATTTTTCGTTCATCACACCCCCAAACCTAAAATTTTACAAGTCTTCTAGCAAAACAACAAAATAAAATAAAATAAACAACTGAAATTAAATTAAACTAAGCCACTTTCGTAGGGATTACTGTTGCATTTAGTGTATGTAACAAGTCTTTAAACCCTTAGGTGTCCCTAGTTGTAACATCCCATATTTTCTGGATAGTTCTGGACGGTTCTCGGACTGAAGTTATAGTCTCGGAATAGGATGATAATAAATAATAAGAGTTCAAGCGATGATATATGGGTTGGAATAATATAAAGTGAAGATTTGTCATGTTAGAAGACGTGTCGTCTCAAAAATCAGTATGCGATTTTTATTATACGCGTAAAGTTTACGGTTTTGGGACACGGAAATAGAAAACAAACTCCGATTGAGTGGATTCTTGAACTATCAGACTCATTTTTCATAGATGAACAACTTTCGTGTTAAACACTTTCCGAAGATCACGCAGGAAGGGCTTCAAAATTGCTGATTTCTGAAATTACGCTTCTAAGTGGGGGCATTTTGGTAATTTTTTAGGGGAGATATTTTGGTTTACTGATTTTCAAATAAAGAAAAGAAATAAAAAAAAAGAGAGAAAAATGTAAAAACAGAATATAGCGGGGTGAAGGCGTGCAGGAGAGAGAAGAGAGAAGAAGCCACGCCGGCATATACGGTAGACCACTGGTGCCCGATGGGTCTGGCCACGGCGCACCTACTGGTGGCTGGTGCCGTCGCAGGGGTTGCCGAAAACGGTGAGAAATGGAGGAGAAGGGCGCGCACATGGGTTTCGCGATCCCAACTCGTCGTTTCATTTCACAGCCCAAGCCACCTGCCAGATCGAAGCCCTCAACGAATACTACGAGATGGTGGTGATGATTTCTCGATTCGTGCCTGGACTCATGCGAAACGAGGAAGAAAGTCATGCGTGAACATTAACCCAACGTGAGAAGTAGCTCCGATTGGAATTCCGTTGAATCAAGCGTGTTCGTGGGATCATTTGGAGTCCATATATGACCTCGAAATCTTGGTACGAGCTCTCGAAAAAATGTCATTAATTTCAAGTTTCCGTTAAATATTTGAATGTTTCCAGTAGCTTCGTACAGTAGCGTAATGATATAATTTGAGTTGTTTGAGCTTTAGTATGTTGGATATTGGCTTGTCATAGAATTCGAGTGAGAATAGATTAGATTTGATCGATCCAGTTGATAAGGCGGGTTTCCGGTGAAACCGGGTTTCTCGCTCGACTGAGCATTGATGACCTTAATTATGGATATGACATAAATATGATATTGCGAGAATAATTGAGTAATTTTCGATAAATTTGGGAGTCCAAGATCCTTCCGCAGCGTTTACGGAAAAGTTTCCACAAGATTTTCCGTAAACGCGTGTAAAATGAGAATCTAAGTCATAAAATGAGAATCTAAGTCATCTAGCTAGTTTAGAATAGTAAATAAGGTGTATTAGAGTAATGAAGTTAAATGATAGAATCAGAGAGGATTCGTGTATTCCCGAAAAGTCAGGAAGTTTATTATAGATGAGTAGAAAGTTCCGCAAATAGCGGTTCTATCTATGTTTTGTTATTTATTTTGATAGATCGGACAAGGATTTTGAGTGTCCGCCTAGCCAGGTAAGTAATTTATACGATGAAAAATTGAGATGTGTTTTGTTTGAACTTAGTAAATAAAGAAATTTTATATATATGTATGTATATAAGCAGTAAGATACTAACAAGCCTTAGATTGAAAGTATAAGAATGATAAAGTATATATGTATACATTAAATATGAGCAAATACTTATGGGTATAATATAACGATACTTGAGATTGGGGGTTGTAGAAACTACACCCTAGGGAATGGGATTAAAGTTTAAAGAATGATAAATTATAAGGAAGTAACTACATGTGTATAATGAAGTGAGTATAACAGTAAATAACTTTTAAAACTGAAATGGATTATGATTTGAATTCAAGTATCTTTAAGTTCTTTGAATGTTTTCATAAAAGAAAGAATGATAATGAACTACCCTCAGCTAACAAGATTAAGCTGATAAAAACATGGGTCAAATTATTTATATATGAGTTAGGTAAGATGCTAACTGGTTTTTGGTTTCTATAAGTATTGTTATGTTCTAGAATTCAATATAGTATGGGTATTGACAAACTTGCATTGAACTGATATATTGATGGATTAAGTAAGTGCATGAGTAAGTAACTATATGTACATATATATACACATTTACATAAATTATGCATTTATTTATGTTGGTTATATGTGCATGTAATGGTGGGTGTGTTAATATGAGAATACAATTGATATCAGAGTTGGAAACAAGAAAGAAAATTAAGAAACTGCCTAGCTATGATGGAAGTAAATGTGTAAAGAGTATGTTATGGAATTATTGAGTTAGCATGTATGATATATGTAAGGTATTGAGGATGGTACAAATATATAGGATATAAGGTAGTTATTAATGAAAGCATAAGTAATAGAATGCATATGTCATTAAATTATAGTCATGCATGAACATATACATGTAGTTATAGTCTAAAGATAAGTACATAAGAAATGTATATGTATGTTGTGCATCGTGATTTTCATTAATTGAGTTGAAATTAAGAATGATTTTGAAATTCAATGAGTTTTAAAGAAAAGTTTCAAATGTTTTTGAAAGAATTGTATTTTAGGAAATGTTTTTACAGTTTTAAGATACAAAAGATGGTTTTCTAGTTTTCGGGGCATGAGGTAAAACCTCACCCCAATATGTAACTGTTACAAAGATAAAGTTAGAATTGACGGATATAGAGCACATGTGCACATGTAGGGCCAGGATGGCTACTTAGGATCGTGTACCTGGTCCCTTGTTTAGAGCTTGGGAGGTAGCATTGATTCGCTCCCCCAGTTCTAGTGGTGGTTACATCCAGTTGAGTCGTTGTCTTGGGCCTGACTACACCCAATTGAGTCATTGTCCTAGGTGTAGAGCTCTACATTGCAGTTGAGTCATTTTGGACGTAGGTCACCACCGGTTTCGGAGATGCCCAGTTGAGTTATGGTCCCGGGCCTAGAGCACACTCAGTTGAGTCGTTGTCCTGGGTGCAGAGAGATGTCAGTTGAGTCGTTGTCCTGGACATCGAGGCCGCGTGACTATTCCCAGACACGTCTAGTTGTGTCGGTTTCCTGGACATAGAGCAGTTTTCAGTTTACAGATTTTTCAGTACACAGTTTTCAAATTTACAGTATATAATTTTAGAAAACAGATTTTTGAGACTGTTTCCAAAACCAGAGATTTAAAACAAATTTTCAGAAAGACTAGTTTTATAAAGGTATTTTCAGATATAATTTCATAAAGTAGTTTTCCGAAAACAGTTCTCCAGAAAAGGTTTTCAGAAAGTATCTTTTAAATAATATCCATGTTAAAGTTGAAAATACTTTACAAGTTATGCATATAAATCATACATTCTGATTATCATTTGAAAGCATATAGTTGGCATTAATACATGATGACTCGTCTGCATCAGTATGCATATATGGTTAATTTTTTGTGTAGCATGTTCATATAGAAGTAACATTTTATAGAGTACTAATGCATGGTAGCATGATCTTATTTGAATGTATATGTATCAATGATGATTGTATGAGTTGTATGCTTACTTATAAAGAACATATTGTAAGAATGCTAGAACATGATGAAATGATAACATATCCATGTATACATGGTTAGTGATAGTGGATTAAATGTTTGACATCAATAATATTTTTGTATGACCGATTTGATGATATTTTAAGATAGCGAAAGAGAGAAAGTTATAATAAATACATGAACCAAATTAGTAAAGAGTATAGAAAGTAAGTAGAAATCAGAGTATCGTAGCAAAAGCATGATGGGTTTTAATATGTTAGTGACTTAGGAATTATATATATATATATATATATATATATATATATATATATATATATATATATATATATGATAATGTAACTAGAAAACAGAAGTTAGTATGTGATGATCAGTTAAAGGTACCGTAACAAAGTAAAATATTAGTGAAATGATTAAGAAATAAATAATTAGTTCAGACCCAGTAAATATTTGCATGGTCACATAGACAACTTAGGTTAATACAGAAACATAATTTAGATTTTGTGTGTGATTGACACTCAAGGTATCAGCATGGTTACTTACTGAGTCTTATGACTCACACCACAATAGTTTGTTAGTTTTGCAGGTCAATAGCAGACATACTGAGCAAGTAGGATTTTAGTGAAAACCTTGAAGACAATGGATCGACCTAATTACAATCAAGATAACCATTGAGTCCTGGGTCGAGTTCTGGGTCCTCACGACTCATTGTCTTGTATTTGTATTTGTATTGCATATGTAATAGTATAGTTTTATTTTGAGTTCTGGCTAGAGGCCAAGTGATTTATATTTTGTTCATTGAGTACAGGCCTGAGGCCTAGATGATGATTGCATATGATTTGAATTGCACAGTATGATGTTTCCGGGTGCTGGCTATAAGCCAAGTTGCATGATATTCTACATATATCATGCCGAAATTTCGTCAGAATCAGAGGCTTATGGAGGTAGGATTAGCCCGTCTCATGCCGATAACATTTTGGCTTAGGTAGGATATTACACTAGTGGATGAGTTGTAGTCTCGTAAGGGCTTACAGTGACGATACCCACAAACGTCAAATGCACACAAAAGCAAAAAGATCAAACAAGTTAATGACTAAACAAGTGAAACTTCTTATCCAAGTTAATAGTTGTTTTCTTTCTTTCTAAATTACTAAATAGGTAAATTCTTCGATTATTTTTTATCATTCTCCATATACACAACCAACAAGGTATTAATCATCTCATTGTGCCCAAAATATTCATAAGTGTTGTTGAAAATAAAGTAATATTTTTGTCCTAAAGTTATATCAAAATTCACACCTTTTTAGCAATGGAACTTTTCTCTTTTCTTTTAGAATATCTTCAATCCATATAGCGAGCTTTGGGCCAGTGGCTCATAAGTCAGTTGGCTTTAGGGCACTAGGTGTTAAGACACCCTTGCAGACTTAATTACTCGGATTTCAGATATATATATATATATATATATATATATATATATAATATATATATATATATATATAATATATTTATGTATATATAACATCTTTAATCCATGTAGCGAGCTTTTGGCCAGTGACTCTCAAACCAGTTGGCTTTAGGATACTAGGTTTTAAAACACCCTACAGACTTAATTATTCGGATCTCAGATATTTTTTTTTTAATTATTCCATCGCTTTTTAGATACTTCCTCCAATTAACTAGAGCACTGAATATTACAAATTTTTCACTTACAACTCATGGCTGTATGTTACCACGCATGTTGATAATACTTGTCAACTGAGCATATGAATATCCAATTTAGTTAGTATTATAGAGAATTCACAAATTTAAATAATTGAAAAGGAAATAAACAAAAATTAACTTGTTACGAAATAGGTTGAGATACGTCTCAGGAGTGGAAATTCCTTACACAACTATCTCACACTAATTTCATCTGATTAGTCAATTTAAAAACACAAAAACAAAATATTTTTTATTTTTGTTATTTTTTTTTCAATTTTTGAAAAATTTTGACTAAAAACCAAGAAAAAATAACACAGCGAAAAAAAATAAAAATAAGATACTAATTAACTATTTCCCTTCTCCAAACCTAAATGAGACATTGTCCCCAAAGTCTAAAAAGTAG
Source organism: Zanthoxylum bungeanum (assembly GCA_019454045.1). Classification (NCBI taxonomy): domain Eukaryota; kingdom Viridiplantae; phylum Streptophyta; class Magnoliopsida; order Sapindales; family Rutaceae; genus Zanthoxylum; species Zanthoxylum bungeanum. The sequence goes on along the minus strand of SKCR01026380.1, from coordinate 56,085 downwards.
AAGAATAGTTTAGAAGACGGTATCTGGTTAGCTGAAATTCTACATCTAAAAATAAAATTAAAGGTTAAGATCCAGATTTATCTGATGCATTTTACCACGATCATTATTGGACCAGTTTATCTTGGAAAGGATATGGTCAATTTATGGTTCAAAGGCTAAAAGTTGGTCAATTAAATCATGGGCAGTTCTGGAAGTGAAGAGGATATTTTTACAGGTTTTGACACGAACCTATTTCTCCGGACATCATCAAGAAACACACAAAGAAAATCATAAAATCTATCAGTATTATACAATCCAATCGGTTTCCGGTGTATGTTCAAGTTTTCCCAAGATAGCACTGTAAATATTTCCTCCATCGTGCCCAAGCCACCTGGCAAAGCAATAAAAGCATTAGCACGATTAATCATTTCGACAAGTCGTACAGACATATCTGGAACAATGCATTTATCTCGGTTTGATGGTCCTATAAGATTTGCCTCTGCCAATGGTTTTGGGATGATTCCCAGAACTTGACTACCTCCTTTCTGTACAGCCCTTGAAACGTACCTCATTAGTCCAAGATTGCCACCGCCATATACTAATAGCATATTCCTTTCAGCAATGACTCATCTTCTTGAAGTTGCTTCAATTTTTTTTTATGTATTTCTTTCTCAAATCTGGATGTCTTCAAGAGTACAATTACAAGCTGAATTTATAGAACCTGAAAAAGGTGTGAGTAATAATAGCACTAGTACATTCCAAATGACAATTATCTAAATAGTAAAATATATCGTGAAAGTCAAAAAGTCTGGATCCTATCGGTGATAATTAAGGAAATCACACCGAAAAGCAAATTGATCGGTGAAATCACACACGTAACGCAATCGCACGTATCGGTCAAGTAGTATAAAAATATCGATCCCACGAGGACTTAATTTATAGTGTTGATATTAATTATTGATACTATTTATTTATAGGTATCTAATTAAAGGGAGAAGTGAATGATTGTTTGATTGGTTGATTGAATGTGGTTTTGCTAAATAAATAAAAATACAAAAGAAATTACTAAGGAAAATAAACAAAAGACACAAATATCGAGGGTTTTGTTTCCACACAATATTATTCGAATGATGAATTGATTCTCTTATATTTGAGGAATAAATCAGTTTGTTAGCCTAGAACACGAAAACATGAAAAAAAAATTTCTGATGGTCAAATATAGACACCCAGTATAACCCATTTAATCATATGTCTATGTTAACCAATTTGTCTGAATTCATTAAGTTCAAAGTCCAATAGTGCTTACTGTTAGATAATTATGACCCATAGCATCACTATTTGTAAAAGACTTTATGGTTTTTGTACAAATTAACTATGTGACTATGGAAATTGCAATTTTATCATTTTGTAATTGGATTACTTAAATATAAAGTGATAAAAGTCCTTATGATTAGTTCTAGATTATAAATATATGAGACAATATTAATCCACTAAGGTTTAATTATTAAACATCCCTAGTCGTAGTATTATCGAGATTGGACATCGATAATGCGAAATAGACTAGTTTTGCACTTGTGCGAGTTGTGGGAGCATAACAGCATAGTTCTCATATATTTAAGTATTGGATGCTTATGCAAGTGTGATAGGAGGTTGTGTTTACCGATGGTACGGAAACAGCTTCACTCCGGGTAGACCCCACGGAATCCCATTGGTTGTATGACAATGTGTCTATAGGAATCCGATTCAGGGTAGGTGTATTTGGTCTTAACCTGAGACTTGCATCGATAATACTTGCGACAATCATTACGCTTTAGTTTTGGTTTTTCGGGACTTTAATAGGTTATGTGTAGGACTCTTCTGTGCTTATTGAGAATCGTAGAGTATTGGATGTGATGTCAAGATGGAAGTATCTCTTCAGTCATATGAAGATGATGATCACGCAGGGATACAAAAATGGTACTCTAATATGTTGCAACCATCGGGATAATGTGACAACTTCATGATTATCCGATTAAAGAGACTAGTTGCTTGTGATCCGATATATGTTTCATACGGGGCAGACACTACTCCAGCCCCATGATGAGTTCTAATTTAGGTCCCAAGATCATCAAAATCAAGCACTAAAACGCATGAATACATCAAAGGAATAAGGCGGAATACATACTCACATTTATTGGTTTGATGCTAGGAAGAACAAAAACCCATTTTCCTCCTTGGTGAAGGTCGGCAATGAGCTTTTTTATCCACTGGACTGCACGGTTTTGATGGTGGTTGTCCCCTCCATGACCGGCCATTGAAGACTCCTTGGACGCTCAAAGCTTCATGCTCCAAAAATAAATCCATGTTCACAAATTCGTTTCCCTATCACCTATGTAAAACCCAAGGTGTGTGCTAGCACTTCTTCTTCTTCATTTTGGTCCAACCAAAAGAAAAATGGAACAAGAAAATGGCCAAGAAAACCGTGAGAGAGATGAAGAATTTTGGCTCCAAAAGAGTTGAAACCGTGAGCCCTAGGAGAGAGAGAGAAAAAGGTGCAATAAGGTTTATATTTTAATTTCCAAAATTAATAATAATACCTTTTACCACTTTTATTTCTTTTAAACAATTACTCTTACTTTTCAAAAAAGCAAAAGTCAAAAAAGCAAAAAGAGCTTTTCAATCATCTATCACTATTCACATCAAGTCACTTTATTAAAGTGACATGTCATATCACATCACTCAAAGTGACAAGTGATTTGACGATTTATGCGACTAGTGATTTGACGCTTGATGTGACTTACGCGCCGCGCTCGGATTCGAAATACGAATGCGCTCGCAATCACTCTCGGGCTCGGGTTCGCTAATTCCAAATTAACAATTTTCCGTCGCGTCGTTATTAAATGATTACGCCTAGCGAAATCACTATTCACGTCGCTAACGAATTAATTCTAAATTAATTCGTTCGCCCGAATTAAAATCCAATTTAAATTCCGCGTCGAAATCCAATTTCGTATAATATATCGGATATATTATTTTATCGATTAATTCCAAATTAATCGTTCTCTCTCTTATATTAATATTTTATCCCAGATAAAATATCTCCGTAATTAATCCCTTATTAATTTTCTCTCTCTTCTAATTAATCCCATATTAATTAAAGTGCGAGTCATACATCATCGGTGAATCTTTGGGAAGCGACCCATGAGATCTCCGGATATGTTGGCAGTAAATTCGGTCGTCGGACTATCCGAACACGTAAGTACCTCGTATTACATTTATACCGATTTGCAGGACAAGGTTGGCTTCTAGCAAAGCGCCATGCCTACCCAATTCTCCAGAAATATCCTTATGGGAATATGTGATCTATATCAAGCGTAGTATACCGTAGTATTGCGTATTTCTGTCCAGTATCGGATGATCACGTGCTAGGCCTCGGGCTGGAATTGTGTCTGCCCCGTACGAAGCACATATCGGATGTCTGGTAACTAGTCTCTATAATCAGATAAACATGACCTAGTCATAATATCCCGATAGCTCGAGCATTTAAGAGAACGAGTTTCCGTATCCTACGTGACCGTCATCTCCACTATAACTGGAGTGATACTTCCGTCTTGACATCACACCCAACACACTACGATTCTCAATATACCCAGTAACGGCGTACGCAGAACCGCTTAAAGCCCTGGACGACCTCAACTAAAGTACATTGATTGTCGTAAGTGTTAGCGGTGCAAGTCTTAGGTTAAGACCAAATACACCTACCCTGATTGCAGACTCCCATAGACACATAGTCATACTACCAATGGGATTCCGCGGGGGTCAATCCAGAGCGAAGCTGTTTCCCGTACCATCGGTGAGACACAACCTCCTATTACACTTGCATGAGTATCCTATACCCAAATATATGAGAACTATGCCGTTGTGCCCTCACAAACGCGCAAAAGTGTAATACTAGTCTTTTACGTATTTATCGATGTCCAATCTCGATAATACTCTGACTAGGGATATTTAATGATTTATCCTTTGTGGACTGATACTGTCTCATATCATTCTCCGTCCAGGAACAAATCATAGGGACCTCTCATCACTTATATATCTAGGTGATCTAATCACAAATGATAAGAGTACAATCTCCTTTATTACATAGTTAATTTGTACAACAACACTGTGATCTGTACAAATAGTGACGCTATGGGTCATAATTGTCCAACAATCTACCACTTGGCCTATAGCCAGTCACTCGAGTGTCTGACACCCGAACTATGTATGGTTGGCTCAAACTGTTGAGAAAAGCTTTCGTCAGCGGATTTGCATGATTATCATCTTGATGCGATTTATTCGATCATCACATCGCCACGATGTATGATCCGAACAAATCAGATGAATATGTAAGTATGTATCTGGGTCGTTGATGAGACCATTAATTCTTTAGCCTGTGCTGATGCCTAGCTCAGCTGCTAACAGAACTATATCTAATCTAATTAGATATATATCGACCCAAATGACTTCTATTGCTGCCTCAGCGCTGCTGCAATTAACCCGCATTTGTTGTTTATTCGGTAACAGTATCTTACTTGGAAGATTTCCAGCTCACTGCACCGTTATTCAAACTGTATAGTACCGTTTGCGACTTTTAGTCGTCTTTATCGGTTATAGGAAACTTGCTACAGTGATCCCAGTCACTTCAAGTTCTCCTTCTCCATAGACTAAGACATCATCCTTGGTTCTCTAAGATACTAAAGGATGTTCCTTAAAATCAATCCAGTGACTATCACTCGGATTGTCCTGTTTGTGAATCCATATGCTCAAAGCGTATGATACACCAGGTCTTGTACATTTTTCAATGTACGGTTCCACGGAGAGTATTTCGAAAGCCAAGCTTTCGCCGTTTTTATTTTATGGGAATATCATTTCCAAGAAATGACGTATTATCATTATTTTATAGGACAACCACTGTCAGTGCGCTCCCACTAACCCTCTTATTTACACAAGAATTACTTTTCATTGTGAATTAAATCATACACCATTATGATTGCATCAAAATGATAATTCCAAGAACTTATGCTCGCGTCAGCAAGCATCATCCAAATGGATCTACCGTGGCAATAGGTAAAAGGTTGAATCATAATCAACAAATGTCGATAACGATACCTTTCAGTTAAAAGCCTAGCTTTATACGTTGGTATGTTGCCATCCATGTACGTCTTCCTTGAAGACTTATAGTACCAGTAGGCACATTGCCTTGTGGTACATCAACTAGCATCCAAACTGGTTGATATACATAGAATCCATTTCGGATTATATAGCACTTTGCCATAATAAGGGAGTCGATACCTAGTATCACTTCCTTATACGTAGCCAGTTGGTATTCCTCAATATAGAGACATCTTTATGAGATGAGATCAGAAACCCATACCCAGGTTGTTTTCTGATTCTCTCCGTTCTACGCGCGGTTCTTGTGTATTCGAAGATTAATGGTCATAGTTGCATCCTTGATGAACTATTCATGTTCCATTAAGATTCGGTGCCTTGAACAGTATTACTCCGATTTTCATCGAGTTATACTATCCTCCCACTTACCACTGCATATCGGTATTCCTCTTAGGAAAACCGCATGGTGAGCAACAATCTAATTGTTCTCCTTGTGAGGTGTATAAGTACAATACTTATGTATCCCTAGAGGATGACCTACAATTGGCACTTATCATATTTGGGTTTTAGTTTGGTATCATCCAAACATATGCCAAGCATACCCAAATAGTCAGGAATGAGAAACCCGTTTTCTTTCCCGTTTATATCTAATATGATATCTGTCAAACAGATTATTATGGAACCTTATTCAAAATAAGTTCTTGCATGTTTAAAGTTTATCCGTTGAAGGAAAGGAAATGGTAGCTCAGAGCGACTCGTGATTAACTTTATTATGTCTAACAAAATTCGGTTAATCTTGTTCGGACACACCGTCAAAATGACGTGTTCCGGGAGGAGTCCTCATTGAAAGAATACTATACTCTTTCAAGTATACGAGAAACTTACTGCTTAAGTATTTTCATTACGGTTTTACTGTGACGGTTTAATACCTTAGCTGATCTGTTGTCTATTTCGTGTCGAAACTGTGAAAGTTTCCGCTTTGTGTTTCAAAAGAAACACATAACCATACGCGATGCCACATCCGTACAGGTCACGAAAATTCATATCCATATCTAGCCCAGCTAGACATGGGCCCTCTTGCTTCATTATGAACTAGGGCTAACAGATCAGTGGCATTTACACTTTTACCAAGTAAATAGTGCTATAGGCACTTTGCCCAATAAACTAGATTCGTAGACTTTATTTGAATGGAATCAAATTAGTCCTAGTATCCACTCTTCGAAAGTGTGGATATACGAGTCTTGTTTGATTGTGTCCCAGACAACAATGCCACAATTAGTTTCTTAACTGATCCCATCAGTTTGAGCTATTTATTTGTCATGTTATATATTTGAGATAGTTTATATTCAAAAATAAAATGCTGTTATTCACATCTAATGTGTTTATCCCAATATCATCTTTATATAATAAAACACTTTAGTGTTCTAGAATATAAAGGTACACCCGCAGCGGTTATACGCGATATAGAGATAATGTTTCTAGTCAAACTAGTTACATTTTAATAGTTTCCTAATTTAAGTACACACTCGAAAGGCAGTTCTTAAACTTAGGTATCTACGGTTAAAACAGCGACTATCGTCCCGTTTTCAATTCGCAGAGTAATCTCGTCTGAAGTCAGTATCCTGTTCAACAGATTCTGCACAACAGTACATATTTATGTATCACACTAAGTATTTAAAATCCAATTTCAATACTAGTTGTGAACATAATTATGACAAACATATTTGAAGTAAGAGCCTTGCTCGTCTTCAATTCCTTCTTAGGATATATCCTTTTATTTTCCCAAAAGATTATAATGATTTTGCCTTTGCCAATTTCAACATTCCAGTAGCCTTTGGCCAAGCCTCGGGTTTCTAGAATATCGAAGTAAGGTGTGCCTTGCACAACTTGCCTAATTGCAAAAAGTTTGACTTTGTCTCTTTGAGAATAGTCATTAATTCTCCAAGAATTATTTATTGCAATTTTAGTACTTTCTATAATCAAAGTATAATGGATTAAGCACTATAATTATCATTATATGATATTCCAAATTTCATATTCCACTTATTTGCTTAACTCCGGGCTTTAGGCATAATTCATTATTTTATCAAATAAAATAACTTATTAATTTCTAAGACCATCTGAAATTATTCCCAATTTGAAAATTAAAGTCGTTTAAATACATTTTCACCCAGGATTATGTTTTAAACACTAATCTTTCATTTTATCTTGATTCTAATAGTCCAACTATTTAATCAAAGATTTGTGGTACTATTGATTATAATGATTATAATAGTCCAACTATATAATCAAATATAATTTAAATTAATTAACCTCAATTACATTGATTACTATAATCCAATTATAAAATCAACTGTAACTGAAATTAATTAATTCAAACATATTGATTAATATAATCCAATTATATATAATCAACTATAATACAGTCCAACTGTATATTAAACAAAACAATTTAAATATTAGTCCAACTAACATTTAATCTAACGATGAAATAATTTGAATGAGCGCGTATGGCGAGTAATTGAACGAGTATTGCTAATTCAATTCTTGCCTCCCACTATTTTTCGGCGAGCCTCTAACCCTCTATCGAGTACTCAGAAACCGTGTTTCCTAGTGGGCTAAGATCCCGTTAAATATCACACAATCTTGACTTTGGCCAACAAATTGTATGATAATTAACTAGGTAGATCTCTAAGATCAATTGGATCTAATCCAATTCCTAGATCCGGTAGGAGGACGTCCAAGTCCGAAACATATATCTTATATATGCCAATACATCCAATGTATTACCTAACCTTTTTCTTCTGAATCAACTAAGCCTTGGCTTGGCACAACAAACCTAGTGATCCCAGTCAAGCGCGACCCATTGACCATGGAAAGCTTCGTAATCAATGTCGATGGACAAGAAGTGGTCTTGACTTTGGCCAACAAACCACAACTTGGACAAGACACTGATATGGAACAAAGACTTCGTGATTCAAACACATCTTCGACAGACAAAGGCCTTGACTTTGGCCAACAAACCAATGCCGTCTTAGATCTTGAGTAAGAATCACTCAATGGAAGGAAAGACGCTTAATATTATTTGAGGGTTTTTCGCGTGAAAATTGGCAACCAATTTATTATCTTTGTTAAGGTCTCATCATCATACACCCTTAAACATGCATTCTAAACACATAATAAAGCGTATATGAAATAAAATAATAATGATATGCGGATGGATACTTTACATTGATCCTAGATCAAATCTCTCTTTTTCTCTCTCCAAAGCTAGCACATGTATTTACTTCTACCCGTACACTACACTTCTAAAGAAACCTCATTTACATTGAGGGGAATACGTGAGAAGAGAATACAAAGAGTATATAGGTGATAAGGCTGGACACGCAGGTCCAATTAATAAATCAAATTTATTACAATTTCCAAAATTGTCCCACCCGACTAATATTTCCTACCGATATACATTATTCACGCATCGTAACCATGTATTCATACAAGCATGTTATCAATCAATCTAATCCAATTAATTAATCTGATAATTAGTGATCATCCAATGTTCAAACAATGATTTGATTTTTGCTCGAGTCAAACTCGTTTTACGAATAAGTACTCAAAGTACGAATTCTCGAATTAAATTAAACTACATAATTAAATCTAATTTAATACGCATTTAATTCTAATTCACTATTTAATTCTAATTAAATATTACACTTTTATTAACGAACCTTCTACGATTTAAATTCAAAATTCAATCGTTATGGGTCTCAAAGCCCAATTAACGTCCAACGTTATTTAATTAAAGTCCAATGGGCTTTTAATTAATTCTTAAGGCGTGGACTTTTGGTCAACTCGGGTCAAACGATAACCAAAGTCCAATCCGGGAGTTACCCCATAAGCCTTTAAATTAATTTTGGCTCATTAGGCCCAATAATATATTAAGGTTCATTAAGTCATAATTGGACTTTATGGATGCGGTTTTGGGCCTAATTGGATCCAACCAATTTTGCCTAAACCCAACTTTGTACAACAAAGCCCAAAAGCCCAATTACAAATTTTAAGGCCCAAATCCAATTTCAAGCCTAATTAATTAACTTATAAAATTCCAAATTTCATAATTAATTAACCTAAGTGTCATACCTAATTAACCACCTAAAATATTTCTAAAACATCAATTAGCATACTTAATCATGCATTTCTACATCAAATAGTGTCCAACACAATTTATCAAAATCAAACCCATTTTACATGCTTTAAAGTCTCTTGGCAATTTGGGGATTTTACGTCCGATTCGAATTCAATCCAATTAATTTCACAATCGACATTCAATCATATTCCCAAATGATTTCCAACACATCCAATGTTCAAAAATCAAAAAATTCCAAGACATTTAGGGTTCTTTAATTTCGGCCATCATAAGCAATTTGGGGAAATTTGTTCCAAACACAATTTCAACAAATTGTCCAATCAATCTTAAATTAAACATACTTTAAGTATTCTCATTCATCCAATTTCACAAAATATGCTCAAAATCAAGTTTACCCAAATTTGTCACTTTATGCCAATATAAAAAATTGGGGAAATTTGTTCCAAACACAATTTCTTCAAATTGATCCAATCAATCATTAATTCAACAATATTTAAGCATACTTAATCAATCAATTTAATCAAATCATGCTTCAATTGATTTTACCCAATTTGTCATGCCCAAAATTTGGGGAAAATTGAATCCAATCCAATTTCATGAAATTGATCACGCAGAACTTCAATTCATCAACATACAAGCATACTTTATCATCCAATTTAACCAAATCATGCTTCAATTGATTATCCCCAATTTCAAACCCTAAAAGTTTCATGCTTGATAATAGCTCATGATACCATTGATGAGTTCTAATTTAGGTCCCAAGATCAACAAAATCAAGTACTAAAATGCATGAATACATCAAATGAATAAGGTGGAATACATACTCACATTGATTGGTTTGATGCTAGGAAGAACAAAAACCCATTTTCCTCCTTGGTGAAGGTCGGCAATGAGCTTCTTTATCCACTGGACTGCACGATTTTGATGGTGGTTGTCCCCTCCATGACCGGCCATTGAAGACTCCATGGAAGCTCAAAGCTTCATGCTCCAAATATAAATCCATGCTCAGAAATTCGTTTCCCTATCACCTATGTAAAACCCAAGGTGTGTGCTAGCACTTTTCTTCTTCATTTTGGTCCAACCAAAAGAAAAATGGAACAAGAAAATGGCCAAGAAAACCGTGAGAGAGATGAAGATTTTGGCTCCAAAATGAGTTGAACCGTGAGCCCTATGAGAAGAGAGAGAAAAAGGTGTAATAAGGTTTATATTATAATTTCCAAAATTATTAATAATACCTTTTACCACTTTTATTTCTTTTAAACAATTCCTCTTACTTTTCAAAAAAGTAAAAGTCAAAAAAGCAAAAAGTGTTTTTCAATCATCGATCACTATTCACATCAAGTCACTTTATTAAAGTGACATGTCATATCACATCACTCAAAGTGACAAGTGATTTGACGATTTATGCGACTAGTGATTTGACGCTTGATGTGACTTGTGTGCCGCGCTCGGATTCGAAATACGAATGCGCTCGCAATCACTCTCGGGCTCGCGTTCGCTAATTCCAAATTAACGAATTTTCCGTCGCGTCGTAATTAAATGATTACGCCTAGCGAAATCACTATTCACGTCGCTAACGAATTAATTCTAAATTAATTCGTTCGCCCGAATTAAAATCCAATTTAAATTCCGCGTCGAAATCCAATTTCGTATAATATATCGGATATATTATTTTATCGATTAATTCCAAATTAATCGTTCTCTCTCTTATATTAAAATTTTATCCCAGATAAAATATCTCCGTAATTAATCCCTATTAATTTTCTCTCTCTTCTAATTAATCCCAGATTAATTAAGTGGAGTCATACATCATCGGTGAATCTTTGGGAAGCGACCCATGAGATATCCAGATATGTTGGCAGTAAATTCGGTCGTCAGACTATCCGAACACGTAAGTACCTCGTATTACGTTTATACCGATTTACAAGACAAGGTTGGCTTCTAGCAAAGCGCCATGCCTACCCAATTCTCCAGAAATATCCTTATAGGAATATGTGATCTATATCAAGCGTAGTATACCGTAGTATTGCGTATTTCTGTCCAGTATCGGATGATCACGTGCTAGGCCTGGGGCTGGAATTGTGTCTGCCCCGTACGAAGCACATATCGGATGTCTGGTAACTAGTCTCTATAATCGGATAAACATGACCTAGTCATAATATCCCGATAGCTCGAGCATTTAAGAGAACGAGTTTTCGTATCCTACGTGACCGTCATCTCCACTATGACTGGAGTGATACTTCCGTCTTGACATCACACCCAACACACTACGATTCTCAATATACCCAGTATCGGCGTACGCAGAACCGGTTAAAGCCCTGGACGACCTCAACTAAAGTACATTGATTGTCGTAAGTGTTAGCGGTGCAAGTCTCAGGTTAAGACCAAATACACCTACCCTGATTGCAGGCTCCCATAGACACATAGTCATACTACCAATGGGATTCTGCGGGGGTCAATCCAGAGCGAAGCTGTTTCCCGTACCATCGGTGAAACACAACCTCCTATTACACTTGCATGAGTATCCTATACCCAAATATATGAGAACTATGTCGTTGTGCCATCACAAACGCGCACAAGTGTAATACTAGTCTTTTACGTATTTATCGAAGTCCAATCTCGATAATACTCTGACTAGGGATTATTTAATGATTTATCCTTTGTGGACTGATACTGTCTCATATCATTCTCCGTCCAGGAACAAATCATAGGGACCTCTCATCACTTATATATCTAGGTGATCTAATCACAAATGATAAGAGTGCAATCTCCTTTATTACATAGTTAATTTGTACAACAACACTGTGATCTGTACAAATAGTGACGCTATGGGTCATAATTGTACCCCAGGCCTTGCATGTGACATCTGATACTGGATCGCTATACGCAATACTATATATTCTACACCTGACAAAGATTGTATATTCTAGTAAGAATATTTCTGGAGAACTGGGTAGGCATGGTGCTTTGCTAGAAGCCAACCATGTCTTGTAAATCGGTTAGCACGTAGTACGAGGTACGCATTTAATCGGATAGTCCGATAACCAGATTTACTACCAACATATCCAGAGGTCTCTTGGGTCGCTTCCCAAAGATTCACCGATGACAGTTGACTTAAATTAGAATTAATCTGGGATTAATTAATAGAGAGAAAATTAATCTGGGATTAATTGAGGCATTACTTAATCTGGGATTAAATGTTTTCGGAAGAGAGAGAACGCGATTAATTTGGAATTAATCAGTAAAATAAATTTAACAGTTAAATTTGATTTTTCTATTTAATTTATTGATATGGGCTAAAATTAATATATCAGATATATCAATTGGAATTAGATTTCAATATAAAATTAAAGTTGGACTTTAATATATACGAACAGATTAATTTAGAATTAATTCGTAAACGGCATTCATACTAAATTTATGAGGCGTCGTTATTTAATTAAATTAGATTTAATTATTTAGCGATAAAAATTCATTTAATCGGATTAAACGGATCCGACCCGCGACAAACATTCGTAGAAACCGTTTGAATTTTGAATTCAAAAGTGGGGCCCACTTCACATGTGATAGTTGGGAGAGTGGTTGGCATTTATGCCAAACCACCAACTTTCCAATCACTTAGAAATGGTTTTGGTTAAACCATTTACCTACTACCTTGTTTAGGTGAAAAAGTTAATTTGATTTTACCAAAATCCATCTCTCTCTCACTTTCAACACACATAACTCACAAAACAAACCATAGAACTCCTCCATGGACGTGAGCTTCATCTCTCCATCTCTTTGATTTTGTTGCAAGATCAAAGAAGCTAGCACTTCCAAAAGTCTTCTATAGTGATAGGGAAACCAACTCAAAGCTTGGAATCAACATACAAAGCTTGGATCTTGGAGATCTTCATTCAAATTTTGAAAATCAAAAACCGTTCATTGTAAGTCATTCCGCAACTTAGAATGAATTTATTCACACACATTCATGGTTATTAGATCATTGACATGTTCTAAGAACACTACACCTACCCCCGCCCGACAGGTATATTCCTATCCTGGAAGGAAATCTATTAAGGGTTATTTATCCTTAAGGGAGATCGTGAGCTATTGAATCTAAGGCTGAAACCTAAAATATCTTTTCCAATTTCATTTTAGTTTACCCCATCAATTTTCTTGGTGATCAGGTAACAAGAAGCATTAAGCTTAAGATCCAATAAAAAAACTAAAACATTAAACATAATATAATTAAATCAATTATTAAGCATTGGAATATTTTGTTTCATCATTTCCCTAGAATAAAAATAAAATACTAGGGTTAGGGGATCCACTTTTTGAAATCTCACTTTATTATAATAAAGAAATTGCCAGTGTTACCCAATTAAGTTTAACAAGCCATAAAGGCGGTGTTATTATTTATCCATAAACCAGCCATATAAGGGGTAATCGTTTGTCACCTAAAGATCAACTTTGTAAGCGGTGCCACATTATTTTACATAAATAAAACCAACCATTAAGTGGTTTAATCTATATTATTAAATTATAATTTCTTTATTATAAATTAAGTGAGATTAATCTACCTTTTCTATTTCTAATTTAGAAATCTCCCTTATTATAATATATAAATTTAGCATGATATTACCAATCGACCATACAGGCGGTATCCTGATTAAGTCAGATTTTGAATTAATTCCAACCGACCATAAAGGCGGTACCCAGTTTAGTTTGTTAAAATCAATTTAATTAAGTCTATCGACCATCAAGGTGGTATCTAATTAAGGTATGTTTTAAGATAATTTACATAGTATAATTAAGGGAGATTAATCTAAATTATAATAATAAAAGCTCCACATTTCCCCCAACAGAAAATTAACTACTAAACATAAAAGAAATAAAAAGTAAATAAACTAATATTACTAAAAATAAAAATAAAAATACATTATAAATCTACTAAATAAAACTCACAAAATACAATCCTTAATTCCTTATTAAGAAACCAAGAAAAGTACGAAATTTACAAATGAAATGGCTTGTTATTTATAGGCAAAATTTTGCCTTCACCAATTTCTCTACCAATTTTTCCATAAATATCTCCACCAATGTCTCCATCAAACATGCCACCAAACATGGCACTAAATCCTCCACCAAACATGCAAGCATGTTTGGTGGAATTTTGACAATTGCCATTTTTATTTTATTTTATTTTATTTTTGTTTTGAAAATGACTTTAATAATTACACATAACATACTTCCAGATGTTTTATCAATTTCAGTCATGGAAAATTCAAAATTCGAATTTAATTTCAAAATTGTAGATCTTTGAGTCATCTTTAATCTAGAATTTGAATCATCGCAATCCGATATCGGAGTAGAAAGTTATGGCCAAAATACGAAAATTATGCAAAGTTGAAATTTCAGAAATTATACTCCGTTAGAACGCCATTTCAAGTTTCCAACCTCTAAAATCCAAATATCAAGTCTAATTCTTACCATTATTTGTTCCATATTTCTTCCTGATTGATTCCATTGAGTCCTAATTTTATTTTATCTGTAAAATAAACTAAAATACATCAAAACGTTCATAAAACTCGAGAAACTATACAAAATGTTAGGTCAAAGGCGCAATAAATATTGATATATTTTCCGCTCATCACCAATGAAAGTAATTATTTAAGGCTACGAAATTGTGTACGCAATAAGCCACTCGCTTGGTATATAAATTCATTAGGATGCGTCTCAAGAATCCATTCTTTACTCAGCCATCACTAATGATTTTAAATCTCATCATTATGATTGCCAAACACCATTCATTCTACCTTGCTCTACCTTAAATGCTATGTTTATGTTTTTCCCTGAAAATATCACACCAAATTAAAAACTCTACAACATGTATAGACAAAATATAAAAAACAATAAATAAATTTTTGAATGGGTTACCTCATTGCTAGCGCTAAATTTTTCTACTTCAGCCAGATGTAACTGAAGTTCATCTATCAAGAAGGCTTCAGCATGGTTTTGGATGTCCGATTAAAGACAATCCCAAGAGCATTGCTTTTGAATGGTCTCTTCCAAGGGTAAAATGGCAAAAGAATTTTATCTCATTCAGTGCTTGTGCCACCATTTTAATCTTTGTCGCTCCAGTGGTTCTTGAAAGAAAAGAAAGAAAATCAGGAGGTCTCATATGGTGCTTGCCTTTGAATGGAAGTCCCATTCTGTCAAGCTTTTGGGTGGTATCTTTGATGTGTACCAAATACGGTCGTCGGACTATCCGAACACGTACGTACCAAGTACCACGTTTTACCGATTCACAAGACAAGGTTGGCTTCTAGCAAAGCGCCATGCCTACCCAATTCTCCGGAAATATCCTTACAGGAATATGTGATCTATATCAGCCGTAGTATACATCGTATAGTGCATATCGGTCCAGTATCGGATGGTCACGTGCTAGGCCTGGGGCTGGAGTTGTGTCTACCCCGTACGAAGTACATGTCGGATGTCTGGTAACTAGTCTCTATAATCGGATATACATGACCTAGTCATAATATCTCGATGGTCGCGCAGCACTTAAGAGTACTAATATCGTATCCTGCGTGACATCATCTCCTCTATGACTGGAGTGATACTTTCGTCTTGACATCACACCCAATACTCTACGATTCTCAATATACCCAGTATCGGCGTACACAGAACCGGTTAAAGCCCTGGACGACCTCAACCAAAGTATATTGATTGTTGTAAGCATTAGCGGTGCAAGTCTCAGGTTAAGACCAAATACACCTACCATATGTCGGACTCCCATAGACACATAGTCAAACTACCAATGGGATTCCGAGGGGGTCTATCCAGAGTGAAGCTATTTCTAGTACCATCAGTGAAATACAACCTCCTATCGCACTTGCATAAGCATCCAATACTTAAATATATGAGAACTATGCTATTGTGCCCTCACAACGCGCACAAGTGCAATACTAGTCTTTTACATATTTTTCGATGTCCAATCTCGATAATACTCTGACTAGGGGTATTTAATGATTTATCCTTCGTTGATTGATATTGTCTCATATCATTCTCAATCAAGGAACAAATCATAAGGACCTCTCATCATTTATATATCTAGGTGATCTAATAACAAATGATAAGAGTGCAATCTCCTTTATCACATAGTTAATTTGTACAACAACACCATGATCTGTACAAATAGTGACGCTATGGGTCATAACTGTCCAACAGCGGACTCCCATAGACACATATGCATACTACCAATGGGATTTCACGGGGTCTATCCAGAGCGAAGCTGTTTTCCGTACCATCGGTAAAACACAACCTCCTATCGTACTTGCATAAGTATCCTATACTTAAATATATGCGAACTATGTTGTTATGCCCTCACAACGCGCACAAGTGCAATACTAGTCTATTTCGTATTATCGATGTCCAGTCTCGATAATACTACGACTAGGGATATTTAATGATCAAACCTTATGGATTGACACTGTCTCATATCATCTCAATCCGGGATTAATCATATGGACTCTTACCATTTATATATATATATCAAAGTAAATGAATCATAAAATGGTAAAAGGCAATTTCATTACTATATAGTTAATTTTGTACAAAAACACAATGTCTATTACAAACAGGGACGCTATGGGTCATAATTGTCCAACAATCTCCCACTTGGCCTATAGCCAGTCACTCAAGTATCTAATACTTGAACTATGTACATGTCGCTCAAACTTTTGCTGAGGAATCGCTTTCGTCAGCGGATCTACCAAGTTGTCATCTGATGCGAACTTCCCGACCTTCACATCGCCACGATGTATGATCTCACGTATCAGATGGAAACGTCGAAGAATATGTTTGGATCATTGATGAGACCGTGGTTCCTTAGCCTGTGCTATAGCCCAGTTATTGTCACAATACAATGGAACAGGCTCAGCTGCTAATGGAACTACTCATAATCCAATTAGGAATTTTCGGATCCAAACTGCTTCCTTTGCTGCTTCAGCTGTAGCAATGTACTCTGCTTCTGTTGTTGAATCGGCAACAGTCTCTTGCTTGGAAGATTTCCAGCTCACTGCTCCGTTATTCAAACAAAATATGTACCCGGATTGCCACTTGCAGTCGTCTTTGTCGGTTTGGAAACTTTCATCGGTATACCTAGTTACCACAAGTTCTCCATCTCCATAGATTAAGAAAGCATCTTTAGTTCGTCTAAGATACTTTAAGATATTCTTAACTGCCATCCAGTGACCTTCACCTAGATCGGCCTGATAGCGACTACACATGCTCAAAGCATAGGAGACATCAGGTTGCATACATATCATGGCATACATGATCGATCCGACTGCTGAGGCGAACAGTATCCGACTCATGTTGTCTCTCTCATCTTGAGTTTTAGGACACATGTCCTTAGATAGATAGACGCCATGTGACACTAGCAACAATCCTCTCTTGGACTGATCCATGTTGAAATTCTTTAACACTCTGTCAATGTACGTACTCTGGGAGAGTCCAAGCAGCTTTTTAGATCTATTCCGGTACATCTTTATTCCTAGAATAAAGGCTGCTTCTCTCAGATCTTTCATAGAGAATTTCAATGAAAGCCAAGCTTTCACCGATGTTAGCATGGGAATGTCATTACCTATAAGCAATACATCGTCAATATAAAGGATAATAAAAGTTAGTGCTCTCCCACTAACCTTCTTGTATACACAAGGATCATCTTCATTTTGAATGAAATCATATTCTTTTATGTTCTCATCAAAACGCTGGTTCCATGACCGCGATGCTTGCTTCAGACCATAAATGGACCGATTTAACTTACAAACCTTGTTTGCAAGTCAAGGCACGATGAAACCATCAGGATGTTGCATATAAACATCCTCCAAAAGGTTTTCGTTAAGGAAAGCAGTTTTAATGTCCATCTGCCATATCTCATAATCGAAATATGCAGCAATTGTAAGCATTATCCGAATGGATTTAATCATGGCAATGGGTGAGAAAGTTTCGTCGTAATCGACACCATGTCGTTGACGATACCCCTTCGCTACAAGCCTAGCTTTGTACATTTATACGTTGCCATCCATGTCAGTCTTCTTCTAGAAGACCCATTTGTAACCAATAGCCTTTACGCCTTCTGGTGCATCAACCAGTGTCCAAACTTGGTTGGTGTACATGGTATCCATTTCGAATTTCATGGCTTTTCGCCATGAAGCGGAATCGATATCTTGTATCGCTTCCTCATACGTAGCTGGTTCGTTATCCTCAATGAGATTAATATCTACATGAGGTGAGATCAGAAACCCATACCTCTCAGGTTGTTTCCTAACTCTCTCCGACCTACGCGATCCTTGTGTAATAGAAGATTGTGGTACAGTCTCATCCCGAACGGACTGTTCTTGTTCCATTGAGAATTCTATGCCAGGAACAATATCACTCCGATTTTCATCGAGTTCTACTTTCCTCCCACTAACCACTGCATTTAGGAATTCCTTCTCAAGGAAAACCGCATGTAAAGCAACAAATACTTTGTTCTCTCGTGGGTGATAAAAGTAATATCCTTTGGTTTCCCTAGGATATCCTACGAATAGGCATTTATCCAATTTAGGCTCAAGTTTGGAACCTTCCAAACGTTTGACGTATGCCCAGCATCCCCAAATCTTCAGGAATGAGAAACCCGGTTTCTTTCCTGTCCATATCTGATACGGAGTCTGTTGAACAGACTTTGACGGAACCTTATTCAAAATAAGAATTACATTTTTTAATGCATATCCCCAGAAGGAAATAGGTAGCTCAGTGCGACTCATCATAGACCTAACCATGTCCAATAAAGTTCGGTTTCTCTGTTCGGACACACCGTTTAATTGCGGTGTTCCAAGAGGAGTCCACTGTGAAAGAATGCCATATTTTTTCAAGTAATCTAGAAACTCATTGCTCAAGTATTCGCCACCACGGTCCAACCGTAATGTCTTTATACTCTTGTAGGTCTATTTTTCAACTTCGTGTCGAAACTCTTTAAATTTCTCAAAAGTTTCTGACTTGTGTCTCATGAGATACACATAACCATAACGAGATGCATCATCCGTAAAGGTTACGAAGTATTCATATCCTCCTCTAGCCTGGCTAGATATGGGCCCACAAACGTCACTATGAATGAGGGCTAACAGTTCGGTGGCGCGTTCACCCTTACCACTAAAAGGTGATTTAGGCATTTTGCCTAATAAGCAAGATTCACAGACTTCATATGAATTTAGATCAAATCCGTCCAAGTACCCACTCTTAGAAAGTGTGGATATGCGAGTCTTGTTTATGTGTCCCAGAGGATAGTGCCACATATAAGTTTCATCTTTGTTACTCATTTTTAGCCTTTTCTTTGTTATATTATATGTTGGAGATAGATTTATATTCAAAATATAAAGATCATTATTTGCAACAGCAAGGGAAATTTCTACATTATTTTTATATAAGTAACACCCAGTGTTCCGAAATACGAAAGTATACCCACATTGGGTTAACATAGATACAGATATGATATTCCTAGTCAAATTAGGTACATAATAACAGTCATTTAGTTCAAGTACATGCCCCGATGGCAGTTCCAAAATAAAAGTGCCTACGGCCAAAACAGCAACAGGTGTCCCATTTCCAACACGTAGATCAATCTCCCCTGAAGCTAGTCTCCTGCTAATCTACAGATCCTGCACATCAGCACATATATGATTACCACAATCAGAATCAAAAATCCAATTTTTAAAACTAAAAGTAGTCATGTTTATTTCAATAACAAACATACATGAGGCTGGTGCCTTGGCCGCCTATATCTCCTTCTAGAGCGCCTTGTACTCACGGCAGTCACGCTTTCAGTGACCCTGCTTGACGCACTGGAGGCAAACATCCTGAGATTTATCCTTAGGTTTCCCAGAAGCCTTTAACGATTCGGCCTTGCCCTTTCTTTTATGCTTCTTCTTCTTCACACCTCCAGTTGCCTTGGGCCCAGCCCTCGGTGTCTGAGATGTCGAAGCAAAGTGTGTCTCGCGCTTGTTGCCCTTGAGAAGCTCCTTCTCAGCTTCCTTGAGAGTAGACAATAACTCTCCAAGAGTATCATCTGTGTTCATCAAATTATAGTTTATAATGAATTGCCTCCAGGTGTCGGGGAGAGATTGCAAGATCATATCCATGGTAATCTCAGCCTTAAAGACTATCCTCATCTCAGCTAGCTCATCTATGTCAGCAATCATCTGTGACACATGGGACTCAACAGACATGTCTTCTGACATACGTGAACGGAAGAACTTCTTTACTAACTCATATCTCTGCGACCTTTCGATAGATCGGTGAAGATCGTGCAACCTCGCCAACATGTTATAATGATCCAAGTCCCTGTTCTGTCGACGGAAATACTGAGTCAAGGAAGCAAGCATAATAGACTGAGCAGTTTCACAATCATCGCTGTAAGTCTTCTAAAGCTCCAGCTCAAGTGTCTGATCATGTGTGGGTTTAGGCCCAAGAGGTGTCTATATGGTGTATAACAGCCTCTAGGCTCCAAGGACTACCCTTAGATTCATTTCCCAAACGGTAAAGTTTGTGCCCTTAAAGACATTCTCACCCATGATAATGTCTCGGATATTTCCCTTTCCAGTCATCTTGACTACGATAGTCCAACTATCTAGTCAATGATATTTAGGTACAGTCTAACTGTTACAAGAAAAATAACATTATATTAGTCAACTAATAAAATAATTTTGACGAAATTAATTTGAAAGCGCGTAAAGCTAAGTATCTGAATGAAATTGCAAATTCAATACTAGCCTCCCACTATTTTTTGGCGAGCCTCTAACCCTCTGTCGAGTACTCGGGAAACCCAGTTTCCTAGTGGGCTAGGATCCCGTTAAATAACACACAACTTTGACTTTGGCCAACAAGCTGTATGAAACTTAACTATGTAGATCTCGAAGATGAATTGGATCTCATCCAATTCCTAGATCCGGTAGGTAGACATCCAAGTCAGAAACATATATACAATATATATGCCAATGGATCCAATACATTTCCCTAAATTTTTTCCTCGCACAACAAGCTTAATGATTGCAGTTAAGCGTAACCCATTGACATGGAAAGTTTCGTAATCAATATCGATGGACAAGAAGTGATCTTGACTTTGGCCAACAAATCACGACTTGGACAAGACACCGATATGGAACAAAACTCTCATGATTCAAACACATCCACAATTGACAAAGGCCTTGACATTGGCCAACAAGCCAATGCCAACTTTGGATCTTGAGTAAAAATACTCAACGGAAGGAAAAATGCTTAATATGATTTGAGGAGTTTTGCGTAAATTGGCAACCAATTTATTATCTTTGTTAAGGTCTCATCATACACCCTTAAGCATGCTTCTAAAACATCATAAGGCGCGAAAAGTAAATTAATAACGATATGCGGATGGATATTTAAACAGATTGTTCCTAGAACAAATCGCTTCCTTTCCTCTCCCCGGCTAGCACTATTCTACTTCTACCCAATTACATAATACAATAATAGAAACCTCATTAACATTGAGGGGAATTAGGTGAGAAGAGAATACAAAGAATCAATGAGAGAGAAGGCTGGACACACAGGTCCAATTTATAAATTCCGAATTTACAACAATTTCTAAAATTTCCATTTTCCTTCTAATATTCATCTGATATACGCTATTCATTCAAGCATGTTATTCAATCAAACTAATCAAATTAATTATTTTTGAATATAAGTGATCATCCAATGTTCAAATAATGATTTGATTTTACGCGAGTCCAACTTGTTTTAGAATAAGTACTTAAAGTACGAATTCTTGAATTATATCGAACTACTCGTTAAATCTAATTTAATCTATATTCAATACTAATTCAATTTAATTCCAAATTAAATATCTGCACTTTTTAATGCGCTTTAATGACTTAGATTCCAAATCTAATCCTATCGGGTCTCAAAGCCCAACTAACATCCAATGTTCGTTTAATTAAAGTCCCATGGGCCTTCAATTGATATTATAAGGCATGGGCTTTGGTCAAACCCAATTACCAAGCCCAATTGAGGAATCACCCTCATATGCCAAAAAACCAATTTTAGCCCATAAGGCCTAATTAAACTTTTAAAGCCCATTTATTATATTTGGACTTAATGGAATGATTTAGGCCCAATTTGGATCCAATCCAATTGGCCTAAACCAACTTGGCCCAACCAAGCCCATTATGCCCAAATACAACAATATCAAGCCCAATTCAAAATCAAGCCCATTAATCAAATTTTAATATTCCAAATTTTAAAATTCAATTAACTAAAGTGTAAAGTCATGATTAATCTTTTAAATCAATATTTCCAAAACACTAATCTAACCATTAATCATACTTTTCACCATCAACACATGTCCAACAAATTTGGTATAAAAAATCTTCTCATTACATGCAAGGAAGCTCTCGGCCATGATAAGGGTTTTTGTCCGATTTCTTTTTTCAATCGGATTGAATTTTAAATCAACATTTCCTATTCATTTCAAGTCATCCAATGATCATCAAAACAAAAAATACCAAGACTTCCAAGGGTAATCTACATTCGGCCAAGCTTATTTTTGGGGAAAAATCCATCCAATTTATTTTTCCCAAAATTGATCATGTATAACACCATGTTATCAATATACAAGCATACTGAATCAAACAATTTCATCAAATCATGCTTCGATCAATTTTACCCAATTTTACCCTAAAAGTTTTCATGCTTAAACAATGCTCTAATACCATTGTTGGTTTCTATTGATGTCCCAAGATCATTTTAAGCCATGAAATAGAATGAATATAACAAGAAGTATGGCGGAATCATACTTACAAAGATTGGCTTTGGATGTGATGCTCAACAAAAATTTTCCTTCCAAGATGCTCCAATATTCGGCCAAGAGAAGCTTTGTTGAAGATGATGAAGATTCGGCCAAGGGAAAGAAGTTCCAAGCTCCAAGCTTTTCAAGATCCAAGCTCTTGTGTTTGTTTCTCTAACACTTTTCTTTGATTCTTGATGTGCTAGCAAAAGATGAAAGAAAATCAAATCTTCCTTCGCCTATGGAGACTCACGGTTTTGCTTGAGAGAGAGAGAGAGTTTTTGTTTCTTGTTTTCTAAAAAAAATAATGAATGAATTAAAACAATTACCAAAGTTGGTATATGTTTTACAAAAGTCAAAAAGCTAAAAATTTGGCTCCAAAAACTCATTAAATGCTCACAACCACCCACATCATGAATAGTGACATCATGTCACTCACAAAAAGTGAATTTTGACATATATCACCTTTATATGACAAGTGATGTGACTCGCGATGTAACTTGTAGGTCCCACTCGTTTCGAAGTACGAGTGGGCCCGCAAACACTTCCGGGCTCGATTTCGCTAATTCCGAATTAACGAATTTTCGTCGCGACGTAATTAAATAATAATGCCTAGTGAAATTACTATTCACGTCGCTAATGAATTAATTCTAAATTAACTCGTTTGCCTGAATTAAAATCCGATTTTAATTTCGCGTCGAAATCCAATTTCGTTTAATATATCGAATATATCATTTTATCGATTAATTAAAAATTAATATTTCTCTCTCTTCAAATAATATTTTATCCAAGATAAAGTTTCTCCGCAATTAATCCCAGATTAATAAAGTTTGAATCAAACGTCATCGGTGAATCTTCGGGAAACGACCCAAGAGATCTTTGGATATGTTGGCAGTAAATACGGTTGTCGGACTATCCGAACACGTAAGTACCTCGTACTACGTTTTTACCGATTTACGAGATAAGATTGGCTTCTAGCAAAGCACCATGCCTACCCAATTCTCCAGAAATATTCTTACTGGAATATATGATTTTTATCAAGCGTAGTATACCGTAGTCTTACGTATTGCGATCCAGTATCGGATGTCACGTGCAAGGCCTTGGGCTGGAATAGTGTCTGCCCCGTACGAAGCACATATCGGATATCAAGCAACTAGTCGCTTTGAATCAGATAATCATGACCTTGTCATATTATCCCGATGGTTGCAACACTATAGAGAACCAGTTCTGAATCTCTGCGTGATCATCATCTCCAAATGTCTGAAGTGATACTTCCGTCTTGACATCACATCCAATACACTATGATTCCCAATAAACCCAACAGAGGCGTACAATGAACCTGTTAAAGCCCTGGACGACCAAAACCAAAGTTTACCGATTGTCGCAAGTACTAGCGATGCAAGTCTCAGGTTAAGACCAAATACACCTACCCTGAAACGGACTCCCGTAGACACATATACATACTACCAATGGGATTCCGCGGGGTCTATCCAAAGCGAAGCTGTTTTCCATACCATTGGTAAAACACAACCTCCTATCGCACTTGCATAAGTATCATATACTTAAATATATGAGAACTATGCCGTTATGCCCTCACAACGCGCACAAGTGCAATACTAGTCTATTCCGTATTATCGATGTCCAGTCTCGATAATACTACGACTAGGGATATTTAATGATTAAACCTTTATGGATTGATATTGTCTCATATCATCTCAATCCGGAACTAATCATATGGACTTTTACCATTTATATATATCAAAGTAAATGAATCATAAAATGGTAAAAGGCAATTTCATTACTACATAGTTAATTTTGTACAAAAACACAATGTCTTTTACAAACAGTGACGCTATGGGTCATAACTGTCCAACACAAGCATTATCCAAATGGATTTAACGTGGCAACAGGTAAAAGATTTCGTTGTAATCAACACAATGTTGATAACGATACATTTTCGCTACAATCCTAGCTTAGTACGTTGGTATGTTGCCATCCATGTATGTCTTCCTTGAAGACTTATATAGTACCAATAGGCACAATGCCTTGCTGTAGGCATTGCATTTTTGCATATCAGCCCGATGATGAGTCTCGTATTGAGGCAACTACTTCTTTAGTCATGAAAGTCGCGGGAAACGGACGTTGGAAGGGTAAAGTTGGAAATTAAAATTTTTGTTGGATTTTATCTGAGTTGTTTAGCTTCAGCTGCTTGTTGGACTTCCGTTTTGAAGCTTACCTAAGGCCCAAAACCCAAACCAAACCCAAAACACCTAAGACAACCCAAGTCAACCCAAGTCAAACCAAGCCCACGCCCAAGGGAAGGGATTCACGCCCATATAGCTTTATTTAGGTAATTGCACATTAATCACATGTTTAAATCAAATAAAATCCTTACCTAAATAAAAGAAATCAAATCGAATCCCTACCAAATCAAATCCAATCCCAAATCCTAATTAGGAGATGCATTCCTTATTAGAAACCAATTAGGAGATTCCTTCCTAATCTAAAAAGGAAAGCCTTTTCCCTTTGCCTATAAAAAGAGGCATTCACCCCCCATTCACAACCCTAGCACATATCCCCCTCTCAAGCACGTCCAAGCATCCCCCAATAGCCTCCATCACACGTCCAAGCATCCCCCAATAGCCTCCATTGCCGCACCCCTGAAGAAAGAATCCCTTCAATTGTCGCATCCCCCTTCCTCACCAACACCCTTTCACGCCCAAGCCTAAAACACACTCTTCCATAGCCGACTTTCAACCACTATTCACAGCCCTAAAACACCCTAAAATAAACCTTATTTCCTGCCCTTAAGTGCCGCAAAAAGACCCCCCAAAGCAGCTCCAAATCAGCGCCCAAATCAGCCCTGAAAACGGCTTCACTGCACTAGTGAACTGCCGAGTTTAGCCTTCTGTTCTGGTCTGATTCTGTTGCGGTTTTAGCCTCCAAAACAGTCCTAAAATCACCTATAAACCATCCCAAAAATCTGCACAAATACCCCTAAAAAACCCCTCAAAACCGAAACCCCTTTTGCCTTCAAAATCACCCGAAACAGTCCACTAAATCACCAAAACAGTGACCTGAAACGCAGCAGCAAAACAGCAGCAAAACGGACTTAAAACAGCAGCCCGAGCATCAAAACAGCAAGGAAAGACGTTGAGCAAACAAATCGGAAAAGTATCGGATCATTCGCCCTTCCAACGGACGTCTAACGCCCTTTCTTGAGACGACGAAAGAGGTTAGACCTGAGGGCACCCTTTTACTTATATTCTTCCGTTTTATTTATTTATTTTTGATATATAATTGCATGAGAGTCGTTTGAAGTATGATTTGATTGTTGGATGAGCGGGATATGTGTTCTCTTTTGTGGTATATCGGATGGAAACCCGGACTTAAATTCCATAGCCGATTCCGAATGGACGGTAGTATGGTCTGCACTCGGGTCACAATGCCACGTACCACTCAAGATGCATGTATCTCGTCTCATCCAAACTCGTATTGGAGCATGTTATAGTTCTAGGTTGTTTATTTATTATTTTAAGCATGTTTTAAACTTAGTTTCGTTATTTAACTTTAAAATATGATTATGTTTCTTTTTAGGCATGATATTTAATTTAGTTTATATTTATGTTCAAATCATTATTTGTGTGCATTGGTTTGATGGCTTAATATGTTCAATGTGTGATATTGTGTGTTTATTGTTTAAAGATTTATTTCAAGCATGCGAACTTAGATTAGGATTTAGTTAGCGGAAGCATATTAGATCTAAGTGACCTCTTAACACTATTATTGAGTAGATGCGGTCGATTTATTGCATGAATTATATCATCACAATGACATAAGTATAGGACCATTCCGAAACCAACGGTTTGAGGTCTTCCCTTGCGAGGGGTGAGTGCGGCCTTAAACCTTTGTCCCGGTTCACACCGGGTGGCGACTCCATTATCCTCCGGTTTAGTCCCCCGCGGACTACTCCGTACTCTCAACTAGGCCCTGAGTCTAGAACAGCATGCGTCGCCCAGGTTCTGTTGTCTACACTTGCGGTACATCAACTAGTGTCCACACATAGTTGATATACATGGAATCCATTTCGGACTCATGGCACTTTACCATAATAAGGAGCCGATACCTTGTATCGCTTCCTCATACGTAGTTAGTTCGTCTTCCTAAATAAGATTGACATCTCTATGAGGTGAGTTCAGAAACTCATACCCCGGGTTGTTTTCTCCGACCTACGCAGTTCTTATGTATTCGAAGATTACTGGTACAGTTTCATCCTTGATGAACTGTTTGTGTTCCAATAAGATTCGGTGTCAGGAACAGTATCACTCCGATTTTGTCGAGTTTTACTATCCTCCCACTTACCACTGCATATCGGTATTCCTCTAAGGAAAACCGTATGGCGAGCAACAATTAAATTGTTCTCATGTGAGATGTATAAGTACTATACTTTGGTTTCCCTAGGATAAGCTACAATTATGCACTTATCCAATTTGGGTTTTAGTTTGGTATCATCCAAACACAGGCCCAGCATTCCCAAATCATCAGGAGTTAAAAAGCTCGGTTTCTTTCCTGTTCATATCTAATATGAAGTCTGTCAAATAGATTTTCATGGAACCTTATTCAAAATAAGTATTGCACTGTTAATGCTTATCCTTGAAGGAAATGGTAGCTCAGAGCGACTCATGATTAACCTTATCATGTCTAACAAAATTTGGTTTCTCCGTTCAGACACACCGTCAAACTGACGTGTTTCTGGAGGAGTCCTCATTGAAAGAATATTATACTCTATCAAGTATATTAGAAACTTACTGCATAAGTATTTTCCATCTCGGTCTTACCGTGACGGTTTTAATACTTTAGCCGATCTATTTGTCTATTTCATGTCGAAACTCTAAAAGTTTCCAATTCGTGTTTCAAAAGAAACACATAACCATAACACGATGCCGCATCCGTAAAGGTCACGAAATATTCATATCCACATCTAGCCTAACTAGACATGGGCCCACTTATGTCATTTTGAACAAGGGCTTAAAGATCGATGGCACTTACAATTTTACCAAGTAAAATGTATTTTAGGCACTTTGCCCAATAAACTAGATTCGTAGACATCATTTGAATAGAATCAAATCCGTCCTAGTATCCACTCTTCAAAAGTGTGGATATACGAGTCTTAGTTAATGTGTCCCAGACAACACTGCCATAAATAAATCTTATATGATCAAATCAATATGAGCTACTTGTTTGTCATGTTATATGTTTGAGATTTATTTATATTCAAAATATAAATACTGTTATTCACATCTAATGTGTTTATCTTAATATCATCTTTATATAATAAAACACTTTAGTGTTCTAGAATATAAAGGTATACTCGCAACGAGTTATACTCGATATAGAGATAATATTTCTAGTTAAACTAGTTACATTACAACAGTTTCCTAATTTAAGTACACACCCGAAGGGTAGTTCCTAAACTTAGGTATCTATGATTAAAATAGTGACTTTCGTACCTTTTCCGATTCGCAGATTAATCTCAACTGAAGTCAGTATCCTGCTCATAGTAAATTCTGCAGATCATTGCATATTTATGTACCACTTTTAGTATTTAAAATCCAATTTTAATACTAGTAGCGAACATTTTTTTTGACAAATATATTTGAAGTCAGAGCCTTGCCCATCTTGAATTCCTTCATGTCTGCCTTGTCCATACGGCAGTCACGCTTCATTGGCTGAGTTTGCCACAGTTTAAGCAGATATTTTGGGATATGTCCTTTATCTTCCTAGAAGATAATATTGATTTTGGCTTTGGCCTTTTCTACATTCTAGAAGACTTTGGCCAAGCCTTAGGTTTCTAGAATTTCGAAGTAAGGTGCGCCTTGCGCTTCTTGCCATTATTGCAAATTTTGGCTTTGGCTCATTGAGCATAACCATTAACTCTCCAAGAGTTATTATTTGCAAATAACACTTCTAAGATCTAAGTATAGATCTATGAAGATCCTTCAATTTCATTATCATATTTTAAGGATCTAAGCCTTAATTCTGATTAAGAAATTAAGGAGTCTATATGGCAAGCATAATGGATTAAGCATTAAAGTTATCATCACATGAATCTTCCAAAGATCATGCTCTACTATTTTCTTAACTCCGGGCTTAGGCCTAAGATGTTATTTTATCAAATAAAGTAACTTCTTAGTTTTCAGGACTATCCTGAAATTTATTCCCATTTTGAAAATTAAGTCGTTTAAACACATTTTCTTTAGGATTATGTTTTAAATACCAATCTTTCAATTTAATCTTGATTCTAATAGTCCAACTATTTAATCAATGATTTCAGGTACTAATATAATGATTACTATAGTTCAACTATATAATCAACTATACTTTAATTGGTTAAATTCAATTATACTGATTACTATAATCCAATTATAAAATCAACTATTAATTGAAATAGTTTGAAAATAGTCCAACTGTTTTAAAACAACGATTTAAATATTAGTCCAATTAACATTTAATTTATTTGACGAATGATATTTGATTGAGTGCGTATGGCAAGTAATTAAATGAATATTGCAAATTTAATTCTTGCCTCCCACTATTTTTCGGTGAGCCTCTAACCCTCTGTCGAGTACTCGGGAAACCGTGTTTCCTAGTGGGCTAGGATCCCGTTAAATAACACACAATCTTGACTTTGGCCAATAAATTGTATGATACTTAACTAGGTAGATCTCTAAGATCAATTGGATCCTATCCAATTCCTAGATCCAGTAGGTGGACATCCAAGTCCGAAACATATATCTTATATATGCCAATATATCCAATATATTCCCTAATCTTTTTCCTCTGAATCAATTAAGCCTTGGCTTTGGCACAACAAACTTAATGATCCCAGTTATGCGGAACCCATTGACCATGGAAAGCTTCGTAATCAATGTTGATGGACAAGAAGTGATCTTGACTTTGGCCAACAAATCACGACTTGGACAAGACACTAATATGGAACAAAGCTCTCTTGATTCAAACACATCCTCGACGGACAAAGGCCTTGACTTTGGCCAACAAGCCAATGCTAGTTTTGGATCTTGAGTAAGAATCACTCAATGGAAGGAAAAACGCTTAATATTTAGTGAGGGTTTTTCGCGTGCAAATTGGCAACTAATTTATTATCTTTGTTAAGGTCTCATCATCATACACCCTTAAACATGCATTCTAAACATATAATAAGGCGCGTAAATAAAATAATAATGATATGCAGATGGATATTTAACACATTGATCCTAGATCAAATCTCTCTATTTCCTCTCTTCCGCTAGAACAAGTATTTACTTCTACCCGTTACACTACACTTCTAAATAAACCTCATTTACATTGAGGGGAATATGTGAGAAGAGAAATACAAAGAGTATGGAGGTAATAGGCTGGACACGCAGGTCCAATTAAATAAAATCCAAATTTATTACAACAATTTCTAAAATTTCCCCACCCATCTAATAACCATCTGATATACATTATTCATACATCTCAACCATGTATTCACACAAGCATGTTATCAATCATTCTAATCAAATTAATTAATCTGATAATTAATTACCATCCAATGTTCAAACAACGATTTGATTTTGTGCAAGTCAAACTCGTTTTGCGGATAAGTACTCAAAGTACGAATTCTTGAAGTAAATTAAACTACAACATTAAATCCAATTTAACTTGTATTTAATACTAATCCGTTATTTAATTCCAGATCAAATATTACACTTTATTACGAACCTTTACGACTTAAATTCCAAATTTAATTGTTACGGGTCTCAAAGCCTGATTAACATCCAATGTTAATTCAATTAAAGTCCAATGGGCTTTCAATTAATTTCTTAAGGCATGGACTTTTGGTTAACATGGGTCAAACCCAAAGACTAAAGCCCATTTAAAGGAATCACCCTCATATGCCTTTGAAACCAATTTAGGCCCAATTAAAGTTAAAGGTCCATTAGTCGCATTTGGAATCTACGGAAGTGGTTTTGGGCCCAATTGGATCCAACCAATTTAGCCTAAACCCATCTTTATACAACCAAGCCCATTAAAGCCCAATAACAACTTCACAAGCCCAAATCTAATTTAAGCCCATTAATTTAATTTCAAAAATTCCAAATTTCTTAATCAAATTAATTAAAGTGTATAACATAATCAATTACCCAAATCAACATTTCCAAAACACCAATTAGCCTAATTAATCATGCTTATTAACATTAAATCATGTCCAACACAATTTATGAAAAATCAAACCCATTACATGCTTTACATGTCTCGACCATAGTAGGGTTTTTCAAATCGATTCTGAATTTAATCCAATCAAATACTAAATCAATATTCCCAACATGATTCCAACTCATCCAATGAATCAAAAATCAAAAATCCAAGACATTAGGGCACTATGAGTATTCGGCCAAGCTAACCCATTTGGGGAAAAATGTTCCAAACATAATTTCATGAAATTGATCCAATCAATCTTCAATTAAACATCAATTAAGCATACTAAATCATCCAATTTCATTATTTCATGCTCAAAATTAATTTACCCAATTTTAAGCCCTAAATCAAGTTTCATGCTTTTACTAGCTCTGATACCATTGTTGGGAAATCTCTAAGTCTCGAGGATCGAATATCAAGCATAAAAACACATGTGAATACATCAAAGGAATTCGCGGAATACTCACAATGATCGGTTGAGCGATGCGGTGATGAACAAAAAATTCTTAAGCCATTTGAACACCTTTGAAGCTCATGACGGTCCACCATTTTTGCTCCTCAAGATTCGGCCATGGAAGGTCCATAAAGCTCCAAGCTTTCGTGTTGTGATTCCATGCACACGGGTGGGTTTCCCTATCACCTTCGTATGTCTCTATTGTGTGCTAGCACTCTTGATTTTTACCATAAAAATCAATCTTTGCTTCTCCATCATTCACGCCCAAATGCAGAATTTTTGAAGAAGAAAATGGCCATTGGCCGAGAGTTCAAAGAGAGGAAGAAGAGATGTGTGTTGGTTGGTGTATATGATTTCAGAAATCAATAATAAACATATTCCAAAAATTAAAATAATGGTATTAGTCATTCAAGCTTTCAAAAAGCTTTCAATCAACTTACATCAAGTCACATCACTTATGAATATTGACTGGTGTCAATCACTCAAAGTGAAAGACATCTATCACTTGATTGACGAATGATGTGACGCTAGATGTGACTTGCGATTTGACGCTTGATTTGACTTACGTACCGCACAGGGTTAGTCGAAATGTGAATGCGCTCGCAAATAATCCTGGGCTCGGGTTTGTTAATTCCGAAATAATTTATTTTTCGTTGCGTCGTAATTAAATCTAATTTAATTAAATAATCACGCCTAGCATGATTACTATTCATGTCGCTAATGAATTAATTCTAAATTAACTCGTTCGCCCGAATTAAAATCTAATTTTAATTCCACGTCGAAATCCAATTTCGTTTAATATATCGAATAAATCAATTTATCGATTAATTCCAAATTAATCATTCTCTCTCTTAAAATGATATTTTATCCTAGATAAAATATCTCTGTAATTAATGCCAGATTAATTTTCTCTCTCATCTAATTAATCACAGATTAATTAAGTGCGAGTCATACATCATCGGTGAATCTTCGGGAAGCGACCCATGAGATCCCCGGATATATTGGCAGTAAATACGGTTGTCGAACTATCCAAATACGTACGTACCAAGTACTACGTTTTACCGATTTACAAGACAAGGTTGGCTTCTAACAAAGCGCCATGCCTACCAAATTCTCCAGAAACATGCTTACAGGAATAAGCGATCTATATCAGGCGTAGTCTACGTAGTATCTTGTATGTCGATCCAGTATTGGATGTCAAGTGCTAGGCCTGGGGCTGGAATTGTGTCTGCCCTGTACGAAGCACATGTCGAATGTCTGGTAACTAGTCTCTATAATCGGATATACATGACCTAGTTATAATATCCCTGCTAGCTGCATCATTTAAAGAGTACGAGTACCGTATCCTACGTGACATCATCTCCACTATAACTGGAGTGATACTTTTGTCTTGACATCACACCCAATACACTACGATTCTCATTATACCCAGCAGAGGCGTACACAGAACCGGTTAAAGCCCTGGATGATAAAAACCAGAGCATATTGATTGTCGCAAGTATTAGCGGTGCAAGTCTCAGGTTAAGACCAAATACACCTACCCTGATTTCGGACTTCCATAGACATATAGTCATACTGCCAATGGAATTCCGAGGGGGTCTTTCCAGAGCGAAGCTATTTTCCGTACCATCGGTAAAACACAACCTCCTATTACACTTGCATGAGTATCCAATACCCAAATATATGAGAACTATGCTATTGTGCCCTCACAACGCGCATAAGTGTAATACTAGTCTTTTACGCATTTATTGATGTCCAATCTCGATAATACTCTGACTAGGGATA
Organism: Zanthoxylum bungeanum; assembly: GCA_019454045.1. Classification (NCBI taxonomy): domain Eukaryota; kingdom Viridiplantae; phylum Streptophyta; class Magnoliopsida; order Sapindales; family Rutaceae; genus Zanthoxylum; species Zanthoxylum bungeanum. The sequence continues at coordinate 22,512 of SKCR01026380.1, read as the reverse complement.
TTTAATGATTATACCTTCATGGATTGATACTGTCTCATATCATCTCAATCCAGGAACTAATCATAAGGACCTCATATCATTTATACATCTAGGTGATCGAATCACAAATGATAAGAGAGCAATCTCTTTTGTCACATAGTTAATTTGTACAACAACAACATGATCTGTACAAATAGTGACGCTATGGGTCATAATTGTCCAACATTATACAGATCACCAAAGAAAGGATTTGGAGTTTCAGCTAGGGGATTTTGTGTTTCTGATGGTATCTCCTTTCAAGGGAGTCATGAGATTCGGCAAAAGGGGTAAACTCAACCCTAAATTTTTGAGGCTATTCTAGATACTTCAGAGAGTTGGAGGAAGAGCATATGAACTGGCGCTTCCACCCAACATTGACATGATACATCTGGTTTTTCATGTATCTATTTTAAGGAAGTATTTGTGTGACGAATCTCATGTGTTGGAGCCTCAGACAGTTGATATCCATCAAGATTTATCTTATCTAGAACAACTAGTAGCTATCGTGAGAAGAGAGACAAAGAAGCTACTTGGGAACAAAAAGAAGCCATGAGATAGCAATATCCCCAACACTTCGCAGATATAGGTACACACTATATTCTTTAGACATTTTGGATTCGAGGATGAATCATTTTAAGGGGGAGAATTTGTAACGACTCAAAATCTTAGAACAAATCGAATTAAGTAATTGGATAGTTTAGAGTAGAATTTTTCTAGGGTTAGTCGAAATTATAGTGGCATAATTAATTGATTAAAGAAAATAATGCTTGGGGTCAGAAAAAAAAAATTGAGCAAGCTAAGCCCAAACTTGGGCCAAACTATAGTTGTAATAAAAGCCCATTTTTATATCTTTTATTCTTGAAGATGTTAGAGTTGTATAGAAAATGAAACAAAGAAATAAAATTTGGAAAATGAAAAGAAGCTCTCATTTTCTTTCCTTCACTCACATGTAACCTAGGACTACAAGGGAGAACATTTTGTTCCTTTCTTTATTTTCAAACCTCAAAGGTTAGTTCATTCCATTTCCCTAATCTAAGTCCAAGTGAGAGAAGAAAGCTTTGGGATTTCTTTGGTGAGAAAGACATTGAAATAAGGTAAGCAACAAATGACCCAAGCATTTATATTTTGAGTTGTAATGGCTTGATGATGGTAGTATGTTGTTGATTAGTAGTCATGTGTTGATTGATGATTATTTGATTGAGAAGCCAATGCTTAGGTTAATTTTAGTTATCATATTCTAGTTGGAACATTTAGTATGAATGATGAGATTTTAGTTGAAATGAGATGATTGGGGGTGTAAAATGATGGTTAGGATATTTTGAGATTGTGGTGTTAATATGAAATGAGATTTAGGGATAACCATGGAATGAGCAAAAATCTTCCCCTAGTATCGGTGTCGCATCGCGACGCACCAAAATCACGTAGTAGAGACATGTATTTGATTATAAAATAGGCGCGTCACAATGCGGATGGGACCGGCATCGTGACGCGAACCCAAAAATAAGAATTTTTTCAGAAGATGCGACGCGTAACTAAGAGTCTGAATTTTGTTTTACATTTCTTTTAAGGGATAAAAATATTCTAAGGGAGTAATCCAACTTGGATAAAGAACTTAATTTGATTTCGAACCATATTTTATAACTCGTGATTCTAACTCAGTGTATTCCATATAGATACTTATCAGGAACCACGTTCGCCCCAGCGATATGTAGGAACTTGACCGGACTTCAAATCTGTGAGTGAAGATTCATTTTTCTTATGAATTGATTTATATTACTCGTTTATGATTAATATTTTCTTAAAGACTTATTTTTAAAAACTTTAGGGCATTAGCCATATTAAATTATCAGTTACTTTTATGTAAAGTTTGATTTGAAAGTTTTAAAGTTTAAAGGAAATACTTTTATATTTTTCGAGGCATGGGGGAAAAACCCACCCCCAACTCTTACTTACGGAATTGACGGACAGAGACCATGTGCACACATAGTTTAGGGCAATACATAACACCCCTAGACCCTAGTTTCAGGGTAGTAGCATGGATCAGCACTACCGGGTCTAGTTCAGTGGCTTGGGGGACGGTGATACATAAACGCTCCAAGACCACTAGTTTCATGGACATGAGTGACTTACTTTTGGGGATGGCGATATTAACGCCTCAAAGTCATGGATTTACACTTCTGGCTCTAGTTAGGCGTATGAGGGGACGGGGATACGTAATGCCCCCATGCGTCAAGTTTTCAATAGTACCAGAGATATTTTTCACAGAAAAATTTCAGAAAAAGTTTTCTCCAGTTTAAAAGAAAAGAATCAGTTTTCAAATAAAGTTTTCAGAAGCACTTTAAGTATAAATGATTTCACACAAATTTTCTGATTCAATTTCTTATTTTGTAGCTCCACTCACTAAGATCCTTAAGACTCACCCTCATCACTTCCTATTTCTTTTGCCACTTTTGAAGACCCAGTTCGAGGACATGTGTTACACGGCAGCCACTAGTCCTCGGGTCCACCCTACAAGATCTATGTTCATGTAGAATATAGTTTCTAATTTTGTTGTATCATTGACATGTGTTTGATGATGTACATATACTATATATACTTTCTATACTCTCATACATGTATATATGGATATACTTGGTTTCATGATCTAGCATTTAAGTTTATTTAAGTTATTAAGTTGCATGTGTGATTAAGTAAAACATTGCATAGCATTAAGATAAGAGCAAGTATCCAAGTGTTAGTGTTCCTAGAACATGCCAATGATCTAATAAGCATGAAAGTATGTGATAAAGATCATTATAAGTTGCGGAATATACTTACAATGAACGGATTTGGCTTTGAAAAATTTTGAGAAGTGATCTCCAAGATCCAACCTTTCAATGTGATTCCAAGCTTTGAGTTGCTTCCCTGTCACCTTTGTTAATCTTTGATGTGCTGGCTTTGAATGATTTTGCCACAAAATCAAATAGAAGAATATGAAGAAGCTCACGCCCAAAGCATGCCTTAGGGTTTTTGGTTTTGTGAGATATGTTACAAATGAGAGAGAGAAAGCTTTTGGTGAAATCCAATTTACCCCTTTCACCTAAACAAGGTGGTTGGGTAAATGGTTTCACTAAAACCATTCCAAGGTTGTTGGGAAAGTTGGTGGTTTGGCATAAATGCCAACCACTCTCCCAACTACCACATGTGAAGTGGGCCCCACAATTTGAATTCAAAATTCAAATGGTTTCTACGAATGTTTACAGCAGTTCGGGTCCGTTCAATCCAATTAAACGAATTTTCATCGCTAAATATAATCTAATTTAATTAAATAACAACGCCTCATAAATGTATTACGAATGCCGTTTACAAATTAATTCTAAATTAATCAGTTCACATGTATTAATATCCGACTTTAATTTCGTGTTGAAATCTAATTCCAATTAATATATCTGTAGGACACAGATGTTGACGACGATGTTCTGGGCTCACGGCCCGGTTGGGAGTACGGAATAGTCCGCGAGGGAAAAAAATCGGAGAAATAACATGGAGTCGCCACCCGGTGTGAACCGGGAAAAAGATTTAAGGCCGCACTCACCCCTCGCAAGGGAATACCTCAAACCGTTGGGTTCGGAATGGTCCTTTCATTACGCCACTTGTAATGATATGATTTGTGTAATAAATTAACCGAATCTACTCAATATATATGCTCAAAAGTATTCTATTTCTAAGTTTGCATGCATAAAAGTAAATCGAAATACGGCAAACATACAATTTCATAAGCACATTACATTCATGGATACGGAAATACAAGCAAATGATAATTGTACAAGCATGCTTAAAATTGAATCAGAATAATGGCAAGCGTATAATTTCACAAACACATTGCATTGATAATCATGGAAGCGCAAACAAGCAATAATTATACAAGCATGCATATTAAAGAGAGGCAATTAAGCGCATAATGTGAAGAGATAGCTAAAGAGGCAATTAAGTGCATAATGTGAAAAGATAACTAGGGAGGTAATTATACGTTAAAATAAACATGCCATGGTGCGATGCAAAAGAAGATAGACAATACAACAAGCAAATAATGAAATAAAATGCGGGGCAAAACATCGTGGCAAAGTTAGCCCTTAGGCTTTTAATCCCTCGAAATAAGGACCTTTAATCCAACTTGATAAGCCCATGCACGATGCAATATGATGCATGATTAGGCAAGAAGATGACATACAAAAAAGCAAATAATGAAATAAAAGGCGTGGCGAAACGTCGTGGCAAAGGTAGCCCTTAGGCTTTTAATCCCTCGAAATGGAGGACCTTTAATCCAACTTGATAAGACCATGCGCATTTCATTATAATGCATACAAAATAAATACAACTATATGGAACTTCGTATGTCCGATTGAACATATCTCACATTCAACCAAACACACTTCGTCCGGCGCGGCAAAATATTGTGGCAAAGGTAGTCTTTTAGACTTTTGCTTCTCTCAAATAGAGGACCTTTAGACCAACGTACTAAGCCCATGTGCACTATATCATCAACACACATGCATATAACATACGGAAATTAAATGGCGGAATATAAAATGTGGATAATAAACAAACAAGATATAATAAAGCGAAATAGGTGTCGTTTTCTCAAGTGGTACGTGGAGTTGTCTCCCAAGTACAGACCGCACTACCGTCCATTCGGATTCGGCTACGGAATTTACGTCTAGGTTTCTATCCTATATACCACAAGAGACGACACATTTTCCCATCCATTCAAAGCCACAACATGCATCCACAAACGACTCTCATACGAAATAAATAAATAAAACAATTAAAAGATGAATAAAAATAAATACGAAAAGTGCCCTCAGGTCTAACCTTTTGTGTCAACTCTCGGACGTGCGTTGCATGGTGGTCGGAAGGGCTAAAACTCCGCAACTTTTCTGTTTCACTGGTCCACGTCTTTCCTCGTTGTTTTGCTGCTCGAGCCGCTGTTTTCGCTCCGTTTCGCTGCTATTTTGCTGCTATTTTTTTTATCACTGTTTTACGGTTTTGGGGGCTATTTTTTTGCAGTTTTAAAGGGGTTAGAGGGTTAGAGGGCTGCTGTTTTAGGGGAATTCTAGGCATTTTTTTATGTGGTTTTGGGACAGTTTCTAGACTGTTTTCAGGGTGCTGTTTCGGTGGTCAGGGGCTGATTTGGGGTGATTTGCTAGCAGTACAGTGGGCAGTTTGTGATCTTGCGTGAACTGTGGAGGGGCTTTACGGTGAGGCTTTAGTTTGTTGTTGGCAGGTGTGTGAGGGTGTTAAATGTAAGGGGCAGATGGCGTGCTTTTCTAGTGAGGTCGGCAGATATGTGAGGCTTTGGTTTGATGAGGTTGAGTGACGTTAAGGTTGAGCATGGGCTGCTTGCGTGGGCAATAACGTGGGAGGCAGGCTGGGCGTGTGGGTTATCTAGGCAGTGCGTGGTCAATGAACAAGTGTGTATGGCTCCGCTTAAGGTGTCTTTGTGTTTGAGTGTATAAGTGGTGTGATGTGGGCTGTGTTTAATCGGCCAGTGGGTGAGATATGGGAAGTGGATTCAGTTATAGGGTGGATGGGCTTGAGGACGTGTGAAGGCTTGTGGGGCGTGATGAATATTTTGAAGGCAGTGATTGGGTTGTGAATTCTAGGGGCTGTTGCTTATTTAAGGTGTGGGCTGTTATTGTTGAAGAGGCGTGGCAGTGAGTTGTGGCTAATGGCGTGTGATGGCTGGTTATTGTGTGTATGTGAGTTTTAGGGCAAGTGGCATGCTGGGCGTGTGTTTATGGCTAGTGAGTGGAGGCTATGTGGCGTGGAGAGAGGGCCAGTTACGTGGGCAGTGTGGCTACAATTGGTTTTGTTGAAGGGAAGCAAGGTTTGAGGCGTGGCTGGGACGTGTTGAAGGGACGGCTATGAACGTGTTGAGGCTAGGGCGGTTGTGAACGTGGCTGCGTGGCTTTGTGTTGCTTAATGCCGTGTGTCTTTATGTGTATTAGGGCATTTTAGGTTTGTATTATTTTTGTTCTCCCCCTTTTTTTTTGCCGTGAATGTGTGTTGTTGTTTATATAGAGAGAGAGGGACGTGTGAGGCTATTAGGGTTTCTTTTTTTTTTTGTGCATGGGATCTAAAAAGAAAATAAAATCAAGCAAATTTGGGATGTATTTAATTAATTTTAAAAAAGGGAAAAGATTTTGTATTTTTGGTGGGTAATACATTAAATTGGTAGGTGATTTAATTAAATTAGGAATATGATTTATTTAAATTAGGAATTTAATTTAATTAGATTTAATTTTAATTTAATTTAATTAGATTTTAATTTAATTTAATTAGATTTTAATTTAATTTAATTTAGATTTAATTTCATTTCATTTAATTTCAATTTAAATGTTTTTAATTTATTTAATTTGTGATATGTTTTAATTATTTTTTGAACTGGGCTTGGGTGAGATGTGCTTGGCTTTGTATTTCAAGGGTTTTGGGGTTAAATAGTTTGCGGGGTTTTTGGGCTAAAGGTGCTTTAAAACGGAGGTCCAACAAGCGAGCCCAAAGCTAAACAAGCAAATAAAATCTAACAAAATATCGATTCCCTTCCAACGTCCGTTTCCCATGACTTCCTCGACTTAAAAGGTAGTTCCTCTAAATGAGACTCATCATAGAGACTTGCATGCAAAAATTTAGAGCCTATAGTCGCCCCCACTTTGATGAGACTTGTACAGTGTGTGACAAGAACAATCCTATCAAAGTTATGCAATGTATTTTTACTTACCTGGCTTGCCAGCTGTCACCTGGTTTTCCTGTTACTCTGAACTGAATTTAATGATGTGTCATTCCTGGAGTGCTAAACCACGTACCTAGGGTGTCGCGGTAGTCCACAATAATCCTCACTTATCCACGATAGTCCACAATAATCCACGGTAGTCCATAATACATCACGATAGTCCACGGTAGTCCACGGTGTTAGGTTTCTAGGTTTAATCCCAAGATCAAATAAGCATAAAATCATGAATGAATAACAAAGAAGAGTGGCGGAAACACACTAACATTGAACGGATTTTGGATGCGTGAAACAACAAAATGAACTCCTCCAAGAGCTTCTAGTATTCGACCAAGGTGGAAGTATAAGCTCCAAGCTTTTCTTTGAGTTTCCAAGCTCTTGAATAGGTTTCCCTAACACCTTGATATGATTCTTTGAAGATGTGTGCTAGCACTCAAAAATTTGCCACAATTTTTGATCTTTGTTCTTGCCAATTTTGGTAAAAATGAAGAACAATTGGAGAGAAAAAATGCTTGTGACTTACGGCCACAATGAGAGAGAATAGAATTTTTGTAATTGTTTTCTAAAAACAATTAAAATGATATACCAAATGTGTAGTTAGTATATGCCACTCAAAGTCTTTCATTTGGAGAATTTTACAAGCCACCAACAACTCCACCAAAACACATCAACCAAAACTATTAAAGGTGACATGTGATGTGACTTTTGATGTGATATATGGGCCCCACTTGATTTCAAATGCAAGTGGGCCCGGAAACACTCCCGGGCTCGGGTTCGCTAATTCCGAATTAACGAACTTCCGTCGCAACGTAATTAAATCGAATTTAATTAAATAATTATGCCTAGTAAAATTACTATTCATGTTGCTAACGAATTAATTCTAAATTAACTCGTTTGCCCGAATTAAAATCTAATTTTAATTCCGCGACGAAATCCAATTTCGAATAAATTATCAAATATATTATTTTATCGATTAATTCCAAATTAATCTTTCTCTCTCTTCAAATAGTACTTTATCCAAGATAAAGTCTCATCGCAATTAATCCCAGCTTAATTAAGTTCGAATCATACGTCATCGGTGAATCTTCGGGAAGCGACCCAATAGATCTCTGGATATGATGGCAGTAAATACGGTCGTCGGACTATCTGAACACGTACGTACCTCGTACTAAATTTTTAATGATTTACGAGACAATGTTGGCTTCTAGCAAAGCGCCATGCCTACCCAATTCTCCAGAAATATTCTTAATGGAATATATGATCTATAACAGGCGTAGAATACCGTAGTATTGCGTATTGCGATCCAGTATCAGATGTCACGTGCAAAGCCTGGGGCTGGAATAGTGTAAGCCCCGTACGAAGCACATATCAGATATCAAGCAACTAGTCTCTTTGAATCGGATAATCCTGACCTTGTCATATTATCCCGATAGTTGCAACACAATAGAGAACCAGTTCTGAATCCCTGATCATCATCTCCATATGTCTGAAGTGATACTTCCGTCTTGACATCACATCCAATACACTACGATTCCCAATAAATCCAGTAGAGGCGTACACAGAACCTGTTAAAGCCATGGACGACCAAAACCAAAGTTTACCGATTGTCACAAGTACTAGCGACGCAAGTCTCAGGTTAAGACCAAATACACCTACCCTGAAGCGGACTCCCATAGACACATATACATACTACCAATGGGATTCTGCGGGGTCTATCCAGAGTGAAGCTGTTTTCCGTACCATCGGTAAAACACAACCTCCTATCGTACTTGTATAAGTATCATATACTTAAACATATGAGAACTATGTCATTTTTCCCTCACAACGGACACAAGTGCAATACTAGTCTATTCCGCATTATCGGTGTCCAATCTCGATAATACTACGACTAGGAATATTTAGTGATTAAACCTTTATGGATTGATACTGTCTCATGTCATCTCAATCTGGAACTAATCATAAGGACTTCTACCATTTGTATATCAAAGTAAATAAATACAAAACTGTAAAAGATAATTTCATTACTACATAGTTAATTTTGTACAAAACACAATGTCTTTTACAAACAGTGATGCTATGGGTCATAACTGTCCAACAATCTCCCACTTGGCCTATAGCCAGTCATTCAAGCATCTAATACCTTAACTATGTACATGTCGCTCAAACTTTTTCTGAGGAATAGCTTTCGTCAGCGGATCTGCCATGTTATCATCTGATGCGACCTTCTCGACCTTCACATCGCCACGATGTATGATCTCATGAATCAGATGGAAACATCGAAGAACATGCTTGGATCGTTGATGAGACCGCAGTTCCTTAGCCTGTGCTATAGCTCCGTTATTGTCACAATACAATGGAACGGGCTCAGCTGCTAACGGAATTACTCCTAATCCAATTAGGAATTTTCGGATCCAAACTACCTCATTTGCTGCTTCAGCTGCAGCAATGTACTCTGCTTCTGTTGTTGAATCGGCAACAGTCTCTTGCTTGGAAGATTTCCAGCTCACTACTCTGTTATTCAAACAAAATATGTACCCGGATTGCGACTTACAGTCATCTTTGTCGGTTTGGAAACTTGCTTCGGTATTCCCAGTTACCTCAAGTTCTTCATCTTCATAGATTAAGAAAGCATCCTTAGTTCGTCTAAGATACTTTAGGATATTCTTAACCGCCATCCAGTGACCTTCACCTCGATCGGCCTGATAGCAACTACACATGCTCAAAGCATATGAGACATCAGGTCGCGTACATATCATGGCATACATGATCGATCCGACTGTCGAGGTGAACTGTATCCGACTCATGTTGTCTCTTACATCTTGAGTTTTAGGACACATGTCCTTAGATAGATAGACACCATGTGACATTGGCAACAGTCCCTTTTTGGACTGATCCATGTTGAATCTATTCAACACTTTGTCAATGTACGTACTCTGGGAGAGTCCAAGCAGCTTTCTAGATCTATCCCGATAGATCTTTATTCCCAGAATAAAGGCTGCTTCTCCCAAATCTTTCATGGAGAATTTCAATGAAAGCCAATCTTTCACCGACGTTAACATGGGAATGTCATTGCCTATAAGCAATACATCGTCAACATAAAGGACAATAAAAGTCAGTGCTCTCCCACTAACCTTCTTATATACACAATGATCATTTTCATTTTGAGTGAAATCATATTCTTTTAGGATCTCATCAAAACGTTGGTTCCATGACCGCGATGCTTGCTTCAATCCATAAATGGATCGATTTAACTTACAAACCTTGTTTGCAAGTCTAGGCACGATAAAACCGTCAAGCTGTTGCATGTAAACATCCTTCAAAAGGTTTCAGTTAAGGAAAGCGATTTTAATGTCCATCTGCCATATCTCGTAATCGAAATATGTAGCAATAGCAAGCATTATCCGAATGGATTTAATCATGGCAACGGGGGAGAAAGTTTCGTCGTAATCGACACCATGTCGTTGATGATACCCCTTCGCTACAAGCCTAGCTTTGTACATTTGTACGTTGCCATCCATGTCAGTCTTCTTCTTGAAGACCCATTGTAACCAATAGCCTTTACGCCTTCTGGTGCATCAACCAGTGTCCAAACTTGGTTGGTGTGCATGGAATCCATTTTAAATTTCATGGCTTCTTGCCATGAAGCGGAATCGATATCTTGTATCGCTTCCTTATACGTAGCTGGTTCGTTATCCTCAATGAGATTAATATCTACATGAGGTGAGATCAGAAACCCATACCTCTCAGGTTGTTTCCTGACTCTCTCCGACCTACGCGGTCCTTGTGTAATAGAAGATTATGGTACAGTCTCATCCCGGATGGATTGTTCTTATTCCGTTGAGGATTCTATACCAGGAACAGTATCACTTCGATTTTCATCGAGTTCTACTTTCCTCCCACTAACCACTGCATTTAGGAATTTCTTCTCAAGGAAAACCGCATGTAGAGCAATAAATACTTTGTTCTCTCGTGGATGATAGAAGTAATATCCTTTGGTTTCCCTAGGATATCCTAGGAATAGGCGCTTATCCGATTTGGGTTCAAGTTTGGTACCTTCCAAACATTTGCCGTATACCCAGCATCCCCAAATCTTCAGGAATGAGAAACCCGGTTTCTTTCATGTCCATATTTCATAAGGAGTCTGTTGAACAGACTTTGACGGAACATTATTCAAAATAAGAATTGCACTGTTTAATGCATTTCCCCATAAGGAAATAGGTAGCTCAGTATGACTCATCATAGACCTAACCATGTCCAACAAAGTTTGGTTTCTCCGTTCGGACACACCGTTTAATTGCGGTATTCAAGGAGGAGTTCACTGTGAAAGAATACCATATTCTTTCAAGTAATCTAGAAACTTATTGCTCAAGTATTCACCACCACGGTCCTACCGTAATGTCTTTATACTCTTACCTGTCTGTTTTTCTACTTCGTGTCGAAACTCTTTGAATTTCTCAAAAGTTTCTGACTGGTGTCTCATAAGATACACATAACCATAACGCGATGCATCATCCGTAAAGGTTACAAAGTATTCATATCCACCTCTAGCCTGGCTTGACATGGGCCCATATACGTCACTATGAACGAGGCTAACAGTTCGGTGGCACATTCACCTTTACTGCTAAAAGGTGATTTAGGTATTTTGCCAAATAAGTAAGATTCGCAGACGTAATATGAATTTGGATCAAATCCGTCCAAGGACCCACTCTTCGAAAGTATGGATATGCGAGTCTTGTTTATGTGTCCCAGAAGACAGTGCCACATATAAGTTTCATCTTTGTTACTCATTTTGAGCCTTTTGTTTGTTATATTATATGTTTGAGATTGATTTATATTCTAAATATAAAGACCATTATTTGCTACAGTAGTGCAAATTTCTATATCATTTTTATAAATAAAACACCCGGTGTTTTTAAATACAAAAGTGTACCCACTTTGGGTTAACATAGATACAGAAAAAATATTCCTAGTCAAACTAGGTACATAATAACAGTCTGTAAGTTCTAGTACATGCCCCGAGAGCAATTCCAAAACAAAAGTGCTAACGGCCAAAACGGCAACTGGTGCCCCATTTCCGACGCATAGATCAATCTCCCCTGAGGCCAGTCTCCTGCTAATCCGCAGATCCTGCACATCAGTACATATGTGAGTACCATAACAGAATCAAAAATCCAATTTTTAAAACTCGAAGTAGTCATGTTTATTTCAATAACAAACATACTTGTAGTCGGTGCCTTGCCCGCTTTAATCTTCTTCTGGAGCGCCTTATACTCGTGGCAGTCACGCTTCCAGTGACCCCGCTTGCTGCACTGGAGGAATACATCCTGAGATTTGTCATTTGGCTTCCCAGAAGCCTTTGACTTTTGGCCTTGCCCTTTCTTTTATGCTTTTTCTTCTTCACACCTCCAGTCGCCTTAGGCCCAGTCCTCGGTGTATGAGATGTCGAAGCAAAGTGCGCCTCACGCTTATTGCCCTTGAGAAGCTCCTTCTCAACTTCTTTGAGAATAGACATCAACTCTCCAAGAGTATCATCTGTGTTCATCAGGTTATAGTTTATGATGAATTATCTCCAGGTGTCGAGGAGAGACTGCAAGATCAAATCTATAGTAGTCTCAACCTCTAAGACTATCCCCATCTGAGCTAGTTCATCTATGTCAGCAATCATCTGTGCCACATGAGACTCAACGGACATGCCTTCTGACATACATGAACGGAAGAGCTTCTTTTGTAACTAATATCATTGCGTTCTTTTGTTAGAACGGTGAAGATCGTGCAACCTCGCCAACATATTATAGGGATCCAAGTCCCTATTCTGTCGACGGAAATGCTGAGTCATAGAAGCAAGCATAATAGACTGAGCAGTATCGTTATCATCGCTGTGAGTCTTCCAAAACTCCAGCTCAAGTAACTGATCAGGTTTGGGCTTAGGCCCAAGAGGTGTTTGTATAGTATATAGCAGCATCTCGGCTCCAAGGACTATCCTCAGATTCATTTCCCAATCGGCATAGTTCATGCCCTTAAAGGCATTTTCACCAATGATAATGTCTCAGACATTTCCCTTTCCAGTCATCCTGATTATTATAGTCCAACTATCTAATCAACGATATAGGGTACAGTCTAATTGTTACAAGAAAAATAACATTATATTAGTCCAACTAATAAAAAAATTTTGACGAAATAATTTGAAAGCGCGTAATGCTAAGTATCTGAAAGAAATTGCAAATTCAATACTAGCCTCCCACTATTTTTCGGCGAGCCTCTAACCCTCTGTCGAGTACTCGGGAAACCCAGTTTCCTAATGGGCTAGGATCCCGTTAAATAACACACAACCTTGACTTTGGCCAACAAGCTGTATGATATTTAACTAGGTAGATCTCGAAGATCAATTTGATCTCATCCAATTCCTATATCCGGTAGGTGGACCTCCAAGTCTGAAACATATATACAATATATATGCCAATATATCCAATATATTTGCCTAACCTTTTTCCTCTGAATCAACTAAGCCTTGGCTTTGGCACAACAAGTTTAATGATTCCAGTTAAGCGGGACCCATTGACATGGAAAGCTTCGTAATCAATGTCGATGGACAAGAAGTGATCTTGACTTTGGACAAAAAATCACAACTTGGACAAGACACAGATATGGAACAAAACTCTCATGATTCAAACACATCCGCAATTGGCAAAGGTCTTGACTTTGGCCAACAAACCAATGCCAACTTTGGATCTTGAGTAAGAATCACTCAACGGAAGGAAAAACGCTTAATATGATTTGAAGGTTTTTGCATAAATTGGCAACCAATTTATTATCTTTGTTAAGGTCTCATCATACACCCTTAAGCATGCTTCTAAAACATCATAAGGCGCGAAAAGTAAATTAATAACAATATACGGATGAATATTTAAACAGATTATTTCTAGAATAAATCACTCACTTTCCTCTCCCCGGCTAGCACTATTCTACTTCTACCCAATTACATAATACAATAATAGAAACCTCATTACATTGAGGGGAATTAGGTGAGAATAGAATACAAAGAAATAATAAGAGATAAGGCTGGATACGCAGGTCCAATTTATAAATTCTAAATTTACAACAATTTCCAAAATTGTCCTTCCCTTCTAATATCCATCTGATATACGCTATTCATTCAACACATCCATATATTCATTCATAGCATGCAATTCAACCAATATAATCCAATTAATTAGTCTTTAATTATGTGATCATCCAATGTTCAAACAACGATTTGATTTTGCGCGAGTCTAACTCGTTTGAGAATAAGTACTTAAAGTACGAATTCTTGAATTATATCAAACTACTTGTTAAATCTAATTTAATTCATATTAAATACTAATTCATTTATATAATTCCAAATTAAATATCTACACTTTTAATGCGCTTTAACGACTTAGATTCCAAATCTAATCTTAATGGGTCTCAAAGCCCAACTAACATCCAATGTTCGTTTAATTAAAATCCGATAGGCTTTCAGTTGATTTCATAAGGCATGGGATTTGGTCAATGTGGGTCAAACCCAATTACCAAGCCCAATTAAGGAATCACCCTCATTTGCCATAAAACCAATTTTAGCCCATAAGGCCCAATTAAACTTTGAAAGCCCATTTATTACATTTGGACTTAAAAGAATGATTTAGACCCAATTTGGATCTAATCCAATTGGCCTAAACCAACTTGGCCTAACCAAGCCTATTATGCCCAAATTTAACATTTCCAAGCCCAATTCAAAATCAAGCCCATTAATCAAATTTTAAAATTCCAAATTTTAAAATTTAATTAACCAAGTGTATTACATCAGATAATTAACTAAATCAATATTTCCAAAATACAATTTAACTAATTAATTATGTATCTAATTGTTCAACTAATGTCTAACATTCTTGAATCAAAAAATCAAGTCTTTACATCCTCTAATGCTCTCGGCCATGATTAGGTTTATATCCGATTTCATTTTTCAATCCGATCGAATTACAAATCGACATTTCCCATTCGTTTCAAGTCATCCAATGATCATCAAAATAAAAAATACCAAGAACCTAGGGTAACAGTCACATTCGTCCAAGCCTAATGGTGGGTAAAAAATTGATCCAATCAATAATTCATGAAATTGATCCAATCCAACCTCAATATATCAACATTTAAGCATACTCAATCAATCAATTTTATCAAATCATGCTCACACAGATTTTACCCAAATTTTACCCTAATTTATTTCATGCTCATTTTGGCTCATAGATACCGTTGTTGGGTTTCAAGGTTTAATCCCAAGATCAAATAAGCATAAAATAATGAATGAATAACAAAGAAGAGTAGAGGAAACACACTTACATTGAACGGATTTTGGATGCGTCAAACAACAAAATGAACTCCTCCAAGAGCTTCTAGTATTCGGCCAAGGTGGAAGTAGAAGCTCCAGGCTTTTCTTTGAGTTTCCAAGCTCTTGAATAGGTTTCCCTAACACCTTGATATGATTCTTTGAAGATGTGTGCTAGCACTCAAAAATTTGCCATAAATTTTGATCTTTGTTCTTGCCAATTTTGGTAAAAATGAAGAACAATGGGAGAGAAGAAATGCTTGTGACTTACGGCCACAATGAGAGAGAAAAGAATTTTTGTAATTGTTTTCTAAAAACAATTAAAATGATATACCAAATGTGTAGTTAGTATATGTCACTCAAAGTCTTTCATTTGGAGTATTTTACAAACCACCAACAACTCCACCAAAACACATCAACCAAAAGTAATAAAGGTGACATGTGATGTGACTTTTGATGTGACATATGGGCCCCACTTCATTCCAAATGTGAGTGGTCCCGCAAACTCTCCCGGGCTCAGGTTCGCTAATTCCGAATGAACGAACTTTCGTCGCGATGTAATTAAATCGAATTTAATTAAATAGTTATGCCTAGTAAAATTACTATTCACGTCGCTAACGAATTAATTCTAAATTAACTCGTTTGCCTGAATTAAAATCTAATTTTAATTCCACGTCGAAATCCAATTTCAAATAATATATCGAATATATTATTTTATCGATTAATTCAAAATTAATCTTTCTCTCTCTTCAAATAGTACTTTATCCAAGATAAAGTCTCTCCGTAATTAATCCCAGATTAATTAAGTTCGAATCATACGTCATCGGTGAATCTTCGGGAAGCGACCCAAGAGATCCTTGGATATGTTGGTAGTAAATACGATCGTCGGACTATCCGAACACGTACGTACCTCGTACTACATTTTTACCGATTTACGAGACAAGGTGGCTTCTAGCAAAGCGCCATGCCTACCCAATTCTCCCGAAATAGTCTTAATGGAATATACGATCTATAACAGACGTAGTATACCGTAGTATTGCGTATTGTGATCCAGTATCAGATGTCACGTGTAAGGCTTGGGGCTGGAATAGTGTCTTCCCCGTACGAAGCACATATCGGATATCAAGCAACTAGTCTCTTTGAATCGGATAATCCTGACCTTGTCATATTATCCCGATGGTTGCAACACAATAGAGAACCAGTTCTGGATCACTGCGTGATCATCATCTCCATATGTCTGAAGTGATACTTTCGTCTTGACATCACATCCAATACACTACGATTCCCAATAAACCCAGTAGAGGAGTGTGGGGACACGGGAAACTGGGCGACGCATGCTGTTCCGGGCTCACGGCCCGGTTGGGAGTACGGAGTAGCCACGGGGGACTAAACCGGAGAATGATGGAGTCGCCACCCGGTGTGAACCGGGAAAATGAGATTTAAGGCCGCACTCACCCCTCGCAGGGGAAGACCTCAAACCGTTGGGTTCGGAATGGTCCCTTACTTATGTCACTTGTAACGAAAGGATTTGTGTAATAATTTAATCAAGCCTAAATAACACTTATTTCCAAGAGTGCACCATAATCCTAAGTTCACATGCATGAGGATAAATCTTTTTCAATAGCAAACATATTACATCATAAGAATTCAATATTCATGCAAACATAAACGCAAGCAACTATGGCAGTATTGGCATGCAATATAAAGGAAATCAAAGTAACAGCGAGCATACCGTGTTATAAGCGCATTATGAAAGCACATAAAATAGGATCAAAGTAACCACATAATAAACGGAGTCAAAACAAGCGCATGACATGAAGGGATAAAAGATGCAAATTCAAATACGCGAAAGAGGAACAATTAAAGATACATCCGTATATTAAAGATAAGCGTTCCATGATGTAATGCCAAAGAATGTGGCTAACATGAGTGAAAGAAAGGAATACCAAGAAGAAGAGAAATGCAATGTGTGCCTATACTCATGTAACTACTACAAATTTTCAATTAAGCATGTTATACGTGATGCAAGATTATGCAATGAGACGTCACATGAATGAATAATATGGAAAAGAAAGCACAGCAAAACATTGCATAATGAACAGAAACAAAATGCATAAATAAAATGATATTTTGCAAAACAGCGATAAGTCGCGTAATAAACAGCGCGGCAAAACATCGTGGTAAGGTAGCCTGAAGGCATTTTCCCTCGAATAGAGGACCTTTAACCCACCATAGTTAAGCCTATGCGCATGCATGCATGATAACGTGCAACAAATAAAATGCATGAATGAAATGGTAATGTTCGAATGATAAATAAATAACACATAACGAAAAGTAAATAACAAAGCGCGGCAAAGTATTGCGGTAAAGGTAGACCGTAGGCTTTTTATCCCTCCAAGTGGAGGACCTTTAATCTGACTTACTAGGCCCATGCGCACACAACACATTGCATACATATGAAGCAAAAGTGAATACAAAGATATCCGGCGCGGCGAAGCATCGTGGTAAAGGATTTTAACCTCTTCAATTAGATGACCTTTCACTGCACTTACTAAGCCCATGTGATTATCTCAATGCATATATATATGAAACAAAAGTAAATACGAAGATATCGGATTTCGTATACTCGATTGAACATATCTTACATCCAATCGAATACACATCGTCCGGCGCTGCGAAGCATCGTGGTAAAGGATTTTTAACCTCTTCAATTAGAGGACCTTTCATCGCACTTACTAAGCCCATGCGCTTATCTCAATGCATATATATGAAACAAAAAGGTAAATGTAAAAAATATCGGATTTCATATACCCGATTGAACATATCTCACATCCAATCGAATGTACATTGACAGGCGCGGCGAAGCATCATGGTAAAGGATTTTAACCCCTTCGATTAGAGGACCTTTCATCGTACTTATTAAGCCCATGCGCTCGATCATATCATTGCACAAACAAATAATATGTGGAAATTAAATAACGAATAATAAACACATCAAAACAACATAAAATAAAATATGCATCATTTGCTCAAGTGGTACGTGGAGTTATATGCCGAGTGCAGATCATACTACCGTCCATTCGGAATCGGCTATGAAATTTACGTCCGGGTTTCCATCCTATATACCATGAGAGGCGACACATTTTTCATTTTAATCAAGGGCCACAATCATGCATCAATCCATAATAATCATGCAAACGAAACTCAATAAATAATAAAAATAAAACTGAAAACGGATGTGAAAAATACCCTCAGGTCTAACCTTTTTACGTCGACTTTCGGAAGCGCGTTCCAAGTCCGTTAGAAGGGCTAATAATCCGCATCTCTTTCGGTTCACTGGTTCGATGTCTTTGCTCACTGTTTCGCTATTTTGGTCGCGTTTTTTCCTCCGTTTCGCTGCTGTATGTGATGTATTTTCTGCTCACTGTTCAGGTGTGTTAGTGGACTGTTTTGCGGGTTATTTTAGGGACTATTTTTGATGCAGTTTCAGGGACTTTTTTGGTACAGTTTTAGGGCTGCTTATGGGGATTCATGGGAACGTTTAAGGGCTATTTGTGTGAGTTGATTTGGGCGTGAATGTGGAGGGCTGAACTGGGCAGAATGTGCGCTGGTTCCAGTGGCTAAATATGGTCAGTTTGTGCGTGTGTTTTGAAGGCTAAATGAGGGGTGATTTGGGCGCAAGTTGAGAGGCAGTTAGTGGTTAATTCAGAGGCAATTATGGGCGGTGAAAATGGTGCTGAATGAAGGCTTAATGGGGCGCTGAAGTGGGCAGTGAAGGAAGGTTGGTCCGGGTGTGTTTAAAGGGCTGGAATAGGAGGCAATGTGCGATGGTGATGAGGGGTTGAAGTGAGATGATTACCAAAGGCAGAAGTGAGGCAGTGAATGGCGTGAGATGAGGGGTGGAGTGAGGCAGTGTGCGCTGGTGATGAGGGGCTTAATGGAAGCTAATCCAGAGGCAGTGTGCGCTTGAACACAAGGGGCTGATTTGGAAGTGATGAAGGGCGTGGAGATGGGCAGTGAAGGGCGTGACTTGTAGAGGGAATAAGGGGGGTTTTGATCTCCCAAATGTTCAAGTGTTTTCTTAATGTGTGCTGAGTGAATAAGGAGAGAAAAAAAGAGGGCTGCTTCGTTGTGGGCAGTTACATGTGAAGGGTTATAAGAGGGGTTGTTGGATGATTGAGCGTGGTCTACGTGAGGTGTGAAGAGGGCGTGTGTGAGCTGCTGAGTGTTCGGTTTTTTGGAGAATGAGGCGAGAGGGAGAGGCTAGATTTATTTGCCGTGAGTTCTTCTAGTCTTAGGGTTTAGGTTTTGTTATGTTTATATATTGAGGGAATATAAGGTTTGCATGGTTTTGGTGCATGGTTTATTAAGGAAATAAATCAATTATAAATGAGGGATTTGATAATTAAATGATGGATTTAATTGGTTTATTTAGGGAAAGAATAATTATATTTTTGGTGGGAATTTCTTAAATGGTTTGTGATTTTATTAAATTTAGGAATAGATTTATTTGATTTGTGTTAATTAGGCATGTAATTTCTTTAATTTGTTTAAGTATTTTTATTATTTTGGTAGGTTATTATTTAGATTTTATGATTTTATTTAATGTTTTATTTTAATTTGGTATATGATTTTATTTATGTTTTATTTAAATTGGTATATTACTTAATTAATTTATTTTATTAGGTATATGACTTAATTATTTAACTTGTTTTAGTTTAATTAGATATTGATTTATTTTAATTAGATATTAATTTAATTTAATAGGATTTTAGTTTGATTTAATTAGCTTTAATTTAATTCTACTTTAATTTGTTTTTAATTAATTTGGTTTAATTTCAATTTAATTTGTGTATTTAATTTAAAATTTGTGACATGTGTTTTAAATGTTTTAATTATTTTAATTTGTGACATATATTAATTATTTCTTTGGATTGGGCTTGGATGAGATGGGCTTGGGCTAAGGTTAGTTTTTAAAACGGAGGTCCAACAGCGAACCCGAAACTAAACACGTGAACTAAATCCAACAAAACGTCAATTCTTGACTCTTCCCTTCCGACGTCCGTTTTCCGCGACTTAAAAGATAGTGCCTCCAAATGAGACTCATCACCGGGTTTCACATGTAAAAAATGCAATGCCTACAGTCGCCCCCACTTTGATGGGACTTGTGCAGTGTGTGACAGTGACAATCCTATCAAAGTCTATGCAATGCATTTTTACTTACCTGGCTGGCCAGGTATCACCCGGTTTGCCCGTGTGTTGTGTTGAGTTGAGTTGGTCTGGTTATGCCATTTTCGGCATGCTGAACCCCATTTCCGAGGCGTCGCTGAAGTGATGATTGTCCATTTTCGAACTGTGTTCCATTTTCGGAGTGTCATTTTCGGCGACTGATGAGATAATGGTCCATTTTCGAACCGTGCTCCATTTTCGGAGTGCCATTTTCGACGAGATGAGATAGTGGTTTATTTTCGAACCGTACTCCATTTTCAGAGTGCCATTTTCGGCGAGCTGATGTGGTTGTGGTCCATTTCCGAACCATTACTGAGGAGGGATAGTCCATTTCCGAGCCATGACTGATACGAGAATGGTCCATTTCCGAACCGTTACTGATGAGAGATAGTCCATTTCTTAACCAATACTGATATGAGAGTGGTCCATTTCCGAACCGTTGCTGATAAGAGAGTGGTCCATTTCCGAACCGTGCTGACGTGAGATAGTCCATTTCCAAACCATTACTGATATGAGAGTGATCCATTTCCGAACCGTTGCTGATAAGAGAGTGGTCCATTTCAAAACCGTTGCTGATGAGAGATAGTCCATTTCCGAACTATTACTGATATGAGAGTGGTCTATTTTTGAACCGCTGCTGATGAGAGATAGTCCATTTCCGAACCAATACTGATATGAGAGTGGTCTATTTCCGAACCGTTGCTGATGAGAGATAGTCCATTTCCGAACCATTAGTGACATGAGAGTGGTCCATTTTCGAACCGTGGCTGATAAGAGAGTGGTCCATTTCCGAACCGATACTGATATGAGAGTGGTCCATTTCTGAACCCTTGCTGATGAGAGATAGTCCATTTCTGAACCATTACTGATATGAGAGTGGTCTATTTCCGAACCGTTGCTGATGAGAGATAGTCCATTTCCGAACCAATACTTATATGAGAGTGGTCCATTTCTGAACCGTTGCTGATAAGAGTGTGGTCCATTTCCGAACCGTGCTGATGTGAGATAGTCCATTTCCGAACCATTACTGATAATGAGAGTGGTCCATTTCTAAACCGTTACTGATAAGAGAGTGGTCCATTTCCGAACCGTTGCTGGTGAGAGATTGTCCATTTCCGAACCATTACTGATATGAGAGTGGTCCATTTCCGAACCCTAGAGTGCCATACCCGGCAAGACTAATACTGAACTGATGTGGGCCTCGCCCCCAGAATGCCATACCCGGTAGAAACTGATGCTGAATTGACGTGGGCATCGCCCCCAGAATGCCGTACCCGGCAGAAACCCCCAGACCGATACTGATATGGGCCTCGCCCCCAGACTGATACAGTGCTGTCGCTGTTCCTGATTGGCTTGTCTTTGCCGCTTTCTCTCTTTCTACTTTAAAACCTGTGAATACAAAGCAAAACAAACACAAAAGGATGCAAAATATGTTACGTGTATGCATGCATGCATGAATGAGTTTCCTATCCAGTTGGGGTTAGGTCTTCCGCCAATTCTTCCTTAGGTAAAGTACTGCTTCAACCTTTCTACTTTTATCGGCTCGGTGAACTCATTCCCTTCCAAATCTGATAGTCTCACTGCCCCATTTCCCAATTTCTAAATGATCATCCTATCTTTTCTGCTTGCTGCTTTCGGGAATTCCTCGTGTTCTGAATATCAAGGTTAAATGATTTTGTCAAATATACTCATGTCATGCAGGTTGAAAGGAAAGAACCCAGGCAAGTAGGTGAAATGAATATCTTTATTATTATTCAGGAAAAGGTTAAAACAAGTAGGCAGGATCAATGTCTTTATTAAAATTACAGGATTAGATAAACTAGGAGGAGCAGCTTCATTATTCGCGGCATTGCCTTCTTCCTTGGCCTATGGTTCTCCACCATTGTTATTCCTTATTCCCATGAATGAAGCTGAGTGGTTAAGAGTTTTGAGGACAAGGGTTTCGGGTAGGCCATAGTTGATCATGTAGTTGGGTAGGGGATTTCTGTGTGCGTTGGGTTGTTCTCTTTCTGGGTCAGGTATTTTATGGGAGTCAATGAGGTTTTGGATCTCATGCCTAAGGCGGGTGCAGCTATTAGTTTCGTGACCCCTTCTCCGATGGAAGTGACAATATAGGCTTAGGTCAAGGTTGGGTGGTACAGGGTTTGGAATTGGTTTAGCC
>SKCR01026379.1:0-171596 GCA_019454045.1 Zanthoxylum bungeanum | reverse complement strand
ATAAAGTGAGATTTCTACATTTGAAATATTAAAGGTGAATCCCCAAACCCCCAACATTTTATTTTTATTCGAGGGAAGTGATAAAGCATAATATTCATGAGTTTAATAATTGATTTAATTATTTTATGTTTAATACTTTGGTTTGTTTATTGAATCTTAAGCTTAATGCTTTTTGTTAACTAGCCATTAATAAGATTGATGGGGTAAACTTAAAATGAACTTGGAAAAGAGATTTTAGGTTTCAGCCTTAGATTCAATAGCTCACGATCTCACCTTAGGACATGGTGACCCTTAGGTAGATTTCCTTACAGGATAGACATAAACCTGACGGGCGGGGGAAGCCACAATTGGAACTTGAAATTAATGAATTCAGGTAACTTGGTTAACATAGACATATGATTAATTGGGTTATTTTAGGTATTTGCATCTGACCATCGACATAAGCTTTTGCATATCTTCGTGTTCCAGGTTAACAAACTTATTTATTACACATATATAAGAGAATCAATTCATCATTAGAATAATATTGTGTGGAATTATAAACCTAGATTTTTGTGTCTTTTGTTTATTTTCCTTAGTATTTTCTTTTGTGTTTTTATTTATTTATTTAGCAAATCCACATTCAACCAACCAATCAAACAATCATTCCATTCTCCCTTTAATTAGATACCTGTAAATAAATAGAATCAATAATTAATAACAACAATATAAATTAAGTCCTCGTGAGATCGATATTTTTATACTACTTAAGCAATACGTACGCTTGCGTTACGTGTGTGATTTCACCGATCAACATTATCAGCCAGTGTCGCCACACACACAATTGTGGCACAACACTAAGAAGTTAAAAATAGTTCCAATGAGTTAAAAAAGGTCAGTGCAAAGCCATTAAGACCTTTATGGCATGCCATCAATGTGAAAATTCTGAAATTGAAATAAAAAACTTGGTTTTTATGATATCTATATAACAAAAACGTTTATTCTTACTTCACATACGTTTTTGGGGAGAAATATCAGACTCTTTCAAGGTCAAAATACTATCTAAACACAACAAATATTCAATAACAGTCAATAACAAGAAAATAAAACCTATATTAAGAAGAGAAAATTAAAGAACTTGGATATTTAAGATTGACGATCATCATAGTTTGTTTTCTTTATTCCTTTATTATTTCTTTTTTGTTTATTATATTAAACATGGTATTTTGTTTATCTCCTTCATCATAAACTATATCTTGTTTTAGGATTGCAATAGAATCCAATATAAACTTTTGTTAATTGAATTTTGTGTGTGATTGATTTGTGACATTCTCTGTAGATTGCTTATCATTCTCTATGTTTAATGCTTTCTATTGCTTGAGCACCAACAGAATAGTCGTGGAAAACCCTAATGAATTTGGAAAATGGAGTTTTGGTTTAGCCATGGGAATTGATAACGCGTGATCTCATTTTATTGAATGTATTTTTGTATAAGATAAGAATATACTTTCATGTTTATGAATGATTCTTCTATAGAGATTTCATTTCATCATGCATTACGTGCAAACATTTTCCTTTGTCATTATGAGATACATCTTCCTTGAAACTTTCTGGCTCCCCATCGTTAGCAAGCAGAATATAGTCAGATCCTCAGTATCTATATGACGGAATTCGGCCTCGCTCAGATCTTTGTACCGGAGGTTCACTGGTTTCTGGAGGTATGTCGTCATCCAAATCTGTGGATGATCATGTAGCCTCTGATGGAGCAGGTTGCAGCTCCCCTTGCTCAACACCACCTTCCTCCTCTGGTTCTTCTTATGTCTTGTCTTGCACCCCATCATTATGTGTGGCCACTCGTGTTGGTGCTGGGGTTGTGTTTCGATTTGCATCGGCTTTGTTGGCACTGGAATTAGAAGACATATTGGGGTTTTCAATGTCTTCTATTGTCTGGTCTTCAAGAAACATTACATCTTTACTTCTAATGACCTTCTTTTCCTTCGGGTCCAATAACCTGTATCCAAATTCCCCGTCTCCATAGCCTATGATGATGCATGGAGTAGTTCTTGCATTGAACTTTTGCCTGAGCTCATTGGATACGTGTGCAAAGGCTAAACTACCAATTGTTCTAAGGTGAAAATATGAGGGATTCTTACCAAACCACACTTTCTCTGGAATCTCAAAATTCAACGATACAGACGATGATCTGTTGATTAGGTAGCAGGCGGCACAAACAGCTTCTCCCCAGAATGACTTTGGCAGCTTAGCCATGTTGATCATGCTTCTGACTTTCTCCATATGGTGTGGTTAATCCTTTCAGCAACACCATTATGTTGTGGAGTGCATGGAAAAATATTTTCATGTCGAATCCCATGACTTCCGTAATAGGCATCGAACTTCCTGAAAGTGTATTTGCCTCCATTATCTGTGCGGAGGCACTTCAGTTTCTTTCCTGTTACACGCTCGACCATGGCATGGAATGGTTTGAAATAATCCAGGACCTGATCATTTGTTTTCAAAAAATACACCCATACCTTCCGAGAAGCATCGTCAATGAAAGTCAGAAAGTATTTATTACCGCCTAGTGAATTAACCTCAAAGGGACCACATACATCAGAGTGCACCAGACTAAGCAACTCTGATATTTTCATAGAAGAAAATTTAAGGCGACTCTATGTTGCTTATCGAATAGACAGTGATGGCAAGGATCTAAAGCAGCATTCTTGGAGACAATGATTAGATCATTCTTTGTCAAGGTAGACAACCCTCTTTCATTCATGTGACCGAGTCTCTGGTGCCACAGATTTTGAGAAGCCTCCAGTTCAGCTACATTGAGGCTTTCTACACATATTTTCACATGAGTCTTGTATAAAGTGCCACAAATATGTCCTCGAGCGATGACTATGGCGCATTTTATCATTCTCCAAGTGACATTGCTTAAGTGCCTAGCATAGCCCTATTTGTCAAGGGCTACCCCCGAGAGTAGATTGAGCTGAAGTTTTGGAACATGTCTCACCTCCTTTAGGGTTATTGTATACCCTGCATTTGTCTGCATCTGAATATCACCAATTCCCACTATCTGAGAGGAACTAGTATTTCCCATCTTCACTGTATGTTGTGAAGAAGTTTCTGTGAGGGGTGACGTGGTAGGATGCTGCAGTATCTACCACCCACTCAACATCTTGAGTTGCTGTGTGAAGGCATGCCTCTTCCTGGATGGAGCAAATAGCTACATCTCCTGAGGCAACTACTAGTGTCTCTACATCGTTGTTCTTCGGCTAAGAATTGCCTTGACCCTGCTCTCGTTGCAGCTTTTGACAATTCTTCTTTAAGTGGCCTTCTATGCCACAGTGGTAGCACTTGTAGGTAGGCTTTCTTTTGTCTATGGATTTGCCTCTACTTTTGCTTCTACCTCTCTCTCTACCTCGATTTTTATCTTGTTGTCTCCCTCGATTCTCTGTGACAAGGCCTTGTGTCTGATCTGTGCCAACGTCTTTTCTTCTAGCCTCCTTATTTGATAGGGCATCTTTTACCATAGGCATGGTTAGTTTGCCTCTTTGAGCCAAATTACTGAGAGTAACCACCAATGTTTCCCAGTTATCAGGAAGAGAATTGAGTAGTAAGAGGGCTTGAACTTCATCTCCCAGTTGCATGTCTACTACAGACAACTAGTTCACCAGACTTTGGAACTCATTGATATGTTCTGCAATGAAAGTTCCACTCCGTAGCTTCACGTTCACCAAACACCTCATTATTAAGGCTTTATTCCGAGCTGTCTTGGCCTGGAATATGTCTTCCAACTTTATCCATATTTCCTAAATATTTGTATCCTATGTTACATGGTGGAAGATATTGTGGCCGATCCATTGTCTAATCTGACCTAGAGTTCTGTTATTGAGTTTATTAAAGTCATACTCTTTAACAGATTCTGCTCTTACACCCTTCACCTCAATAACATCAAACAAATCTTTACAGTGTAAATAATCTATCATCCGAGGTCTCCAGATGGAGTAATTGGTTGCTGTCAGCTTGATCATCGCACTAGAAGGTGAATCTTCTATTTCCATTTTAAGTTTAAAGTTTAACATGAAAATATAATAAAATTGGGGCTGATTTTCATAAATCAGAGGTCACCGTTGCGTCCGGAACGGTAAAAAATGATGGATTAGACATTTCGTTGGTCCAAATTCGACCCAGTGATTGATTTATAAATTTCTAAAACTTTTGGGGGTCAATTAAATTTACTAGGGTTGCTGACGTGTCTGACATATGGCTGGTGACGTGGCAACAGTGGGATCAAATGCTGACATGTGGCGTTGTCATAGCCGATGATGTATCGTTGATGTGGCTGCTGACTCGACACTGACTGGACGCTCACGTGGCATTGACGTGGAGCTGACGTGGCCGTCTTCAACCTTCATTTGGCGCGTGAGGCGTGTGCTACGTGTGGGGGCGCATGGGCAGGCTGCTGGAAGGTGCGTGCGGGCAGTCTTGATGTCTGTTTGATCGTCGAAAAATACTACCTTACTCGTCTCGACGTGAACTAGCTAATGGTATGCTCAAAAATAATTTTTGACAACTTTCTCGAAACCCAAATTTTTCGAACCGAGTTTTGTTCTTTGATTTTACGGCCCCAATGTGTAACCAAAGCTACTGATACCACTTGTTGTGATTCTCTGATCACTCTAGAGTGTGTTTGAAGGAAAAACCAACACTTTCTATTACTACAAGAATAGATTACATGTGTTTACACTTTAGAAAAACCTTCACTCTCTAACACTCTAACAAGCTTTCTACACTTGAAGCTTGCTGTTTGGGATGCACTAAGCTCATAAATGAGCTTTGTATTTATAGCACTCATCAAGCTCACAATTTCAACAAAGCTACAGTAACCCACCGAAAGTGTGTTGTTTGCTTCCTCCAAGTTTCAACTCCACCGAAAATTACATGGCAACTTCCTCTTAAATGTTGGATCATGCATGGAAATCATTGGAAATCTCACCGCCAAACCATTCATTCTATACTTAAGTGGAGCAGGTAAAACTCCTGACTGTCTCAGACTCTTACAAGAAACGCACCCCCTAATTCGAACTCAGGACCTCAAGATGAGATGCTAGACCCTACACCACCAAATCACACCATTTGGGAACAAATTTGTACATAGTTATTAAACCTGAATATATAAAAACATTTCATCCATGTTTAGCTAAGCAATATGCCGGTCTTTTAATGATAAATAAATGAAGATATGTTTTGAGACTATATGTTAACAAGTAACATTTAATAATCTAAGCCATGATTGGAATAAATTCAGGTTGAAGAACATGGTTGGGACAATATTCGAATATGTTTGGAATTCTTTTTCATTAAGGTCTAAATTGTATGAAATAAACTGAACTTAATCGAGATGAATTTTATTTTTTAGGGAAATTATGACTGTTTATAATATTTTGAGTATCGGCAATTTATTTAATGACCTTTGAGGCATTATAGTGAGAATTTGAACATGTTATGTTTATTTATTTAGTAGTTTTAAATGATATTTGTGGTTGTGATCATGTAAGTCCTCACGAGATTATAATTCATCCACAATAGTCGTTTAAGTGTTTAAAAACTTGTTACGTACCCTAAATATAATCGTAATTCATATGAAAGTTGTTAAATTTATTTATTGTTTATTTTATTATTTGCATTTGGTCATTACTTGAGGACAAGTAATAATTCAAGCTTGGAGGTATGCTGAGTATTATAATATACACTTTTCAAGTGTATTTACAATTGATTTCCCCTTAAATTATGTTCTTCAATGTGCTAAATGATTAATATCCATTATTTTATTATTTAGGATGTATTATATGAAGACTTGAGAAAAAAGAAGTGAAAACTCGAAATTCCCGATTTTCACCATTAACTTCCTAATTTGTACGATTTTCAGTATTTTGATCATAACTTTCTTATGATGTCCAATCAACCAGATTTAAGTTGCACTAGAAAGAAGATTCAATTATCTCTAATTTTGTTGTTTACGTCGAAAATTGAATCAGACTCATTCTTGACCAAACTTAAGCTTGAAATTGATGATTATGCATTGTTAACTAGTGTCGCCACACACACAATTGTGGCACAACACTAAGAAGTTAAAAATAGTCCCAATGAGTTAAAAAAGGTCAGTGGCATGCCATTAAGACCTTTATGGCACGCCATCAATGTGATAGTTCTGAAATAAAAATAAAAAAATTTGGTTTTTATGATATCTATATAACAAAAACGTTTATTCTTACTTTACATACGTTTTTGGGGAGAAAAATCAGACTCTTTCAAGGCCAAAACACTATCTAAACACAACAAATATTCAATAACAGTCAAGAACAAGAAAATCAAACCTATATTAAGAAGAGAAAATTAAAGAACTTGGATATTGAAGATTGAAGATCATCATAGTTTGTTTTCTTTATTCCTTTATTATTTCTTTGTTGTTTATTATATTAAACATGGTATTTTGTTTATCTTCTTCATCATAAACTATATCTTGTTTTAGGATTGCAATGGAATCCAATATAAACTTTTGTTATTTGAATTTTTTATGACATTGATGTTGGAGGTATAATGTCATTAAACAAAAAACAACATGCGTTCAACAAACAAATCCAGAACATAAAATCAGATCTACACTATCATGCATAAACCCTAGAACTTGGAAACCAGAAAAACCTGATAAATAATGTCCAAGTCAAGATGATTAACTTATTAGCCTCCGTCACTAGTGCTATACGGATTCAAAATGGCCAATGTTCTCTCAAGATTCCTTGGATACTTCTTGTTCAAGGCGCACTCCTTAACAAGTGTTTGAACTTGGAAATTGTGGGCACTCTTTTTTTTTTACTCAAAATAATAATGTGAGACTCTAAACTTTGGATGAAATTCGGATTGAATCAGATACTTCAAAAAAACATGAAGGTTTCCTTTTATAAGCATGGAAGGGTGCCTCAAGGGCACCCTTTGAGTTGGGGTGCAACCCTCCATAAAGGGTTATACCCCTCTTATGCACCCCTTAGAGCATATGACCATGTTACATTCAATTGGAGGACATGTCCCTATGGGATACCATCCAAGGGACATGTCTCACCTTCATCTAAACTATTATATTTGAAGATTTGAAGAATTTACAACAATCCCCCACAATTCTTCAAATATTCATGTAGACACTTGAGAGAGTTTCCATGAACTGAAGCTGCATCGAAATAGGTAGCTTTCGCCTTGAACCTTTCCTAGTGAATGACAATCAGATTTACTTGGCAAACCAGTTACTTATAGTCTTGAACTGTTCTGCTGTTGGTGTAAACCAAAATAATTGCCAACATACAGCTTTAATTCGACCATTTTCCCATTCTACGGTTGTGTTCATTTCGGCCCTGAACAATGGTCCTGGATTCATCAAGTGTTGGAGTTTAATCATGTCCACAAGATCACAAACATGCATAAAAAAACGAGTATGAACACATCAAAGGAGTAAGGCGGAAACATAACTCACATTGAATGGTTTTGATGAAATGAAGAACATGCGTTTTTTGGCTTCATCAAGCTCGGTTTTGGGGCTTCTGGAACTGCAGTGAACGCACAGTGGGGGCTGTGAATCTCCTCCATTTTCGGCCATGCAAGATCCATTGAAGCTCAAAGCTTCAAGCTTCCATGCTCACAAACTCACTTCCCTATCACCTTTGTATCACTCCTAGAGTGTGCTAGCACTAATCATTTTTCATTTTGCTTCTCAATATTCTCGGTGAAGACCAGAAAAAGGAAGAAGAAACGGCTTGAAGCCGTGAGATGCAGAGAAGAGAAAATGAGAGGGAAGAGAGAAAACCGTGAAGACCAAAAGAGAGGTAGAGTGTGTCACGTGAATCTTGTCCAAAATTTGAACAACAAAGACCAAATAAGTTAGTCACGTGAATGACCAAAAGATTTGCCAAAACCGTGTACTACACATTGTCCAAGAGAGAGAAAATGATTTATATATACTTATATCTTTATTCCATTTACCAAGTAAATGAATAAAATATATATATACAAAAGTCCTATCAACTTTCAAACAATCACTTTTCTATATTCACATCATGTCACTTTAATAAAGTGACAACATGTCATATCACATCACTCAAAGTGATAATTGATTTGACGATTGACGCGACTAGCGATTTGACGCTTGATGTGACTCGCGTGCCGCGCTCGAATTCGAAATGCGAATGCGCTCGCAATCACTCTCGGGCTCGGGTTCGCTAATTCCAAATTAACGAATTTTCCGTCGCGTCGTAATTAAATGATTACGCCTAGCGAATTCACTATTCACGTCGCTAACGAATTAATTCTAAATTAATTCGTTCGCCCGAATTAAAATCTAATTTTAATTCCGCGTCGAAATCCAATTTCGATTAATATATCGAATATATTAATTTTATCGATTAATTCCAAATTAATCGGTCTCTCTCTTTAATTAATATTTTATCCCAGATAAAATATCTCCGCAATTAATCCCAGATTAATTTTCTCTCTCATCGAATTAATCCCAGATTAATTCTATCTCTCCGAATTAATCCCAGATTAATCTAAGTGCGAGTAATACGTCATCGGTGAATCTTCGGGAACCGACCCATGAGATCTCCGGATATGTTGGCAGTAAATACGATCGTCGGACTGTCCGAACACGTAAGTACCTCGTACTACGTTTATATCGATTTACAAGACAAGGTTGGCTTCTAGCAAAGCGCCATGCCTACCCAATTCTCCAGAAATATTCTTACAGGAATATATAGATCTGTATCAAGCGTAGTATACCGTAGTATTGTGTATATCGGCCCAGTATCGGATAATCACGTGCTAGGGCTGGGGCTGGATAAGTGTCTGCCCCGTCCGAAACACATATCGGATGTCTGGTAACATAGTCTCTATAATCGGATATACATGACCTGGTCACAATATCCCGATTGGTTGCGCAACACTCAAGAGCACTAGTACCATATCCTGCGTGACATCTACTCCAATATGACTGAAGTGACACTTCCGTCTCGACATCACACCCAATACACTACGACTCCCTGATAAACCCAGAAGCGGTGTACCAGAACCGGTTAAAGCCCTGTACCACCAAGACCAGAGTTTACCGATTATCGCAAGTATTAGCGATGCAAGTCTCAGGTTAAGACTATACACACCTACCTCGATTCGGCCTCCCATAGACACATAGTCATAATACCAATGGGATTCCGAGGGGTCTATCCAGAGCGAAGCTGTTTCCCGTACCATCGGTGAAACACGACCTCCTATTGCACTTGCATAAGTATCCAATACTTATATATATGAGAACTATGCCGTTGTGCCCTCACAACACGCACAAGTGCAATACTAGCCTATTCCGCATTATCGATGTCCAGTCTCGATAATACTTCGGCTAGGGATATTTAATGATTAATCCTTCGGGGATTGATACTGTCTCATATCATCTCAATCTAGGAACTAATCATATGGACCTCTCTTCATTTATACATCTATGGTGATCTAATCACAAATGATGAGAGTGCAATTTCCTTGTCACATAGTTAATTTGTACAACAACACCGTGATCTGTACAAATAGTGACGCTATGGGTCATATTATCCAACATCAAGCACTTTTGGGAAATCAGCCTGTAAAATCCCATGGAAGCAGCCTCACTTCTTACTTGAAATAGGTGATCTACTATGAAGAGGTAATCTGCCTTTACCCCAATTATGACTCATCTCCTAATATAGTGATCATTAAAAGCCTTAGCTTATCCTAAACTTGACAGACAACACTCGGTGTCATTATCGGAATGGGAAAGAGTATAAAACTCTTCAGTGCTTGTTTTAAATTGCACAAAGTTTTAGTTGTCCCTTTTGAACCTAGATCTTGGGATCTCCAGTCAGCTAGGTTGGGTTTCCACAGTGACAATTCTTAATTTATAGGCTTCAAGCCCATTCCCCTCGATGACTTCTCAATTTGCTCTCTAGGTAAACCTAAACGTAAGTGGATCCGCTAAGTTTTCCTTCGACTTAACATAATCGATCGATATTATGCCACTTGAGAGCAGTTGACGTATGGTATTATGTCTTCGACGTATGTGTCGAGACTTACCATTATATATTGTATTTTGGGCTCTCCCAATAGCCGATTGGCTATCACAATGTATGCTTATCGCTGGCACCGGTTTGGGCTAACTAGGAATATCCTGCAGGAAATTTTGAAGCCATTCCGCTTATTCCATTATTTTGTCTAATTCTATGAACTCTGATTCCATAGTAGACCGGGCAATACATGTTTGCCTCGAGAATTTCCATGACACGGTCGCACTACCAAGTGTGAAAATAAATCCACTCATAGATTTGGAATCCACTGTATCAGATATCCAGTTAGCATTGTTGTATCCCTCTAGAACAGAAGGATATCTCTCGTAATGTAGCCCATATTTTGAAGTTTCTCTCAGATACCTCAAAACTCTTACTATGGCTTTCCAATGGTTATATCATGGATTGCTCGTATATCTGCTAAGCCTGTTCACAGCTTGAGCGATATCAGGTCATGTACAATTCGTGAGATACATCATACTTCCGATGATTCTCGAATACTCTAATTGCGATACGCTTGAGCCAGTATGCTTTGATAGATGAAGAGTTAGGTCCACAGGGGTTCTAGCCACATTTAGATCCCCTATGTTATATTTCTCAAGTATCTTCTCAATATAATGATTCTGAGATAATATATATCCGTCTGATGTCCTAGAAATCTTAATTCCTTTTTTGGTAGACTGAATCATTTTACGATTACTACCAATTATCAGCATATTATCTATATAGAGACACATAATGACATATCATTTTTTGAGTTGATTTGGTGTACACACACTAATCACACTCATTGGTTTTGAACCCACCTGACAATATCTCTTTGTCAAATTTCTCATGCCATTGTTAAGGTGCTTGTTTTAATCTGTACAAGGATTTTACAAGTTTGCACACCTTCTGTTCTTGTCCAGGAACATGAAACCCTTCTGGTTGTTCCATGTAAATCTCTTCATCCAATTCACCATTAAAGAATGCCGTCTTTACATCATTTTGATGTATTTCAAGACCAAATATATCTGCTATGGCTATGAGCATTCTTATCGATGTGATACGAGTCACTAGTGAATAGGTGTCAAAGTAATCAAGGCCTTCATTTTGTCTATAACCTTTTATGACAAGTCTTGCCTTGTACTTATCTATTGATCCATCCGTTTTCATCTTCCGTTTGAATATCCATTTGTAACCCAGTGGCTTACAACCTGGAGGAAGATCAACCAACTCCCAAGTATGGTTCTGTAGGATTGAATCAATCTCATTGTTAATAGCCTCTTTTCACATAGGTGCCTCCGGAGAAGTCATTGATTCTTTATAGCTTTGAGGCTAATTTTTTAACAAGTATGTTAGAAAATCGGGACCAAACGACTTAGACGTTCTAGTTCTTTTTCTACGTCTAGGTTCGATTGTCTCAACGTTTTCACGTTGATCTGATTCTTGGTCAACCTGATCACTGTCTTTGACAGTATCAATCGTTCTTTTGAGAGACTATGTTCTATATATTTCCTTACAAGGAAACGTCTCATCAAAAAATGTCACATTCCTTAACTCAATTATCATATTCGGATTGATGTCATGAACCTTAGACTTGTGTACCAAGAATCGATACGCATTACTATTACTAGCATATCCAATGAATATACAATCAACAGTTTTGGGTCTTATTCTAACATTCTTAGTTTTAGGAACCATTACTTTGGCAAGACTCCCCCACACAAGGTATTTGTAGGAAGGTGTGCGACCTTTCCACAACTCTATGGTGTCTTGTCCAATCTCCTGTGAGGAAGCTTGTTCAGAATGTAGTTCGCGGAAAGCAAGGCTTCCCCCACAAGTTCTGGGGTAAACCAGAGCTTGTCAACATGGCATTCATCATTTCCTTCAACGTTCGATTTTTGGCTGAACAGTCCCGTTTTGTTGAGGCGAATAAGGAGCACTGGTTCGTGAATAATTCCATGATTGTAACAACATTCACCAAATGGTGACACATATTCACCACCTCTATCACTCCTAATTCTCTTGATTTTCTTGCCAAATTGATTTTCAACTTCGTTCTTATACTATATAAAGCTCTCAATAGCTTCATCTTTGCTCCTCAGCAAATACACATAACAGAATCTTGTGCTATCGTCGATAAAAGTGACAAAATACTTTTTACCGCCTCTTGTTTGCACAATATTCATATCATACACATCAGTGTGTACAAGTTCCAAGGGTTCAGAACTTCGTTCTATGGAATGAAATGATGTTCTATGCATTTTTGCTTCAACACATGCCTCACACTTATGTTGGCTATCAATTGCAAATTTAGGTATAAGGTCCATGTTAATTAATTTACGCATAGTATCATAATTAACATGTCCTAACCTCCCATGCCATACATTTTATGACTCAATAATATAAACGGAAGTTGAAGCTTTATTAATAGCACTGTGTCGATTGACAATCATTACATTGAATTTGAAAAGGCTCTCAGTGAGGTATCTTTTTCCTACATACACATCATTTTTTGTCATTACAAATTTATCAGAAACAAATACAATCTTAAAACCAGCCTTGCTTAGGAGAGAGCCCAAGACCAAGTTCTTTTGAATATTTGGAACATGCAATACATTTTTCAATTTAAGCTCATTTTCATATGTCATCTTCAGAACCAATGTGCCTTGTCCAACCACTCTAGAGGTAGACGAGTTTCCCATTGTCAAATGTTCGCCTCCATCGACCTTCTGATACGAGGAAAATATATTGCTATCTACACATATATGACGAGTAGCCCCAGTGTCTATCCACCATTCTCTCGGATTCCCAACCAAGTTTGCTTCAGTTACCACTGCTGATAGGTTCATCTCTGAGATCTCATCAGTCAGCTGCTCATCTTTAGTGACATGGGCCTCATTTTTCTTTTTCTTGCCCTTGTCCTATGACTTCTTGTTTCTGTAGTCCTTTGCCATATGACCGTTTTTTCCACAATTGTAGCACTTCCCCTTGAACTTCTTGTTTGCTTGGGAAGAATCATCTCCACTGTTCTTTCTCTTCTTGCTACCCTTTACACCCTCAATGATGTTGGCCTTAGACTCCATAGTCTTGTAGCTGGCCTTCTCGGACTTCCTGTTGTCCTCTTCGATCCTCAATCAAACTCCAAGGTCTTCAAGGCTCATATGTTTCTTCTTGTGTTTTAGATAGCTCCTGAATCCCTTCCTTGATGGAGGCAACTTTTCAATTATAGTGGCAACTTGAAACGTCTCACAGAGTTTCATTCCTTCATCCAGTATTTCATGAATGATCAATTACAGTTAACCCAATTGAGACATCACTGTTCTTGAATCTCCATCTTGTAGTCCATGAACCTACCCACAACAAATTTCTTTTGACCGGCATCCTCTGTTTTGCATTTCTTCTCGAGAGATTCCCAGAGAATCTTCGCAGAAGACATGCCTTGGTACACATTGTACAAGGTATTTTCAAGTCCACCCAAAAGTTAGTTCTTGCACAGGAAGTCTCCAGACAACCATCTCTATTCTCGTAGTTCCTTGGCTGTTTCCGATTCACCCTCCACAGGACCTGGAGGGTCTTTAAGGAAGTTAGCCAACTGGAGAGTTGTCAGGTAGAACAACATTTTGCTCTACCACTTTTAAAGTTTGCCCCACCAAACGTTTCCAGTTTTTCTCCATGAGAGACCGGTACTGTGATGTTTCCGCTAGCCATGTGTAACTGGAAAAAATCAACAGGGGTCAATAAGTCTACAAAAGACAAATTGTACAACGATCAACAAATGATCTTATTCAAATGATATACCAAGTATCCACTCGTTGTTCTATTGGACAATAGTACCAATAAACACAAGTCCTTGAATTTCCGACTAAGGTTTCTTATGATAAGTAAATAAAGGAATAATCCCAGAGGGCGAGGGGGTCCGAAGTAACCACTTAAATCCCTGACCATTTAGGCTCTTATCGCCTTTTTGACAGAATATCCTTTAAATACTTCCTCAATAGAGTCTCTTAGCAATTCAATACTCAGTATTTCACTTTTAAAAATTTCACAATACAATATTCAATATGTGTAGATATATGTGTATGTGTCAATCAAGATTGGATGGAATTACTTGTGTATAATTACACTTTAAATTCTCAACCAAGTATGCAACACACAATTAAATTTCAACTTTATCACTATTTGTATGCTTGTGATAATTGAACAACCTAATATTAACTTAAATCTATACTACCAAGATTATTTTGATACAGTAAATGATCTTACTAAGTTAGTATTATGAATAATTAGATTAATCTAAGTCTATTTCAGTTTAGAAACACTTCCAGGACTAAATTCGTTAGTGTTTGTATCTACGTTCGAACGAGACTGTCTAATATGTGTACGTTCGTGTTGCATTCGAGAACGCGTTTAAACGAAGTGTTCCAAAGAGTTCATGTTCGTGGAGCGTTCGAGAACGCATTCGAACGGACTATTCCAGAGAGTTCATGTTCATATTGCGTTTATGACGAGTTCAAACGTTTTAAGTCAGAGGGTTTTGTGTTCGATTTGCATTTGAATACACGTTCGAACATTCTTAGGTAGAAGGCTTGCGTTCGAGTTGCGTTTGAAGACGCGTTCGAACATTCTTATGAAAATTCATATTTTTACCTTCGCGTCCGTCAGACGTTCGAACGCCCTACGTATTTTTCATGCACAAACTTTATTTTCCAGAAAATTTTCTTATCTTAGCATGCGAATTACTATCTAACAACACTAAATTGATAAGTTCTTAAGAATGTTGGAGGTATAGTGTCATTAAACAGAAAAAAACATGCATTAACAAACAAATCCATAACATAAAATCAGATCTACACTATCATGCATAAACCCTAGAACTTGGAAACCAGAAAAACCTGATAAATAATGTCCAAGTCGAGATGATTCTATGTCCTTAAGAACTTATTAGCCTCCGTCACTGGTACTCTACGGATTCAAAATGGCCAATGTTCTCCCAAGATTCCTTAGATGTTTATTGTTCAAGGAGCACTCCTTAACAAATGTTTGAACTTGGAAATGGTGGGCACTCTCTTTTTACTCAAAATAACAATGTGAGACTCTAAACTTTGGATGAAATTTGGATTGAATCAAATACTTCAAAAGAACATGAAGGTTTCCTTTTATAAGCATGGAAGGGTGCCTCAAGATTTGTATGCAACTTCCGTTCATACCGTGAGATTCCAAGTGTCATGTGCCTTATTCCAAACAAGGTATAAGGAAAGATCTGTTAGTGGACATAAGCTTAAGATGATTGGCCACATTGAAAAATTGGCCAACCTCAGGTTCATCATGGATCATGAGATAGGTCACGATCTAATTCTTCAGTCCTTACCAAAAGAATTCTCTAACTTTATTATGCAGTTTCATCTGTCTGATAAAGAAGCTACTTTAGCAGAATTACACAATCTGATAAAGTAAGCAGAGAAGGACTTGAAACCGGAGCTTAAAACCTCTGTCATGCTTACAGGTACGGACCTGAAGCCACAAGGCCCAAAGAAAAATAAGGGCAAGGCCAAGGCTCCAGATCACCTAAAGCCCAATGGTAAGGTGGAGAAGAAAAAGGGAAAAGGGAAATGTTTCTTTTGTGGAAAGAAGGGTCATTGGAAGAAAGACTGCAAATCCTTGAAAGCCAAGGAAGCTAGGGAAGCCCAAGAGGCCAAGAAGCCCAATGCTTCAGGTATGTTGTATATGTTGGATTCTATAAGGTCCAAGGATCATTATCAAGCAATGAAACAAGTGAATACAACAAAGGAGAATGGCAGAATCATACTCACATCGAACGGATTGGATGCTACGAAGAACAAAAATTTTTGGTTTCTGCCCACTGTCACAGCTCACGGCAGTGAGGTTCTTGGCTTCCTCCATTTGCGGCTTTGGATCATCTTCAAGGCAAACTCCTAGCTTGTGTTGATTCCAAGCACACGGGTGGGTTTCCCTATCACCTACGGACAACTCTTTGAGTGCTAGCTCTTGATGTATTTTGCAACAAAATACTCATTCTTCTTCTTACCATTCTCGGCAGTCCAGTGAAGGAAGAACACTGCCCTTTTGGGCGTGAGAAAGATGAAGAGAAGGAGAGAGAATTGTTTGTGTTGGTTGCCAAAAAGTGTATCTAATACACTTTAATGAATTTCAAATTCATTTACACAAAATTTGGCTTTCCAAAAGTCAAAGATTTAATGCCAACCAACCCCATCAACTATTCACATCACTCAATCAATCAAGTGACAAATTGTCACATCACTTAAAGTGACTAATGATTTGACGCTTGATGTGACTAGCGATTTGACGCTTGATTTGACTTGCGTGCCGCACTCGAATTCGAAATGCGAATGCGCTCGCAAATAATCTCGGGCTCGGGTTCGCTAATTCCAAATTAACGAATTTTCCATTGCGACGTAATTAAATGATTTTGCCTAGCGAAATCACTATTCACATCTCTAACGAATTAATTCTAAATTAACTCGTTCGCCCAAATTAAAATCTGATTTTAATTCCGTGTCGAAATCCGATTTCGTTTAATATATCGAATATATTAATTTATCGATAAATTCCAAATTAATCGTTATCTCTCTTTAAATGATATTTTATCCCAGATAAAATATCTCCGTAATTAATCCTAGATTAATTTTCTCTCCCATCTAATTAATCCCAGATTAATTAAAGTGCGAGTCATACGTCATCGGTGAATCTTCGGGAAGCGACCCATGAGATCCCCGGATATGTTGGCAGTAAATTCGATCGTCGGACTATCCGAACACGTAAGTACCTCGTACTATGTTTATACTGATTTACAAGACAAGGTTGGCTTCTAGCAAAGCGCCATGCCTACCCAATTCTCCAGAAATATGCTTACAAGAATAAGCGGTCTATATCAGGCGTAGTATACGTAGTATTGTGTATGTCGATCCAGTATCGGATGATCACGTGCTAGGCCTGGGGCTGGAATTGTGTCTGCCCCGTACGAAGCACATGTCGGATGTCTAGTAACTAGTCTCTATAATCGGATATACATAACCTTGTCATAATATCCCGATAGCTGCAGCATTTAAGAGAACCAGTCCCGTATCCAACGTGACCATCATCTCTACTATGACTGGAGTGATACTTCCGTCTTGACATCACACCCAACACACTACGATTCTCGATATACCCAGAAGAGGCATACACAGAAACAGGTTAAAGCCTTGGACGACCAAAACCAAAGTATATTGATTGTCGCAAGTATTAGCGGTGCAAGTCTCAGGTTAAGACCAAATAGACTTACCCTGATGTCGGACTTTTATAGACACATAGTCATACTACCAATGGAATTCCGATGGGGTCTATCCAGAGCGAAGCTGTTTCCCGTACCATCGGTAAAACACAACCTCCTATTACACTTGCATGTGTATCCTATACCCAAATATATGAGAACTATGCCGTTATGCCCTCACAACGCGCACATGTGTAATACTAGTCTTTTACGCATTTATCGATGTCCAATCTTGATAATGCTCTGACTATGGATATTTAATGATTAATCCTTCATGGACTGACACTGTCTCATATCATTCTCAATCCAGGAACTAATCATAGGGACCTCTTATCATTTATACATCTAGGTGATCTAATCACAAATGATAAGAGTGAAATCTCTTTTGTCACATAGTTAATTTGTACAACAACACAGTGATCTGTACAAATAGTGACGCTTTGGGTCATAATTGTCCAACAGTATATGATTGAACTATATTCTCAAAACTCTGAACCTTCTACTTGGGTACTTGACACCGGTTGTGGGACTCACTTGTGTAACAATTTACAGGGCCTGAGAAACAGTAAGAGACTCCGTCATGGGGAGGTTGTCTTACGCATGGGTAATGGAGAAAAACTGGCTGCATTGTGCGTGGGGACTTATTTATTAGTTTTGCCGAATGGTTTAGTTTTAGACTTAGAAGATTGTGTTTATTTACCATCTCTAGTAAAGAACATCATTTCAATTTCTTCTTTATGTAATAAAGGCTTTTCATGCCTAATAAGTTGTAATGAATGTTCTATTTATTTCAATGAAATAAAATATGGAGATGGTATTTTGAATAATGGTATCTATGTCTTACAAACTAACAAAGAATGTTCAACCTCTAATATATACAATGTTAACTCGAATAATCTCAATGAATCACTTCTATGGCACAGTCGCTTAGGTCATATCAATGAAACAAGATTAACTAAGCTACATAAGGATGCGTATTTCAAACCCTTCAAATATAAACCTTATGGAACTTGTGAATCTTGTTTACTTAGTAAAATGACCAAATTATCCTTCAAAGGTAAAGGACAGCGTGCAGCGGAGACATTAGAACTCATACACTCTGATGTATGCGGACCAATGTCAGTCACCGCTAGAGGTGGATTCTCCTACTTTATTACCTTTATCGATGATCATTCGCGATATGGGTATGTGTACCTTATGCGGTACAAATCTGAAGCCTTTGAGAAATTCAAAGACTTCAAGCCTGAAGTAGAAAACCAGCTTAATAAAAGTATTAAGTCACTAAGGTCTGACCGAGGTGGTGAATACTTAAGCAACGAATTTCAAGATTACTTGAGAGAAAATGGCATTGTTTCCCAATGGACTCCTCCGAGAACTCCACAGCATAATGGGGTCTCCGAAAGGAGAAATCGGAAATTATTAGATATGGTCCGATCAATGATGCCAGGCACAGATCTACCTCTTTCATTTTGGGGTCTTGCTTTAGAAACTGCAACACTACTACTAAACCAAGTTCCTTCCAAAACTGTTAGTCAAACACCATATGAGTTATGGTCTGGGAAATGTCCTAGTCTTAGTTATCTAAGAGTTTGGGGATGTGACACATATGTCAAGCTCACACAAACTAACAAATTGGATGATAGGGCAGTTAAATGTAAGTTTATAGGATATGCCTTGAACTCAAGAGCATACGTGTTCTACGTCACAAATGAACAAAGAACATTTGTCTCACGAAATGCTAAATTTATAG
The DNA here is from genome assembly GCA_019454045.1 of Zanthoxylum bungeanum. NCBI lineage: Eukaryota > Viridiplantae > Streptophyta > Magnoliopsida > Sapindales > Rutaceae > Zanthoxylum > Zanthoxylum bungeanum. The sequence goes on along the minus strand of SKCR01026379.1, from coordinate 152,458 downwards.
AGAATGAATTCCTTCTCAAGAAATATATTGGGAGTAGACTTGACCTCGAAGAGGTACGAGAAGAACAAAATAATATAGAACTAAACCCCAGGCCCCTCAAAAGGGCAGCGACGGAACAACCACAAGGTTAAGAACTCAGAAGGTCTGGTAGGGAAAGACATGAGCCTGAAAGATATGGTTTCCATATTAATGAGGAACATGATCAGGTCATTGATAATGACGATCCCACCAGTTATGACGAAGCAATGCGTGACATTGATTCAGTCAAGTGGCTTGAGGCCATGAAATCCGAAATAGACTCTATGTATCAGAATCAAGTCTGGGACTTGGTAGATGCACCTGAAGGGATAAAACCCATAGGCTGTAAGTGGATTTACAAGCGTAAAACTGATGTAGAAGGCAACATCCAAACCTATAAGGCTAGGTTGGTGGCGAAAGGTTATAGACAAATCCAAGGAATTGACTATGACGAAACCTTATGACGAAACCTTCTCGCCTGTTGCAATGATAAAGTCCATTCGAATTTTACTGGCACTAGCTGCACACTTTGATTATGAGATTTGGCAGATGGATGTCAAAATAGCTTTCCTTAATGGGAACTTCGTAGAGGAAGTCTATATGACACAACCTGAGGGGTTTGCATCTAAGGATGATCATAATAAAATATGCAAACTTAAATGATCCATTTATGGACTCAAGCAAGCCTCCAGAAGTTAGAATATACGATTTGATGAGACAATCAAAGAATTTGACTTCATCAAAAATGTAGACGAGCCTTGTGTTTACAGGAAAAGTAGTGGGAGTGATGTTGTATTTCTTGTATTATATGTCGATGACATATTAATCATCGAGAATGATATTCCCATGATGCAAGCCACCAAACAATGGTTATCTCAGAATTTCTCCATGAAAGATTTGGAAGAAGCATCCTACATCCTCGGCATTAAGATCTACCGTAATAGATCTAAAAGGTTGTTAGGACTTTCTCAATCTACATACATAGATAAAGTTTTGAAAAGATTCAAAATGGAAGATTCCAAAAGAGGTAATTTACCTACTTGTCATGGAATCAAATTATCTAAGGAGCAATGTCCACACACTTATTCAGATAGAGAGCGTATGAGTAGGATGCCTTATGCTTTAGCAATAGGATCGATCATGTACGCCATGCTATGTACAAGACCTGATATCTCTTATGCTCTTAGCATAACGAGCAGGTATCAGGCAAATCCTGGTGAGTAACACTGGGCAGCTGTCAAAACAATCCTCAAGTATCTTAGAAGAACTAAGGATTTGTTTTTGACATACGGAGATTGTTCTGAGATGAAAGTCATTGGTTACTGTGATGCGAGCTTTCAGACCGAAAATGATGACAGCAAATCACAAACAAGATATCTGTTTACTTTGAATGGCAGTGCTGTCAGTTGGAAAAGCTCAAAGCAGTCAACTACAACGGACTCCACCACTAAAGCCGAGTATATTGCAGCATCTAAGGCTGCTAAAGAAGCAGTCTGGATAAAGAAGTTCATCACGGAGCTGGAAGTGCTTCCCTCCATAAAGAATGGCGTCACAATGTACTGTGATAACACGGGCACCATTGCTCAATCAAAGGAACCAAGGTCCCACATGAAATCCAAACATGTATTCAGGCGATTTCATCTCATCAGGAAGATTGTTGAGAGAAAAGAAGTTATTATAGAGAAAATACCCACAGAAGATAATCTTGCAGATTCTCCGACTAAAGGGTTGACTCAACAAAAGCATGATAGGCACAACTGAGAGTATAGTGTCCAGATTCATACTAGTTGGCTATAGTGCAAGTGGGAGATTGTTAGGGATATGCCCTATACCCAAATTGTGGATGGGCTATATGTACATGTATTTGTAATATTTTCATTAGTTAATAAAATGGCAATCTTTATTATACGTGTCTTACATAACTTATATGAATCATCAACACTGTAATAAAGCCATTGGAGTAATAAGACGATGGCTTCCACACCTTATGAGAATCATTACTCTTAAATGTTCATAGTCATAGTTTTATGAATAATCTGGGCGTTCACAAAGCAGAGAGACTAGCATGATGATATGATCCGCCCTTAAGTGGGGTAGCCGATCTCATAGGCTACTAGCGGAGATCCGTTCTCTTGGTGTATCACATGGATGCATGAGTTGCTCGTGTCTATCGAATTGACCGCCGAAAGTTTTCATATGGAGTGTTTATCCCATATGTCTATGAGAACTTTCATGTACTGATTATATGACTAGTCCTTAGACTTGAGGTCTTTACAATCTTATGTGTGGATCAAATAACTTTGACATTCTCCTTCCCCGGTTCAAAAGATCCGGTCATAAGGGTATGATTGGGTCATTTGTTGAAACACATGAAGTTTGTAAAGATACAACAGAGAATCGCCACTCTCTCGGATAATATTTTCTTATAAGAGTAGTATTCCAGTTCGCAAGTTGATATGTGTGATCAGTGCTTGAGACTGTGGCCACAGCGGAAGAATCATGTGAGATTCTTGGGTTTGCACGATTCATGACACTATCAACATCATACTTTTGACCATATAGGTAGACACTTTCCGTACCCTAGGTCAATAGGTGGGGATACAGTGAGGCGATGGACCGTATCATATGTAAATCGCATACAGAATGGGTATATATATCTTTCATTCTCATTTGGGGGCCTTGGCATGTTGCTAGATGTCAACCTTGGTCATTGAAATCGAACGACCATATGATCGGAGGATAATTTATGTACGATTAAATTATCACGATTCATTTCATGTCCAACTTGAGGGGAACCCAAAAGGTCACACACAACAAAGTCGAAATCAATGGTTAACAGTGCACAGTACAAATATAACATCATATATGATTGCTGTAAGAATTGTTCATAAATGGTTCGATGTGTTTAATTATTGAACATATCATTTATGAGATTCCATAGTGGCTTAGGGATTGGTGAATGACGATAGGGGCACTTTAGGAATTAGAATAAAAAAAAGTACTATTCATGTGAATAGTAATGTGAATAGTAATTTTTTTTTTGTTATTTGTTTTGAATTCCAATTCGGCCCAAACTCTTATTAGGGTTTTATAATTTCATTAAACCACTAAATTAAGATCCAATGGTTAAGATTAAATTAGCTTTTATCCCACATCGAATTCTTAATTAATTTTGTTGTCTTTGGAGCACTATATAAACCCAAAGAATTCTTCACAAATTTGTTACACCAAAACCTTTCATATCGTGGGTTTATATAAGTGAGCAACTCTAAAGTTTAAGAGTAAGCCACTGATTTTGAGGATCCTTAAGTCTAATTGACTAGAGGAACCTCAAGTTAAAAGTTTTGAGGTATTTGCCTAGGCTAACACCAAAGGCAAAATACCCGTGCCCTCAAGGCGTAGTCTTGCCGTTGAGTTTTGGCTTTGGTGTGTGCATCTTTGGAGGCCACACACTTGGGTGGCTCTTTGGAACGTGGAAAAGCTTGTAGATTGGATGGAGTACTGGAGGAGTCTTCGGTTCAAGTAAGTCTTTTTCTTTCTTTATTTTAATTAGAGTTGTTATGATAGTTAGCATGTTTATGTTTATGTTTTTTGCATGTTTTATTAGTTTTATGCTTAGAATATATAATAACATGCATAGGCTTGTAGAATAATCAAAACAAATGGGTCTTGGGCAAATGAAAGCGGCATAATAATTTTGATTTTCCACTGCGCACTCGCGGCCGCTTCCCAACATTATTTGCTAATTTTATTTATATAAAGTTTTGATTCATTTTATTTGCATTCTCTTGCGTTTAATATTTCTTGTTTGTTGGCCACAAATTGAGATGATGCATGTTTAGAATCTATCGCTTGGGAGATATGGATTTTGAATAAGATCTAGAGAATATAACGTAGGAGTTTTATAGAGTCGGGAGAATCTATAGTTCCTTTGAAGTTATTAACACAGAATCACAGAACGTAATGAATTGTTGATTATTAGATTTTTGTAGGGATATCAAAGTCTATAATTAATAATCTTTCACTATTGCTCGGGAGAGGGAGTGAATACTTTAGGATATTTGACTTATAAAAAATGTAACTGAATAAGGATTAATTAGCATGACAAGTACATAGGGGGTAGCTAGGTGAAATCAGACTCTAGAATCTCTCTCGTATTGATTTCTCCCACTTGATTATTTTTGTATCTTAGTTATTTAGTTCAATCTTAATTAATTATTTTCTAAATAAAGTTAGGTTTACTAATTATAGTACTTAGTGTGAGTTGAATACAATCTCTGTGGGTTCGACACTCTTCACTCATCTTTACTAAAACTTGACATCGTACACTCACGGTTCCATATAAAATATCGCAACACCTCATTCAGCTGACTGATCTTCACTGCTTCTTGTCCAACGATCAATATGTCATCTACATAGAGTAGAAGAGCAACGAAATTTCCTTCTGGAAACCTTTGAATGTATACACACAATCTGCTGCAGCTCTTTTGTAGCCTTGACCAACCATAAATGAGTCAAACTTCTTGTACTATTGCCTCGGTGTTTGCTTGAGCCCGGACAAGCTCTTTTTCAGCTTGCAAATAAGGTTCTCTTTTCTTGAAATCTTGAAACCTTCTAGCTACTCCATGTAGATTTCTTCATTTAGATCACCATGAAGAAATGTTATTTTGACATCCATCTGTTTAAGTCCTAAGTTCAAACTGGCTACCAATCCTAGGATAACTCAGATTGAAGCCATTTTTATCACTGGTGAAAAGATTTCATCAAAGTCAATTCCCTTTTTTTCTGTAGGAATCCTTTGACTACTAGTCGAGCTTTGTGTTTTACCATATTTTCACTACCATCTTTCTTGAGCTTGAACACCCATTTGTTCTTTAGTGCCTTCATGCCTTACGGGAGCTTGACTATCTCATAAGTATGATTTTTCTGCAGAGATTTCATTTCATCATGCATTGTGTGCAGCCATTTTCCTTTGTCATTATGAGATACAACTTCCTTGAAACTTTCTTGCTCCCTCTCGTAAGTAAGCATAATATAGTCAGGTCCTAAGTATCTATATGATGGAATTCGGCCTTACTCAGATCTTCGTACTGGATGTTCACTAGTTTCTAGAGGTATGTCATCATCCAGATCTGTGGATGATCATGTAGCCTCTGATGGAGCAGGTTGCAGCTCCACCTGCTCAACACCACCTTCCTCCTCTGGTTTTGCTTATGGCTTGTCTTACACCCCATCATTATCTGTGGCCACTCGTGTTGGTGCTGGAGTTGTGTCTCGATTTGCATCGATTTTTTTGGCACTGGAATTAGAAGACATCTTGGGTTTTTCAATGTCTTCTATTGTCTGGTCTTCAAGAAACACTACATCTTTGCTTCTGATGACCTTATTTTCCTTTGGGTCCCATAATCTGTATCCAAATTCCTCGTCTCCATAGTCTATGATGATTCATTGAGTGGTCCTTGCATCGAGCTTTTGCCTGAGCTCCTTGGATACGTGTGCAAAGGCTAAACTGCCGATTGTTGTAAGGTGAAAATATGAGGGATTCTTACCAGACCATATTTTCTCTGGAATCTCAAAATTCAACGGTACGGATGATGATTTGTTGATTAGGTAGCAGGCCGCACAAATAGCTTCTCCCCAGAATGGATTTGGCAGCTTAGCCATGCTGATCATGCTTCTGACTTTCTCCATATGGTGCGGTTCATCCTTTTAGCAACACCATTATATTGTGGAGTGCATGGAATAGTGTTTTCATATGGAATCCCATGACTTCCGTAATAAGCATCGAACTTTCTAGAAAGTGTATTTGCCTCCATTATCTCTGCGGAGGCACTTCAGTTTCTTCTTTGTTTCACGCTTGACCATGACATGGAATGGTTTGAAATAATCCAGGACCTGATCATTTGTTTTCAAAAAATACACCCATACCTTCCGAGAAGCATCGTCAATGAAAGTCAGAAAGTATTTATTACCGCCTAGTGAATTAACCTCCAAGGGACCACAGACATCAGTGTGCACCAGACTAAGCAACTCTGATATTTTGATAGAAGAAAATTTAAAGGCGACTCTATGTTGCTTACCGAATAGATAGTGATTGCAAGGATTTAAAGCAGCATTCTTGGAGATAGTGATTAGATCATTCTTTGTCAAGGTAGACAACCCTCTTTCACTCATGTGACCGAGTCTCTGGTGCCACAGATTTTGAGAAGCCTCCAGTTCAGCTACATTGAGGCTTTCTACACATATTTTCACATGAGTCTTGTATAAAGTGCCACAAATATGTCCTCGAGTGATGACTATGGCGCATTTTATCATTCTCCAAGTGTCATTGCTAAAGTGGCTAGCATAAACCTATTTTTCAAGGGCTACCCCAAAGAGTAGATTGAGCTGAAGTTCTGGAGCATATCTCACCTTATTTAGGGTTATTTTATACCATGCATTTGTCTGCATCTGAATATCACCAATTCCCATTATCTGAGAGGAACTAGTATTTCCCATCTTCACTGCTCCAAAGTCTCATACTTTGTATGTTGTGAAGAAGTTTCTATGAGGGGTGACGTGGTAGGATGTTGCAGTATCTACCACCCACTCAACATCTTGAGTTACTGTATGAAGGCATGCCTCTTCCTGGATGGAGCAAATAGTTACATCTTTTATGGCAACTACTAGTGTCTCTGTATCATTGTTCTTCGACTGAGAATTGCCTTGACCCTGATCTCATTGCAGCTTTTGACAATTCTTCTTTAAGTGGCCTTCTATGCCACAGTGGTAGCACTTGTAGGTAGGCTTTCTTCTGTCTATGGATTTACCTCTGCTTTTTCATCTACCTCTCCCTCTACCTCGATTTTTATCTAATTGTCTTCCTCGATTCTCTGTGACAAGGGCTTGTGTCTGATCTGTGCACATGTCTTTTCTTCTGGCCTCCTCATTTGATAGGGCATCTTTTACCATAGGCATGGTAAGTATGCCTCATGGAGCCGAATTACTGATAGTAACCACCAATATTTCCCAACTATCAGGAAGAGAACTGGGTAGTAAGAGGGCTTGAACTTCATCTCCCAATTGCATGTCTACTACAGACAACTGGTTCATCAGGCTTTGGAACTCATTGATGTGTTCTGTAATGAAAGTTCCACTCCGTAGCTTCAGGTTCACCAAACACCTCAATATTAAGGCTTTATTTCGAGCTGACTTGGCCTAGAACATGTCTTCCAGCTTTATCCTTATTTCGTAAATATTTGTATCTTGTGATACATGGTGGAAGACACTGTGGCTGTGTTGGACAATTATGACCCAGAGCGTCACTATTTGTAAAAGACATTGTGGTTTTTGTACAAATTAACTATGTGACAATGGAAATTGAATTTTATCATTTTGTAATTAGATTACTTAAATATATAAATGATAAAAGTCCTTATGATTAGTTCCGGATTATTAGATATGAGACAATATCAATCCACAAAGGTTTAATCATTAAATATCCCTAGTCGAAGTATTATCGAGACTGGACATCGATAATGTAGAATAGACTAGTATTGCACTTGTGCATGTTATGGAAGCGTAACAACATAGTACTCATATATTTAAGTATTCGATACTTATGCAAGTGTGATAGGAGGTTGTATTTACCGATGGTACGGAAACAGCTTCGCTCTGGATAGACCCCTCGGAATCCCATTGGTAGTATGACTATGTGTATATGAGAATCCGATTCAGGGTAGGTGTATTTGGTCTTAACCTGAGACTTGCATCGCTAGTACTTGCGACAATCAATACGCTTTGGTTGTGGTCATCCGAGACTTTAACAAGTTATGTGTACGCCTCTTCTGGGTTTATTGAGAATCGTAGTGTAATTGGTGTGATGTCAAGACGGAAGTATCACTTCAGTCATATGGAGATGATGATCACGTAGGGATACAAAACTGGTTCTCTATTATGTTGCAACTATCGGGATAATATGACAAGGTCATGATTATCCGATTATAGAGACTAGTTGCTTGTGATTCGATATATGCTTCGTACGGGGCATACACTATTCCAGCCCCAGGCCTTGCATCTGACATCAGATACTGGATCGTAATACGAAATACTACATATACTACGTATACTACGTCTGTTATAGATTATATATTCCTTAAAGAATATTTCTGGAGAATTGGGAAGGCACAACACTTTGCTAGAAGCCAACCATGTCTCGTACATTGGTAAGAACGTGGTACGAGATACGCACGTGTTCAGATAGTCCGACGACCGGATTTACTGCCAACATATCCAGGGAACTCATGGGTCACTTCCCGAAGATTCACCGAGGCCGTATGACTCGAACATAATTAATTTGGGATTAATTAGAAGAGAGAGAAAATTAATCTAGGATTAATTACGGCAAGATTTTATCTGAGATAAAATTCTATTAGAAGAGAGAGAACGATTAATTCGGAATTAATCGATAAAATAATATATTCGATATATGAAATGAAATTAGATTTCATAACGGAATTAAAATTGGATTTTAATTTGGGCGAACGAATTAATTTAAAATTAATTCGCGAGCGACTTTAATAATAATTTTGCGAGGCATTATTATTTAATTAAATTTGATTTTATTAAGTCGCAACGGAAAATTTGTTAATTCGGAATTAACGAACCCGAGCTCGGAATGTGTTTGCGGGCCCACTCGATTTTGAATTCAAGTAGGGCCCACAAGTCACATCACCTAGTCACTTTAAACAACTTTTAGTTGATGGAATTTGGTGGGTTGTTGATGACTTGTTCAACCACTAATGTGAGAGATGATTGACCTTTACCAACTTTGAGTTTGATATATCAAATTTTGATTTTGGAAATAAAAAAAAAAAGTCAACACTAATCTCTCTCATTCACGCCAAAGTGAAAAATTTTCTCTCCCAACTTGGCTTGGCCGAGAGCTTCAAGGAACAAAGAAGAAATTGTTGCAATTTTTCAAGTGCTAGCACACATCAAAGAATCATACAAAGGTGTTAGGGAAACTTTCCCATTGAGTTTGGAATCCTTTGATCAAAGCTTGGAGCTTGACAATTAACCTTAAAGGAGCTTGGAACAACTTCAACGAGAGCAAAGTTTTTGAACTCTAGACATCCTATAACCGATCAAAGTGAGTATATTTCTGCTATACTTCTTTTCGTATTCACATGATTTCATGCTTAATATGATATTGGTTTTACCTTAGAAACCCAACAATGGTATCAGAGCCTATTTGAGCATGAAAATGAATTAGGGTTCTTAATCCAAAATTTGGGTATTTTTTATTTGAGCATGATTTGATCAAATTATTTGTTTGAGTATGCTTATATATTGATAACTTAGAGTTATGCATGATCAATTTTATGAAAAATTAATTGGATTAATTTTCCCCAAAAACATAGGCTTGGCCGAATGTGTAGAGCCCTTGTAGCTCATGGAGATTTTGATTTTTTAAAACATTGGATGAGTTTAAAATGTATGGATAAATTGATTTGAGATTTAATTGGATTGAAATCAAAATTAATGAAAAATTCTCATGATTGCCGTGAGCCTTAGAGAGCATGTTGGACTTGATTTTACTTCAATAATATTGGACATGTATTAATAATAATTAAGCATGATTAATTATGTAAATTGGTATTTTGGAAATGTTAATTTAAATAATTAATCATGGCTAAACACTTTAATTAATTAAATTGTGAAATTTGGAATATTAGAATTTAATTAATTAGGCTTAATTTGGAATTGGGCTAATATTGTTGTATTTGGGCCTAATGGGCTTGGTTGGGCCAAGTTGGTTTATGACAATTGGATTGGATCCAAATTGGGCCTAAAACCATTCCATTAAGTCCAAATATAATAAATGGGCCTTTTAAAATTTAATTGGGCCTAATGGGCCAAAATTAATTTTGTGGCAAATGGTGATTCCTTATTGGGCTTTGGTTGCCAAAGTCCATGCCTTAATAAATTAATTGAAAGCCCATTGGACTTTAATTAAATTGACATTGGATGTTAATTGGGCTTTGAGACCCATTAAGATTAGATTTAGAATCTAAGTCGTAAAAGGCACATTAAAAGTGTAATTATTTAATTTGGAATTAAATAAAGAATTAGTATTGAATAAAAAATAAATTGGATTTAAAATTGTAGTTCGATATAATTCAAGAATTCGTACTTTGACTACTTATTCTTAAACGAGTTGGACTTGCGCAAATCAAATCGTTGTTTGAACATTGGATGATCACTTTATTCTAAGATTAATTAATTGGATTAGATTGATGGAATAATATGCTTTGTGTGAATACATGAATGTGTTGTATGAATAATGTATATCAGATGGATATTAGATGGGTGATGGCAATTTTGGAAATTGTTGTAATAAATTTAGAATTTATTAAATTGGACCTGCGTGTCCAACCTTTATCTCTCGATTCTTTGTAATTCTCTTCTCACCAATTCTCCTCAATATTAATGAGGTTTCTTTATTGTATTATGTAATTGGGTAGAAGTTAGAATAATGCTAGCCGGGGAGAGGAAATTGAGTGATTTTTTCTAGGAACAATTTGTGAGATATCCATCCGCATATCATTATTAATTTATTTATCGCGCCTTATTATGCTTTTAGAATGCATGCTTAAGGGTGTATGATGAGACCTAATCAAAGATAATTAATTGGTTGCCAATTACGCGAAAAACACTCAACAAATTTTAAGCGTTTTCATTCCATTGAGTGATTCATTCTCAAGATCCAAGATTGGCATTGGTTTGTTGGCCAAAGTCAAGACCTTTGTCCATCGCGGATGTGTTTGAATCATGAAAGCTTTGTTCCATATCGTATGTCTTGCCCAAGTTATGATTTGTTGGACAAAGTCAAGATCACTTCTTGTTCATCGACATCGATTACGAAGCTTTCCAAAGTCAATGGGTCCCGCTTAACTGGAATCATAAAGCTTGTTGAGCCAAAGCCAAGGCTTAGTTGATACAGAGGAAAAGGTAAGGAAAATATATTGGATATATTGGCATATATATTGTATATATGTTTCGGACTTGGAGGTCCACCTACTGGATCTAGGAATTGGATGAGATCCAATTGATCTTAGAGATCTACCTAGTTAAATATCATACAGCTTGTTGGCCAAAGTCAAGGTTGTGTGTAACGGGATCCTAGCCCACTAGGAAACTAGGTTTCCCGAGTACTCAACAGAGGGTTAGAGGCTCGCCAAAAAATAGTGGGAGGCCAGTATTGAATTTTCAATTTCGTTCAAATACTTGGCATTACGCGCTTTCAAATTATTTCATCAATTATATATTTATTAGTTGGACTAATATTTTATTATTTTTCTTGTAACAGTTGGACTGTACCCAAATATCGTTAATTGAATAGTTTGACTATTGCAATTAAGATGGCTGGAAAGATCTGAGTTAGAGACATTATCATTGGCGAAAATGTCTTTAATGGCGCGAACTTTCTTGATTGGGATATGAACCTCAGGATTGTCCTGGGGGCTGAGAGGATGCTCTATACGATAGAGAGACCTCTCGGGCCTAAGCCCGGAAATGAGCAGCCGCTTTGAGGATGAGACTTCTATAGATTTGATCTTTCAGTCTCTTCCTGACAGCTGGAGCGGGTTCATCATGAACTACAATATGATGAACCAAGACCATACTCTTGGAGAGCTGATGGCAATGCTGCGTGAAGCAGAAAATGAGCTATTGAAGGGAAAAAAGTGCGAGGCGCACTTCGCTTCAACATCTTAGTCTCCGAGGGCTTGGCCCAAGGTAATTGGAGGTGTAAAGAAGAAGAATAAGAATAAGAAGAAGGGCAAGGCAAAATCGTCAAAGTCTTCTGGGAAGGCTAAGGACAAATCCCAAGATGTATGCCTGCAGTGTGGCAAACGGGGTCACTGGAAGCGTGACTGCCGTGAGTACAAGGCACACATGAAGGAAATCAAAGCGGGCAAGGCACCGACTTCTGGTATGTTTGTTATAGAAATAAACATGTCTACTTCTAGTTTTAAAAATTGGATTTTTGATTCTGGTTGTGGTACTCATATATGTACTGATGTGCAAGATTTGCGGATTAGCAGGAGACTGGTCTCATGAGAGATTGACCTCCGCGTTGGAAATGGGACTAGAGTCGCCGTTTTGGCCGTTGGGACTTATATTTTGGAACTGCCCTCGGGGAATGTACTTAATCTTTCAGACTGTTATTATGTGCCTAGTTTGACTAGGAATATTATATCTGTATCTTTATTGACCCAATAAGGCTATACTTTTGTTTTTAGAAACACTGGGTGTTTTATGTATAAAAATGATATGGAGATATGCAGTGCTAATGTGAATAATGGTATTTATATTTTGAATATAAATCAATCTGAAACATATAATATAACAAACAAAAGGCTTAAATTAAGTAACAAAGATGAAACTTGTATTTGGCATTGTCGTCTGGGACACATTAACAAGACTCGCATATCCATACTTTTGAAGAGTGGGTACTTGGACGGATTTGATCCAAATTCATATGACGTCTGCAAATCTTGTTTATTAGGCAAAATGCCTAAAAACCTTTTAGTGGTAAAGGTTCACGTGCTACCGAACTGTTAGCCCTCGTTCATAGTGACGTATGTGGGCCCATGTCTAGCCAGGCTAGAGGTGGATATGTGACCGGCGTAATCACATGCGTATAACGTAAGCGCACGTATCGTTCAAGTAGTATAAAAAGTATCGATCCCACGAGGACTTAATACCTAATCTATTAGTTTTATGAGGTCAAATGATTACTAGTATCTAAAAGGTTGATTGATTGATTTGAAATGGTGATGATTTTGAATTTAAAAACAAGTAAATAAAATTGCACGAAAGTAGGTTTAAGAAATTTCAATATTAAGAAACTATCTAGGGTTGTGATTTTTTCCAATATCATTTTAAAGAGGAAGTGATTATTTCATTTTTGTGTAATATATCGGTTCACTAACCTGGAACACGAAATTATGCGAAAGCCTATGTCGATGGTCAGACGCAAATACCCAGTTTAACCTAATTGAACCATATGTCTATGTCAACCAAATTACCTGGATTCATTAAGATTTAGTTCCAACAAAGGTTACCCCCGCCCGACAGGTATATGTCTATCCTGTAAGGAAATCTATTAAAGGGTTATCTATCCTCAAGGAAGATCGTGAGCTATTAAGGCTAAAGATGAAACCTAAAATTTATTTGTCAAGTTTATTTTAGATTTACCAGATCAATCTTATTAATGGCCAGTTAACAAGATGCATTAAGTTTAAGACTTAATAAGTAAACCTTTAAATTACCCAAACTATAAAATAACCCCTTATAAACCTATGATATTAGAATTCATGACAACCCTAGATAACTAACTTAGTTACGACACATAGTTAGGGCTAGTAAAAACTTAAAAGTAAAAGACATAAAATAAAATGCTGAAAAGTAAATAAAGAAAATCACAATAAAAGTAAATGCTAGGGCTAGATGATCTACTTTTATCACTACTATTTTAGATATCTCCCTTAATATAATATATTAACTTGTGTGATATTACCAACCAGCCATATAGGCGGTAACTTGATTAAGTCAAATTAAGTCCGTAAACCAGCCATATAGGCGGAAATTACCAACCGACCAACCAGACGGTATCCTTGCTTAGTCAAATTAAAATAAATTTAATATCAATTACCAACCGGCCAATATAGCGATATCCTCAATAAGTCAAATTTTAAATAGTGAATATATTATAATTAGGGAGATTAATCTAAATAGCAGTAATAAAAGTTTTACCTTTCACCATAGCAGTGGAAAGTTACCTCATCATGTTGAATAGTAAAAACTGAAAAAGTAAAGAAAATAAATTATTATTATTATAGAACGTAATTAAAATTAATTACAAAACCGAAATTTAAAGAAAACTAGATATAAAACTCTCTATTTACATCAGAGAATTCAGAGAGGAAGGTACATCTAAAACTGAAATCTCTAGCTGAATTTATAGGCGTTGATAGGGTCTCCGCGTCGCGACGCGCAAATTTGCTGCTTGGCTTACGGAGGTGATGACACGTGGCAATCTGGATAAGGTGACACGTGGCAAGGCAACTGGCAACTCAATGATTATGCTGATGTGGCGATGTGGATTGTCGGCACCATAGGATTGTGACACGTGGCACGCTGTGATTGGCTAATGATGACGTGGCACTGATATGATGAGTTGACACGGTCTACTGCTGATGTGGACGATGACGTGGCTGACACATGGGATGACATGTGTCAACACGTGGCGATGACGATTGTCGGCACCGTAGGATGATGACACGTGGCATGGCGCACGTTAGCGGATGGCTGTGATGTTGACAAGTCAAACTTTTCAGATTCTGACACGTGTCCCCCGGCGCACATTAGCAGCTCATGGCGCATGTTAGGCGTCGCGACGCGCAAAATTACCAAATTGCCTTTTTGTCCGTTTTTCACTGTTTTGGCCCCAAATCACCTCCAGAGAGTCCTGAAACTTTATTTATCTACAAAATAACATAAAACACATCAAAATATTCACAAAACTCAAGAAACTATACAAAATATTAAGTTAAATGAGTGGGAAATAGTGATATAATTTCCACTCATCACACCCCCAAACCTAATATTTTGCTAGTCCTCGAGCAAAACACAAAATAAAATAATATAAACATCTTTAAAATAGAATTTAACTAAGCCACTTTCGTAGGGATCACGGTTGCATTTAGCGTATGCAACAAGCCTTTAAACCCCCTAGTTGTCCCTAGTGGACGAGTTGTAGTCTCGTGAGGGTTTACAACAATGATACCCACAAACATCTTACAAAAGTAAAAAGGTAGTGAAACTAATGCAAACAAAAGCAAAAAGACAAGAGAAAAGAGAATAAAGAAGCTAGTGACTAATCAAGTGAAACTTCTACTCCTAGTCACTAGTTGTTTTCTTTCTTTCTAAATTACTGAATAAGTAAATTCTCCGATTATATTTACCATTCTTCATAGAGACAACCAACAAAATATTAATCAACTCATTTTTGTCCACAACAGTCACAAGTGCAGTTGATAAGCGAGTAATATTTTTGTCCTAAAATTTTATCAGAATTCACACCTTTTTGTAGTAATGGAATAATTGTTCTGATTTTTTCTTTGATTTTTTTTTTATTTATATACAATATCTTCCATCTATGCAGTGAGTGTTGGGTCGGTGGCTCCCAAACCAGTTGGCTTTAGGGTACCAGGTGTTAAGACACCCCTACAGACTTAATTACTCAGACTTCAGATATATATATTTTTGCAGCATCTTTGATCCATGTAGCGAGCTTTGGGCCAGTGACTCCCAAACCAGTTGGCTGTAGGGCATTAGGTGTTAAAACACCCTTACAGACTTAATAACTCGGATCTCAGATGATTTTTTTTTTACTCCATCACTTTTTGAGATGTTTCCTCCAATTAAACTAGAGCACTGAATATTACAAACTTTTCAATTACAACTCATGTCCGTATGTTACTATGCATGTTGATAAAACCTGCCAATTGAGCATATGAAGATCCATTTTAGTCAATTTTATGGAGAATTCACAAATTAAATAATTCTAAAGGAAATAAACAAAAATTAACTTGTTCCGAAATAGGTTTGAGATACGTATCAGGAGTGGGAAATCCTTACACAACTATCTCTCACCAATTTCACATTTTTAGTCAAAATAAAAACAAAAAAACGGAAAATATTTTTGTAATTTCTTAAAAAAATTTCAATTTTTTTTTGTATTTTTCGAAAAAATTTGGACTAAAAATAAAAACAACACACAACTAAAAATAAAATACTGATCAACTAATTCCCTCCCCCAAACCTAAATGAGACATTTTCCCCAATGTCTTAAACTGTAGAAGAAGGGTTTAGAAGATAGTACATGGTTAACTAAAATTCTACACGAAAAGCTAAAGGTTAAGATCCAGATTAATCCGACGCCTCTTACCACGATCGTCCTCAGACCAATTTATCTTTGAAAGGGTAGGTCAATTTGTGGGTCATAGGCTAAGATTTGGTCAATTAGATCCGGAGCAGTTCTGGCAGTGAAGATGAGTCTTTTAAAGGTTTTGACACGAACCCATTTCTCCGGGCATCATCAAGAAACACACAAAGAAAATCATAAAATCCTTCAATGTTGTACAGTCCAAGCGGTTTCTGGTGTATGTTCAGGTTCGCCCAAGATAACACTGTAAAAATTTCCTCCAATGTACACAAGCCACCTGGCAAAGCAGTAAAAGCATCAGCACGGTTAATCATTTCTACCAATCATTCAGACATACCTGGCATGATCATTTCCTCTCCGTTTGATGGTCTAATAAGAGTTTATTCTGCCGAGGGTTTTGGGATGATTCCCAAAACGTGACTGCCTCCCTCCTATACAGATTTTGAAACGATCCCCATAAGTCCAAGATTGCCTCTGCCATTTACTAAGTGCATATTCCTTGCAGCTAAGACTCGACCCAATTCATGTGCTGCTTCTACGTATTGTGGCTTAACACCAACACTAGTACCGCAAAACACACAGATGTTTTCAACTCGTCTTCTTGAAGTGGCTTCCATGTTTTACTCTCGATGTCTTCAAAAGTGCAATGATGAGTTGAATTTATAACACCTGAAAAAAGGTGAGTAAAATAATAGCACTAGTATCTGCCAAATGAAAATTATTAGTTAACAGTAAAATAAATCGTGATAGTCAAAAAGGTCTGGATCCTGTCTGAGAAAATTAAAGAAAACAACAAAACAAATTACAATTATTAGGAAAAGACAAAGAGATATATTATCTACAAATATTTATGTCTTAATTGACGTCTATGCGTCAGAGACAAGATTCCCATCCAATTTTCTTATAAATTGGCAAACAAGGTCTTTTTGAGTCAGATTCCCGAGACTTAACTGTTGTCTTTCTTTTTGAAATTATGTATGTAATTTGCGAAAGGCTATGTGAACATATCCACTGGGATGCGTCTAAAGAGTCGAAGATATATCATCTAAAGACTCCTTACTCAAGCCATCCCTAATGAATTTAATTTTGTCTTCGCGATTATCAGACACCATTCCTAAAGAACGACAACGAGTATTGCAATTCTAGTGTGCACATTTGTAACAAACACCCATTTGCTTAGCTCTACGTTTCTTTGCATATGTGCTTCTTCCAAAACCAGGCAGATGTGAAATAAAAGAGTCAGAAGACTCACCTGCCAATCTGACCCGTGCTTCAATAATCCAACGAATATCAGTTGGAATACCTTTGATTATCAGTAGTCTCATCCGTTCCAAGCGAGCTTTGTAGACTTTCATCAGAGATTTTTGACGGAGAGAAGGAAATTGCTTGTGAATATTTGCGAGAACTTCTTCCATCCTGAAATGACTTTACCTGCAAAAATTAAACACACAAAAATAAAACACACCAGATCACAATATATATACAAATTGCATGGGTTGCCTCCCTACAAGAACTAAGTTTAACGTCGTCAGCTAGATGTGACTTCTCGAACGTTAGGCTGGATATGAAAGTGTGACACTTTCTTTTTATCGCTCAAATGATTCTCCCCAGTAGTGCTTGACACGCTGACTGTTAACCATGAATGTTTCGTTGGTGTTGGGATTCAGTAACTCAACAGCTCCATATGGTAAAACCTGAGTAATCACAAATGGACCTGACCACCTTGATTTCAACTTCCCAGGGAAAAGTTTCAACCTCGAGTTGTACAACAACACATGTGCCTTGGTTCCAACTGTCTGTGCACTATTTTTTTATCATGCCATTTCTCGGTCTTTTTTTGTACACTCTGGCATTCTCATAAGCCTGTAGGCGAAATTTCTCCAATTCATTGAGTTGGTGAAGTCTTTTCTCTCATGCAGCTTGTGGATCAAGATTCAATTTCTTCAGTGCCCAGTACGCCTTGTGTCCAAGCTCAACTGGCAGATGGCACGCTTTCCCAAACACCAATCGATATGGGTACATACCAATGTGTGTCTTGTAAGCTATCCGATAGGCCCATAATGCATCATCCAGTTTTGTTGACCAGTCCCTTATTATTGATCCGACGGTTCTTTCCAAGATTCTTTTAATCTCCCTATTTGAAACTTCAACCTGTCCATTTGAATGTGGATGATAAGCAGTGGCAACCTTCTGAGTAACTACGTATTTGGATAAGGGTGCATCAAAGTATCTGTTGCAGAAATGTGAGCCACCATCACTGATAATTGCCCGAGGTGTTCCGAACCGAGTGAAAATATTCTTTTTAAGGAATTTGATCACCACTTTTGAATCATTGGATTGCAGTGCAATTGCTTCGACCCATTTGTAGACGTAGTCTACATCAACCAGGATGTACAGGTTTCCGAATGATGGAACAAAGGGTCCCGTGAAATCAATTCCCCACACATCGAATATTTCCACTTCCAGAATGTTTTGCAACGGTCCTTCATTTCTCCTCAAAATATTCCCTGTTCTCTGGCACCTGTCACATTGAAAAGCAATAGATAAGCATCCTTAAAAAGAGTGGGCCAGAACAAACCTGATTGTAGGACTTTGCCTGTAGTTTTATTTTCGCTGAAGTGTCCGCCGTATGGTGATGAATGAAAGTGTTACAGAACACTGTTGACCGCCTCTTATGGAACACACAGTCTCAATAATTGATCAGCACACCATTTGAACAGACACGTCTCATCCCAGACATAATGCTTGACTTCTTTGAATAATTTCTTCCGTTGCTGAGTTGTCCATTCCAACGGCCATTTTTCTGACACAATGTAGTTGACATAGTCAGCATACCAAGGGGCATCTTGCTGTTTCATGGCGAACAACTGTTCATCTGGAAAAGTTTCTTTGATTGACAATTCTTTGCCAGCTGTTTCTCCATTCTCGAGCCTCGATAGATGATCTGCCACTTGGTTTTCTGTCCATTTTCTGTCTCGAATTTCCACGTCAAATTCTTGCAGAAGAAGTATCCAACGGATCAATCTAGGTTTTGCATCTTTCTTCGTGATCAAGTATTTGATTGTTGAATGATCTGTGTAGACCACCACTTTGGGACCCAGCAGATAGGAGCAGAATTTTTCAAAAGCGTACACAACTGCAAGCAACTCATTTTCGGTGGTTATGTAGTTGAGTTGAGCTTTATTCAAAGTTCTACTGGAGTAGTAAATGGTGTGGAAAATCTTTGTTTTGCGTTGTCCCAAAACTGCACCTACAGCAAAATCACTAGCATCACACATCACTTCAAATGGAAGGGTCCAGTCTGGTGCTACAATGATGGGAGCAGAGACCAGCTTCTATTTTAATATTTCAAAAGCTTCATGACATTCTTTGGTGAAGTTGAAAGGCACATCCTTCTCCAGAAGACTGCAAAGAAGTTTAGCAATCTTGGAAAAGTCTTTGATAAATCTCCTGTAAAAAAATACATGTCCAAGAAAGCTCCGAATCTCTTTGAATGATGTTGGTGGAGGTAATTTCTCAATTTTTTCGATCTTTGCTTTCTCTACCTTGATTCCCTTTTGTGAGATCCGATGTCCAAGAACAATGCCTTCCTATACCATGAAGTGGCATTTCTCTCAGCTGAGTACCAGGTTGGTACCTTCACATTTTTGTAACACTTGTTCCAAATTTTGCAAACAGTGGTCAAAAGAGTCTCCAAACACAGAGAAGTCATCCATAAACACCTCCATACTCTGTTCCAGTATGTCTGAGAAGATAGCCATCATGCAACGCTGAAATGTGGCAGGGGCATTACATAATCCAAATGGCATCCTGCGGAAAGCAAAAGTACCATACGGACATGTAAAAGTGGTTTTTTCCTGATCTTCTGGGGCAATAGCAATCTGATTGTACCCTGAATATCCGTCCAGAAAGCAATAGAACTCATGTCCCGCCAGTCTGTCCACCATTTGATCAGTGAATGGCAGCGAAAAATGATAATTTCTCGTGGCTTTGTTCAGCTTTCGGTAGTCCATGCATACTCTCCATCCAGTCACCGTTCTTGTTGGAATCAGCTAGTTCTTTTCTTTGGTGACAACAGTAATTCCTTATTTCTTTGGTACATACAGCATAAGACTCACCCAAGTGCTGTCTGAGATGGGGTATATGATGCCAGCATCCAACCATTTAATGATTTCTTTCTTCACGACCTCCTTCATGATTGGATTGAGTCTCCGTTGATGCTCCACTGTGGGTTTGTACTCATCGTTCATCAGAATCTTGTGCATGCAAAATGATGGACTAATGTCTCGAATGTCTGCTATAGTCCAACCAATGGCTCTCTTGTGTTCTCGTAATATTCTTAACAACTTTTCTTCATGCTCCAATGTTAGCGAAGAAGAAATAATAATAGGTAATTCAGAAGAGTTTCCAAGAAATGCATACCTCAGATGGCTCAGAAGTAACTTCAGCTCCAGCTGTGGTGGTTCTTCAATCGAAGGCTTGATTCGATCTTTCTTTAGCAGTTCTATTCTTTCAACTGGTGGTGTTGATTTGAATCGGAATGGTTTGTCAAGGTAGTTGATACATTCCAGGATTTCAGTATCTAGCTCGCTGTCAGTCATGTTGGTGATGCAAGCTTCAAGTGTATCTGTGGGATTTGGCTCAGTATCCTGAACGATACTATCAACAACATCAACTCTGAAACATTCTTCTTTCTTTTCATCGCTCGGGAATTTCATGGCTTTGAAAAAATTAAAGGTAATATAGGCACTGCATTTTTTCATGTAAGTCCTTATGATGAGTCTCGTACAGAGGCACTCCTCTTTAAGTTTTGGAAGTCGTGGGAAACAGACGTCGGAAGGGAAAAGTCAGAAATCAATGTCTTGTTGGATTTAATTCGTTTGCTTAACTTCGGGTTTGCTCGTTAGATCTCTGTTTTAAAATTTATCCTCGGCCCAAACCCCCGCAAAGCCACACATCAAGCCCATACACCACCAAGCCACCACCAACCCCACCAAAAGAGCCCAACCATACGCCCAAAAGGACCTAATTCACGCCCATGCCCCTTCTAAATAACAAATCCACACATTAAACACATGATAAAATTAAACCAAATCACCTTCCCAAATTAAAAGATTTGAATTAAATCTCATTAATCATCTTCCTAATCCAATTAAATCACCTTCCTAAACTAAATAAAATAAAATAAAATAAAATCAATTTACCTTCCTAAAATAAAGAGATATTTTCCTTATGATACACAAATTAAATATCCCCATAATTGCACAATATTCCTTCCCTATTCGCATAAGGACGACCCCAACCTTTGCCTATAAAAAGAGGCATAAACTCAACCTTAGGATCCCTAGTATTCACGCCCAAAAAAGACACTCACTAGCCATCTTCACTCTTGCTCACTCTCTCGGCTCTGACCCATGGCACTCACAAAACCTTCACCCTTCACGTTCAGACCTCAAACAAACCACTCACCCACGCTGCTCACAAACCCTCCACTGCCACGCCACCTCACTCCCTCTTTACGCATCAACCACACTCAACCCTCACCTACCATCACGCCATTCAGAAGCCCTTACTAACACTGCAATAGCCCTTCACCAAAGCAACAACCCCCATCTTCAACCGACCATAAAGCCACCAACTTAAAAGCCACAAAACTGCCAACCAAGTCAAAAGCCTCTAACTCATCTCTCCCATCACAGCTTCCCCACACTATCACCATTCAGCATGTCCCACGCTTTCAACCCACATACTCAGCACGTCCCACTTTCGACAAATAACAAAACAACTTAATTCACTTCTCTATCAACCACTCAAACGTCAAACCGTGACAAATAATTAAATAAAATCCTCCAACGCCCTTCAATTCACGTACCTAACCAACGCATAAGTCCCCCAAAACTGCATTGTCTTCATCACCGAAACTGCCCTGAAATCTGCTCTTTTACCACATAAAACAGTCCCTGAAATCTGCCCCTAAAACCACCGAAAATAGCCCCTGAAAAATAGCCATTTTCACCGAAAATAGTCCGTGAAAAACTGCACTTTTAAACTCGCAAACCAGTCCAAAAAAACTGCACATCCACCGCATAAAACAGAGCAAAACAGTAGCCCAAACAGTGAGGCAACGAAGGAAAACAACGAACCAGTAAATCGGAAAAGTTGCGGAGCATCAACCCTTCCGACAACCGTGTAACACACTTTCAAGAGACAACTTAAGAGGTTAGACCTGAGGGCACCCTTTTCATTTATTCTCGCACTTTCTTTCCGTTAGTTATTGTTATTACTTCGCATCCGTATGATAGATTCATGTATGTTGTGGCCATGGGATGAATGAAATATGTGTTATCTCTTGCGGTATATCGGATGGAAACCCGGACGTAAATTCCGTAGCCGAATCCAAATGGACAGTAGTGCGGTCTGCACTCAGGATACAATGCCACGTACCGCTTGAGAGACACTCATATTTCGTTTCATCCGAATTTGTGTTCATTCGTTGTTTATTAGAAATAGTATGTTACTTGTATGCATGATTAGGTTGTTTTTTATGTTATTTTTATGCATGATTTAGTTGATTATTTCCAAGTAGGATTTAATTATTTCTTTTGCATTAGGAACTTAACTATGTCTCTTCTACATTTATGTTTAAATTGTTATTTATTTACATTGCCATGCTTATCGATTTAATGTATTCATGAGATTGTGTGCTTGCCGTTATTCCAACTTACTTTTATGCATGCAAACTTAGATATAGGTTATATACAAACTTAGATATAAGTTATATGCGAACTTAGATGTAGGTTATTCTTGCGTAGACTCGGTTATATTATTACATAAATCCGTTCATTATAAGTGGCATAAGTAAGGGACCATTCCGAACCCAATGGTTTGAGGTCTTCCATTGCGAGGGGTGAGTGCGGCCTTAAATCATTTTCCCAGTTCACACTGGGTGGCGACTCCATTTTATTTCTCCGGTTTAGTCCCCCGCGGGCTACTCCGTACTCACGACCGGGCTACGAGCCTGGGACAGCGTCGCCGATTTCTGTGTCCTATAGTCTGGTGACTCCACTAGGGATAGAGAATCGACCCCGAAATAATGCCTTGTAATGTTTGTGATTTTTGTTTTAGTTAACCGTGTTTACAGTGGGTTGAGGGGTATAAACAAAGGCACTATTAGAGCTAAGTAATGGTTTGATGTCTTCCTTCATTCACAACCTTTCTATAAGGAAAAGCTGTGAAGGCACCTAGATAATCATTTACTCGAAGCTTACCGTGATGGACTAATTTGGAGGACCTATTGTTTATTCCTGTCACCAAGGCGATAAGAGCCTAAGAGGCTTGGGTATTTAAGAGAGTCCACTCCACCCTCCCTCTGGGGAATCTTCAATAGGAAATCCATCTGACACTCAGTCATGTATCATAACTTATTGGTACGTACCTTAGCGTATAAAAAAAGGTGCACTCACTTGGTCGGTCGGACCCTTGAGTAGGGAGACCTAGTTGTGGGAAATCCTTCACCGACGAGAGCCTTTGTCTATACCCTTATAAACCCGCATATGAACTGTAGTTGTAGGACCAATAGAAACTATTCCTTTATGCTTGCGTTTAAGACCATCGTCATTTGGATTCAGTTGGATTTTTTGTCATGAGGTATGGGCTTGTTGGGCCATTTAAACTGGGACGAGTCTGTGCTTTATAGCAATTGGGCCAAAAGCTTCTAAAATGTCGATGGGCCACTTTATGCTTAGGCCCCTTATCATTTGAAGTTGGTTAGCCATGTTATCGCAAAAGCGTAAACCTATTGGGCATTTTCAACTAGGACAAGTTTGCACCGCGCAATAGTATGATTGAATGCTTCAAAATGATAATGGGTCGACTTATATATTCCATGCATCGCACGTATACATGCTAACATGCAGTTTTAAGAGACACCATAGATACTCGTTGGGTTAGGTAAGAGAGAAGACTCGTCAAAAGGCCGTTAGCGAACATGAGCGAATCAGTTAACGAGGGATCTAATATGGATCAACAGGAGACTAGTCTCACTAAGGTTACCGAGTAGTTGCAAGCTTTGACCACCGCTATGGCTAATATGGTTATGCCCTGTGCTGGGGGAGGCTCTGAGAATGTGAAGCGTGAGGACCCTCCGAACAGATTGTGTGATGATACCCCTGTCTTTGATGAGGACATGGCTGAGTATGAAGCATGCACTTTTGGACTGACTGCGTTGATAACTTTGAGGGCTAAGAACGTCAAGTTTGAGGAGACTCGATGTTGGTAGTCCGACAGATGCAAGGAGAATGGGAATTGACGGAAGAACGGTTGAAACCCTACTTGTTCCACCTCAGGAGTCTGGCACAGGCCCTCCCCGATTGTAAGTTCCAGCACTTGCCGCGAGAAGAGAACCAAATGGCAGACGCATTGGCTACACTAGCCGCAACTTGGGAAAATCCAGAGAAATTGATGATGAAACCTCTAGTGTTGACAATGGCAATCAAACCTGTCTACGAGATAGAAAAGGTCTTGGAAGTAGAGATCGACGATGGGAAACCGTGGTACTATGATATTCAGCGATACTTAGAACGCGGGGAACTTTCAGAAGAAGCAAGCAGAAAGGACATGATAGCCATTCAGAAGTTAGCTTATCAATATGTGAGTATGAAGGGAGAACTATACAAGAGACAAGCGAATGGCATTCAGCTGAAGTATCTAAGAAAAGAAGAGGCATTCAGCCGGAGTATGTGGACCGCAGATGAATGGGTTGAATTTGTCTCGTAAGACAAGGCTTTTACTGGTCGACCATGGAAGATGATTGCGCGAAACTGGTAAAGCATTGTCACGATTTTCAAGTGCACGGTAACTTAAACCATTTACCGCACACAGAGTTGCACGGGCTGTCAGAGCCGTGGCCTTTCTCAGCATGTGGAATTGACATAATCGAGGAAATTCGACCACATGCGTCGAATGGACATCGCTTCATAGTAGTGGCAGTAGACTACTTTTCTAAATGGGTGGAAGCCGAGTCATTTCGCAACGTTACAGCAAAGCAGATGGCGCAGTTCATAGCCCGAAACCTCATGTGTCGATATGGAATGCCGCATCACGTAGTAACAGACAACAGAGTCCAGTTTCAAGGAGAAACAAAGGGAATGCTACAGAATTACGGGATATGACATCACAAGTTGTCACCATATAGACTGTAAGCAAATGGGGCAATCAAGGCAGCCAATAAGACAATAAAGAAGATGTTAGCCAAAATGACAGAGAACTACAAAGATTGGGCTGATAAGCTGCCGTACGCCCTGTGAGGGTAAAGAACCTCTGTGAGAACAACAATGGGAGCTATGCCTTACTCTTTGGTTTACGGAATGGAAACAGTATTGCCAGTAGAAGTTGAGATACAATCCATGCAGGTATTAGCAGAAGCAGAGTTACCTGAACAAGAATGGGCCTCGCAGAGATTTGAACAGTTAGCATTACTGGATGAAAAAAGAACGAAGTCTTTATGTCATATGCAGTTATAACAGAAGAGGTTGGCTCGAGCTTTCAATAAGAAGGTGCGTCCTACCAAGATCAGAAAGGGTGATCTGGTGCTTAAGCAGTCGAAGCCGTCGACGACAGACCTTAGAGGAAAGTTCATACCCAACTGGGAAGGCTATATAGTCCAGAAAGTAATCGGAAATGGGGCAGTAGGACTGTCAGATTTGGAAGGGAACGAGTTCACCGAGCCGATCAACATGGACAGATTGAAGCAATATTTTGCCTGAGGAAGAGAAGACCGAGCGATCATCAAGAGGATTGGCAGAAGACCTAACCCAACGGAATATGAAATTCATTCATGCATGCATGCATACATGTAACTTACTTGCAATCGTTTTTGTATTTGTTCTGTTTTGTAATCACAGTTTTCAAAGAAGAAAAAGAGAAAGCGGTAAAGGCAAGCCAACCAGAAGCAACAACAATACAGTGTCACCGGTTTTAGGAATGAATCACAGGGTTGAGGCCCACATCATTTTCAAGAATGAATCAGTATCAGTTTAGGGAATAGATCCTAGGGTTGAGGCCCACATCAGTATCAGTTTCGGGAATGAATCCCGAGGGGCGAAGCCCACACTATCAGTGGTTGAAAGGAAGAATTCCAGTGGAGTGAAAAAAAAATGAGAGAGAGAAATACTTGATGGTTAGGCATATGTCCGGTGATGACATTGTTTGCTGTAAGGTGAAACCTTAGAAAGGATAAGTGTGAGATGTGCTCTCATCCGGTATTCTGAGTGGTTGATCTCGGCTAGACTCGCGATCACTTGATTACGGGATCTTAGTAGTAGAAGCCTGAGTAGTTGGCGAGATGACTAGTTGAAGAGATGGTGGATCTGTGAATGACCGTTTGCCTAGATGTCCATCATGATTTACTTATGTTACGATATGTGATATGGTTGGAAACGAAGAAAAAGTCTTTGAAAAGAAAAGGAAAAAATAGGCCACCTATAACCGATAAGCGTGAAGCTACCCATGGGCGAGTATTAGGACCACAATGAGGAGAAATGCTACCTTAAAAGGTAGGTGTGTCGAAAGAAAAGAGAAAGAAAGAAAAGAGAAAAAGAAAAAAAAAGTTCAAAAATGAAAAGAAAAAAAAGAAAGAGACGAAAGAAAAGAAGAAGAAAACCATATCATGTTGAGTACGAGGAAGTAATCACAGAGTATGATCAAGACATCTAGGTTGGTTAGACCCACTGATCCAATCCTCCGAGACAAAATCATCGAGTTGGCTTACTTAAGGATTAAGCTACGAAAGAACCTTGACACACACACACTGAGAGTCTAATTCAGATCACTCATTCAGACGATCGGATTTGGGTGTATCAAGTACTTTGAAGGTTCTCTGGTTTCGACACGAAGCATCATTTGAGGACGAAAATATGTTTGGCTATCGGGATTATCTCGTGAGAGGCAGTATAGCATGTTGGCATGTAACATCACATCAGAAGAATTACCTGGACCTAATGAAAGAATCAAAGAAAAGAAAGATGAACCGAGACTGGGGGCGACCAGTCTACCCTTTCTCATACAGCCCGGTTCGGGAATGAACCATCACGTCAGCAATGCCTCGGGGATGAGGTTCAGTATGCTGGGAATAGTATTTCTAGGATAAAGCATAGGCCGAGGCCCACATCAGCATCAATTTTGGGGATGAGTCCCAGGGTCGAGGCCCACATCAGCATCAGTTTTGGGGATGAGTCCCAGGGTCGAGGCCCACATCAGTATCAGTCTAGGGATGAGTCCCAGGGCCGAGGCCCACATCAGTATCAGTTTGGGGATGAGTCCCAGGGCCGAGGCCCACATCAGTATCAGTTTGGGGATGAGTCCCAAGGGCGGGGCCCACATCAGTATCAGTATTGGGGATGAGTCCCAGGGTCGAGGCCCACATCCGTATCAGTTTGGGGTCGAGGCCCACATCAGTAGTTTTTGGGGATGAGTCCCAGGGTCGAGGCCTACAACAGTATCAGTTTGGGGATGAGTCCTAGGGTCGAGGCCCACATCAGCATCAATTTTGGGGATGAGTCCCAAGGTCGAGGCCCACATCAGTATCAGTTTTTGGATGAGTCCCAGGGTCGAGGCCCAAATCAGCATCAATTTTGGGGATGAGTCATAGGGTCGAGGCCCACGTTTTCAGCAATTTTGCGATGCGTCCCAAGGTCGAGGCCCACATTGTCAGCGGTATTGGGATACGTCCCAGGGTCGAGGCCCACGTTGTCACCAGTTTTGGGATGCGTCCCAAGGTCGAGGCCCATATTGTCAACGGTATTGGGATGCGTCCCAGGGTCGAGGCCCACGTTGTCAGCAGTTTTGGGATGCGTCCCAGGGTCGAGGCTGACCAGTGTAAACACACACGTATAACGCAAGCGCACGTATCGTTCAAGTAGTATAAAAATATCGATCCCACGAGGACTTAATTCCTACTGTTGTTATTAATTATTGAATCTATTTATTTACAAATATCTAATTGAGGGTGAAGAGAATGATTTTTTGATTGGTTGAAAGTGGTTTTACAAAATAAATAAATAAATAAAAAGACAAAAGATAATACTAAAGAAAATAACAAAAGACACAAAGATCTAGGGTTGTGAATCCTTCTAATATCTTTTAAAAGATGAAGTGATTATTTTATGTTTGTGTAATAAATCAGTTTACTAACCTAGAACACTAAATTATGCAAAAGCCTCTGTCGATGGTCAGATGCAAATACCCAGTTTAACCCAATTGAACCATATGTCTATGTCAACCAAATTATCTGGATTCATTAAGTTTAAGTTCCAATTATGGCTACCCCCGCCCGACAGGTATATTCCTATCCTATAAGGAAATCTATTAAAGGGTTATCTATCCTCAAGGAAGATCGTGAGCTATTAAGTCTAAGGCTAAAACCTAAAATCCCTATGTCTAGTTCATTTTAGATTTACCACATCAATCTTATTGGTGATCAGACAACAAGAAGCATTAAGCTTAAGACTTAATAAGTAAACCTTTAAATTACCCAAACTATAAAATAACCCCTTATAAACTGGTGATAATAGAATTCATCACAAGCCCGGATAACTAACACATAACTAGGGCTAGTAACAACTTAAAAGTAAATGACATAAAGTAAAAATACTGAAAAGTAAAAGACATAAAGTAAAACTGAAAAGTAAAATAAAATAAAATGCTAAGGTAAAAGGAATTACTTTTACTATTACTAATTTAGATATCTCCCATAAAATAATATATAAACTTGTGATTCTTTTTCCTACCAGCCATATAGGCGGTATCCTGATTAAGTCAAATTAATTCCAACCAGCCATAAAGGCGGAACCAAAATTAAATTACCAACCGACCAATCTGGCGGTATCCTTCATTAGTCAGGTTTAAACCAGATTAAAATGAATTACCAACCGACCAATCTGGCGATATCCTTTTTAAGTCAATATTTTAAATAATGAATATATTATTTTTAAGGGAGATTAATCTAAATAGTAACAGTAAAAGAATTACCTTTCACCCTAGCTGGGGAAGTTACCTCCTCATGGTAAATAGTAAAAACTGTAAAAAGTAAAAAAGTAAATTACTATATTAACAAAACGTAATTAAAATTATTTACAAAACTAAAAACTAAAAAAAACTAAAAACTAAAAGAAACTAGAGAGAGAAACTCTCTCTTTACAGAGAATAGAAGAGAGAGAGTGGTGCCATAAAATCTGAAATTCTGAGCTGAATTTATAGGCGCGGATAGGGGTCCAGCGTCGCGACGCTTAAGTGCTTGGCGTCGCGACGTTGGAACAGTGACACGTGTCACACGTTGATTTTTCGGTTTCAGATTCTTATCCGATGACGTGGCACTGTTCATGATAACTCAATAATTGTGATGACGTCATTGATGACATCATGATGATGTGGCGGTGACGTCATGATGATGTGGCGGTGGTGATTGTCGGCAACTTGAGATGATGACACGTGGCACGGCGCACGTTAGTAGATCTTCTCAGATTTTGACACGTGTTCAGGCGCACGTTAGCAAAGATTCGGCGCACGTTAGGCGCCGCGACGCTGAAGGTCTTGGCGTCGCGACGCGGGAAATTTACTAAAATGCCCTTTTCGTCCAATTTTCACTGTTTTGGCCCAAATCTCCTCCAGAATGTCCTGAAACTTTATTTATCTACAAAATAACACAAAACACATCAAAATATTCACAAAACTCAAGAAACTATACAAAATATTAGGTTAAATGAGTAGGAAATAGTGATAGATTTACCACTCATCACACCCCCAAACCTAACATTTTGCTAGTCCTCGAGCAAAACATAGAGTAAAATAACATAAATAAATAACTAAGCCATTTTCGTATGGATCACGGTTGCATTTAGCATATGCAACAAGCCTTTAAACCCCTTGGTGTCCCTAGTGGACGAGTTGTAGTCTCGTGAGTGTTTACAACAATGATACCCACAAACATTTTAAAAAAGTAAAAAGGTATTAAAACTAATGCACACAAAAGCAAAAAGACAAGCGAAAAGAGAATAAAGAAGTTAGTAACTAATCAGGTGAAACTTCTACTCCAAGTTACTAGTTGTTTTGTTTCATTCTAAATTACCAAATAAGTAAATTCTCCGATCATTTTTACCATTCTTCATATACACATCCAACATAATATTAAACAACTCATTTTTGCCCACAGCAGTCATAAGTGCAGTTGATAAGAGAGTAATATTTTTGTCATAAAGTTCTATCATATTTCACACCTTTTTGTAGCAATGGAATAATTTTTTCTCATTTTTATGAATTTTTTCTTTGATTTTTCTCTATTTTTTATTTATATACAATATCTTTCGTCTATGTAACGAGTGTTGGGTCGGTGGCTCCCAAACCAGTTGGCTTTAGGGCACCAGGTGTTAAGACACCCCTACAGACTTAATTACTCAAACTTCAGATATATATATTTTTGCAGCATCTTTGATCCATGTAGCGAGCTTTGGGCCAGTGACTCCCAAACCAGTTGGTTTTAGGGCACTAGGTGTTAAAACACCCTAACAGACTTAATAACTCGGATCTTAGATTATTTTTTTTTACCCCATTGTTTTTTGAGATGCTTCCTCCAATTAAACTAGAGCCCTGAATATTACAGACTTTCCAATTTTAGCTCATGTCTGTATGTTTCCATGTATGTTGATAATACCTGCCAACTAAGCATATGAAAATCCATTTTAGTCAATTTTATGGAGAATTCACAAATTAAATAATTTAAAAGGAAATAAACAAAAATTAACTTGTTTCGAAATAGGTTTGAGATACGTCTCAGGAGTAGAAATTCCTTACTCGGCTATCTCTTACCAATTTCACCTTTTTAGTCAAAACAAAAACACAAAAAACACAAAATATTTTTGTAATTTTTGAAAAATTTTCAATTTTTTTGTATTTTTTGAAAACTTTGGAACAAAAACAAAAACAAAAACAACATACAACTAAAAACAAGATATTAATAAACTAATTTCCTCCCCCAAACCTAAATGAGACATTGTCCCCAATGTCTTAAGCAGTAGAAGAAGAGTTTAGAAGATAATACCTGGTTCGCTGAAATTTTACAGGAAATTAAAGGTTAAGATCCAGATTAATTCGACGCCTCTTACCACGATCGTCCTCGGACCAATTTATCTTTGAAATGATAGGGTCAACTTTTGGTTCATAGGCTATGAGTTGGTCAATTAGATCTGGAGCAGTTCTGGCAGTAAATAGGAGTTCTTTTAAAGGTTTTGATATGAACCCATTTCTCCGAGCATCATCAAGAAACACACAAAGAAAATCATAAAACCCATCAACGTTGTACAGCCCAATTAGTTTCTGGTGTATGTTCAGGTTCGCCCAAGATAGTACAATAAAAATTTCCTCCAATGTGCCCAAGCCACCTGGCAAAGCAATAAAAGCATCAGCACGATTAATCATTTCTACCAGTCGTTCAGACATACCTGGCACGATCAGTTCCTCTCCGTTTGATGGTTCAATAAGATTTGCCTCTGCCAAGGGTTTTGGGATGATTCCCAAAACATGACTGCCTCCCTCCTGTACAGCCTTTGAAACAATCCCCATAAGTCCGAGATTGCCTCCGCCATATATTAAGTGCATATTCCTTGCAACTAAGACTCGACCCAATTCCTGTGCTGCTTCTACGTACTGTGGCTTAGTACCAACACTACTACCGCAAAACACACAGATGTTTTCAACTCGTCTTCTTGTAGTGGCTTCCATTTTTTACTCTGGATGTCTTCAAAAGTGCAATGATGGGTTGAATTTATAGTACCTGAAAAGGGTGAATAAAAATAGCACAAGTATCTTCCAAAGGACGATTAGTAGCAAAATAGTAAAATAAATCTTAATATGGTCAAAAAGGTCTGGATCCTGTCGGAGAAAATAACAAAACAAATCAATATTATCAGGAAAAGACAAAGAGATATAATATGTACAAGAATTTACAGTTTGATTAACGTCTATGCGTCAGAGACAAGCTTCCCATCCAATTTTCTTATAAATTGGCAAACAGGGTCTTTTTTAGTCAGATTCCCAAGACTTAATTGTTGTCTTTCTTTTTGAAATTGTGTATGTAATCTGCGAATGGATATATGAACATATCCACTGGGATGCGTCTCAAGAGTCGAAGATATATCATCTAAAGACTCCTTACTCAAGCCATCCCTAATGAATATAATTTTGTCTTCGCGATTATTAGACACCATTCCTAAAGAACGACAACGAGTATTGCAATTCCATCGTCCACATTTATAACAAATATCCATTTGCTTAGCTCTACGTTTTTTTGCATAGGTGCTTCTTCCACAACCAGACATATGTGAAATAAAAGAGTCAGAAGACTCACCTGCCAATCGGACTCGTGCTTCAATTACCCAACGAATATCATTAGGAACACCATGGATTGTTAGTAACCTCATCCGTTCCAAGCGAGTTTTGTAGACTTTCATCAGAGATTTTTGAGGGAGAGAAGGAAATTGCTTGTGAAGATTTGCGAGAGCTTCTTCCATCTTAAAATGACTTAATCTGCAAAAACTAAACACAAAAAATTAAATCACACCAAATCACAATATATACAAAAATTGCATGGGTTGCCTCCCTGCTAGCGCTAAATTTTACGTCTTCAGCCAGACGTGACTGAAATTCATCTGTTAAGGAGGTTTCAATGTCGTTTTGGATGTCTGATTAAAGACAATCCCGTGAGCGTTGCTTTTGAAGGGTCCCTTCCAATGGTAAAATAGCAAAAAGAGTTTTGTCTCATTCAGTGCTCGTGCCACCTTTTTGCTCCTATTGTTCTAGTGATTCCTGCAAAGAAAAAATAAAATCAGGAGGTCTCATATGGTGCTTGACTTGGAATGGAAGTTCCATTATGTCAAGCTTCTGGGTGATATCTTTGATTTGTACTCCCCAAAACAGCGATGTTTCTCCTGAATGCTCTGGATCTTTATTAAGGTCAGACAATTTCTCCTCCATTTGCTCTGCTTCTTGTTCCACCTTTTCTTCACAGATGAATTTTAAAATTTTTGTATTCAATTCTTCATCCGTCATCTGTGAAATGCATGCTCCATAACTGTCAACCTGAGGATGAAAAGAAATGTCAGATTTTATGTCTTCATCCTCTGATATGATTGGAATGGATGGTTCAGATAGATCTTCTTCAAACATCATGGTAAAACATGCTCCAAGATCTTCATTTTGAGGATTGAAAGTTTGATCCTCCGTTGTTGGAGCAGTTGGTACAAATAGATCAGCTTCATCCTCGTCAGAATCTGAATAATAAAAGTCAAATTGAGACTTTATCGGTTCGGGCTCCTGAACTGATACCTCTGGTTGTTGATACTGCTCAGCCTCCTCCTCTGTTGAAGTGTCATTGTGAAATGATTGGTATTCGAAGGCTTCAATAGTGTCATCTGAAATTGGTTCTTGAGGTATGTAGTTCTGGTTTTCTGTGAATTGTCTCATTTGATCTGTCATCCTCTGAATGAATTCTGATTGTCTCTGAATACTCTCAAATTGATTCTGGCTTGTTTCAAGCATTGTATCCAACTTTTCTTTTCATTTCTTGAACATATCTTCGAGCATGTTTAGCAACTGATCTTCCTCTGATGGTTCTGGTTGTTGATGAAGATCATAGGTAAATGGTGGATAAGATGGAAAATGTGGTTCTGTGAAATGTGATGGCTCGTCATAACAAGAAGGATCTTGATAGCTCTGCCACCCTGTATGGTAGTTGTATTCGCAATAATCTCTAGGGTGGTTACCATTACATATGTCATATCTCCCCATTGCGTTCTGTTGAGCAAATGTGGTATTGCTTGGTTCTGGCATCCAGTGATAATTGTTGGGCTGGACAACAGGCCTCAGAAAACCGGACTGTTGCTCCCAGATTTGGGGTGTATATTCTAGTAAAGCTCTTGATTTTTCAATCTCCCAATAATGTTCCATTTTTTTAATCACTGAAAACAAAAGAAAGAAATAAAAATTACAGATAAAGAAAATTAGATACGAGTAAATTGGATAGCTTCAAAATTAAAAACTCAAGAAAAATAAGTGCCCGGCAACGGCGCTAAAAACTTGACCGGCGTAAACACACACCTATAACGCAAGCACACATATCGTTCAAGTAGTATAAAAATATCGATCCCACGAGGACTTAATTCCTACTGTTGTTATTAATTATTGAATCTATTTATTTATAAATATCTAATTGAGGGTGAAGAGAATGATTATTTGATTGGTTGAAAGTTGTTTTACAAAATAAATAAATAAATAAAAAGAAAAAAGAAAATACTAAAGAAAATAACAAAAGACACAAAGATCTAGGGTTGTGAATCCTTCTAATATCTTTTAAAAGATGAAGTGATTATTTTATGTTTGTGTAATAAATCAGTTTACTAACCTGGAACACTAAATTATGCAAAAGCCTCTGTCGATGGTCAGACGCAAATACCCAATTTAACCCAATTGAACCATATGTCTATGTCAACCAAATTATCTGGATTCATTAAGTTTAAGTTCCAATTATGGCTACC
Source organism: Zanthoxylum bungeanum (assembly GCA_019454045.1). Taxonomy (NCBI): domain Eukaryota; kingdom Viridiplantae; phylum Streptophyta; class Magnoliopsida; order Sapindales; family Rutaceae; genus Zanthoxylum; species Zanthoxylum bungeanum. The sequence continues at coordinate 117,865 of SKCR01026379.1, read as the reverse complement.
CCCGCCCGACATGTATATTCCTATCCTCTAAGGAAATCTATTAAAGGGTTATCTATCCTCAAGGAAGATCGTGATCTATTAAGTCTAAGGCTAAAACTTAAAATCCCTATGTCTAGTTCATTTTAGATTTACCACATCAATCTTATTGGTGATCAGACAACAAGAAGCATTAAGCTTAAGACTTAATAAGTAAACCTTTAAATTACCCAAACTATAAATTAACCCCTTATAAATCGGTGATAATAGAATTCATCACAACCCAGATAACTAACACATAACTAGGGCTAGTAACAACTTAAAAGTAAAAGACATAAAGTAAAAATACTGAAAAGTAAAAGACATAAAGTAAAACTGAAAAGTAAAATAAAATAAAATAAAATGCTAAGGTAAAATGAATTACTTTTACTACTAAATTAGATATCTCTCATAAAATAATATATAAACTTGTGATTCTATTTCCAACCAGCCATATAGGCGGTATCCTGATTAAGTCAAATTAAGTCCAACCAGCCATAAAGGTGGAACCAAAATTAAATTACCAACCGACCAATCTGGCGGTATCCTTGATTAGTCAGGTTTAAACCAGATTAAAATGAATTACCAACCGACCAATCTGGCGATATCCTTTTTAAGTCAATATTTTAAATAGTGAATATATTATTTTTAAGGGAGATTAATCTAAATAGTAACAGTAAAAGAATTACCTTTCACCCTAGCTGGGGAAGTTACCTCCTCATGGTAAATAGTAAAAACTCTAAAAAGTAAAAAAGTAAATTACTATATTGACAAAATGTAATTAAAATTATTTACAAAACTAAAAACTAAAAAAAACTAAAAACTAAAAGAAACTAGAGAGAGAAACTCTCTCTTTACAGAGAATAGAAGAGAGAGAGTGGTGCCAGAAAATCTAAAATTCTGAGCTGAATTTATAGGCGCGGATAGGGGTCCAGCGTCGCGACGTTGGAACAGTGACACGTGTCATGCGTTGATTTGTCGGTTTCAGATTCTTATCCGATGACGTGGCACTGTTCATGATAACTCAATAATTGTGATGACGTCATTGATGACGTCATGATGATGTGGTGGTGACGTCATGATGATGTGGCGGTGGTGATTGTCGGCAACTTGAGATGATGACACGTGGCATGCGCACGTTAGTAGATCTTATGTGATGGTGACACCTGGCACGGCGCATTTTAGCAAACCAATTTCTCAGATTTTGACACGTGTTCAGGCGCACGTTAGCAAAGAGTCGGTGCACGTTAGGCATCGCGACGCTGAAGGTTTTTGCGTCGCGACGCGGGAAATTTACTAAAATGCCATTTTCATCCAATTTTCACTGTTTTGGCCCAAATCACCTCCAGAATGTCCTGAAACTTTATTTATCTACAAAATAACACAAAACACATCAAAATATTCACAAAACTCAAGAAAATATATAAAATATTAGGTTAAATGAGTGGGAAATAGTGATAGATTTACCACTCATCAGAGGCCCACATTGTCAGCGGTATTGGGATGCGTCTCAGGGTCGAGGCCCACATTGTCAGCAGTTTTGGGATGCGTCCCAGGGTTGAGGCCCACATTGTCAGTGGTATTTGGATGCGTCCCAGGGTTGAGGCCCACGTTGTAACTTGTAGTTCCGGGATGTGTCCCAGGGTCGAGGCCCACTGCATCACTCGCCGGGAATGGCACTCCGGGAATGGAGCACGGGTTGAGGCCCACATCATCAGTTATAGTTTCGGGATGCGTCCCAGGGTCGAGGCACACTACATCACTCGCCGGGAATGGCGCTTCGGGAATGGAGCACGGGTTGAGGCCCACATCATCAGTTGCAGTTCTGGGATGCATCCCAGGGTCGAGGCCCACTGCATCACTCGCCGTGAATAGCACCCCAGGAATGGAGCACGGGTTGAGGCCCACATCATCACTCCCCGGGAATGGCGCTCCGGGAATGGAGCACGGGTTGAGGCCTACACATCAGTTGCAGTTCCGCAATGTGTCTCAGAGTCGAGGCCCACTGCATCATCCGCACAATTCGGGAATAAAGCCCACATTCGGTGGTTTGGGAACAAAGCCCAGGGGTCGAAGCACCTCGCCACCATATCAACTCAGTTCGAAGCAACAAGCAAGTCAAGTGGCAGCTGGCGAGCCAGGTAAGTAAAAATGCATTGCATAACTTTGATAGGATTGTCATTGTCACACACTGCACAAGTCCCATCAAAGTGGGGGCGACTGTAGGCACAACATTTTTGCATGTAAGTCCCGATGATGAGTCTCGTACGGAGGCACTCCTCTTTAAGTTTTGGAAGTCGAGGGAAACGGACGTCAGAAGGGAAAAGTCAGAAATCAATGTCTTGCTGGATTTAATTCGTTTGCTTAGCTTCAGGTTTGCTCGTTAGATCTCTGTTTTAAAATTTAACCTCGACCGAAACCCCCGCAAAGCCACACACCAAGCCCATACACCACCAAGCCACACACCAAGCCCACCAAAAGAGCCCAACAACATGCCCAAAAGGACCTAATTCACGCCCATCCCCCTCCAAAATAACAAATCCACACATTAAACACATGCTAAAATTAAACCAAATCACCTTCCCATATTAAAAGATTTGAATTAAATCTCATTAATCATCTTCCAAATCCAATTAAATCACCTTCCTAAACTAAATAAGATCAAATAAAATCAAATCAATTTACCTTCCTAAAATAAAAAGATCATTTCCTTATGATACATAAATTAAATATCCCCCATAATTGCACAATATTCCTTCCCTGTGCGCATAAGGACGACCCCAACCTTTGCCTATAAAAAGAGGCATAAACCCAACCTTAGGATCCCTAGCATTCACGCCCAAAAAAGACACTCACCAGCCATCTTCACTATTGCTCACTCTCTCGGATCTGACCCACGGCACTCACAAAACCTTCACCCTTCACATTCAGACCTCAAACAAACCATTCACCCACGCTGCTCACAAACCCTCCATTGCCATGCCACCTCACTCCCTCTTCACGCATCAACCACACTCAGCCCTCACCCACCATCACGCCATTCAGAAGCCCTTACTAACGCTGTAACAACCCCTCACCAAAGCAACAACCCCCACCTTCAACCGACCATAAAGCCACCAACTTAAAAGCCATAAAAATGCCGACCAAGTCAAAAGGCTCTAACTCTTCTCTCCCATCACAGCTTCCCCACACTCTCACCACTCAGCACGTCCCACGCCTTCAACCCACCTACTCAGCATGTTCCACTTTCAACAAATAACGAAACAACCTAAGTCAATTCTCTATTAACCACTCAGACGTCAAACCGTGACAAACAATTAAATAAAACTCTCCAGCGCCCTTCAATTCACGTACCTAACCAACGCATAAGTCCCCCGAAACTACATTGTCTTCATCACCAAAACTGCCTGAAATCTGCCCTTTTTACCACCGAAAACAGTCCCTGAAACCACCGAAAATAGCCCCTAAAAAAAGGCCCATTTTCACCAACAATAGTCCCTGAAAAACTGAACTTTTAAACCCGCAAACTAGTCCAGAAAAACTGCACATCCACCGTATAAAACAGAGCAAAATAGCAGCCCAAACAGTGAGGAATCGAAGGAAAACAACGAACCAGTAAATCGGAAACGTTGCGGAGCATCAACCCTTCCAACAACCGTGTAACGCATTTCCAAGAGACGACTTAAGAGGTTAGACCTGAGGGCACCCTTTTCATTTTTTCCCGCACTTTCTTTCCATTAGTTATTGTTATTACTTCGCATGCGTATGATAGATTCATGTATGTTGTGGCCATGGGATGAATGAAATATGTGTTATCTCTTGCGGTATATCGGATGGAAACCCGGACGTAAATTCCGTAGCTGAATCTGAATGGACGGTAGTGCGGTCTGCACTCAGGATACAATGCCACGTACCGTTTAAGAGACACTCATATTTCATTTCATCTGAATTTGTGTTCATTCGTTGTTTATTAGAAATAGTATGTTACTTTTATGCATGATTAGGTTGTTTAGTATGGTATTTTTATGCATGATTTAGTTGATTATTTCCAAGCATGATTTAGTTATTTCTTTTTCATTTGGAACTTAATTATGTCTATTCTACGTTTATGTTTAGATTATTATTTATTTACATTGCCATGCTTATCGATTTAATGTATTCATGAGATTGTGTGCTTGCCGTTATTCCGACTTACTTTTATGCATACAAACTTAGATATAGGTTATATGCAAACTTAGATATAAGTTATATGCGAACTTAGATGTAGTTTATTCTTGCGTAGACTCAGTTATATTTTTACATAAATCCGTTCATTACAAGTGGCATAAGTAAGGGACCATTCCGAACCCAACGATTTGAGGTCTTCCCTTGCGAGGGGTGAGTGCGACCTTAAATCATTTTCCTAGTTCACACTGGGTGGCGACTCCATTTTATTTCTCCAGTTTAGTCCCCCACGGGCTACTCCGTACTCCAGACCGGGCTGCGAGCCCGGGGCAGCGTCGCCGATTTCTGTGTCCTACAGGTAACTTCCTGGTCCTGCACTTTCATGGGTAGTTCTCCTTTTTGCACATCAATTATAGTTTTACCTATAGCCAAGAATGGTCTCCCAAGAATGATAGGTATTTCTTTGTCTTCTTCCATGTCTAGGATAATGAAATATGTTGGGAGAATGAGTTTGTCGACTTTGACCAGTACATATTCAACAACACCACATGGAAATGCGAGCGTTCGATCAGCAAGTTGCAGAGAGACTGAGGTAGGCATTGCTTCTCCAATTTGTAGTTTCCTGTAAATAGAAAAAGGCATCAAGTTAACACTAGCACCTAAGTCACATAAAGCCTTACCGATATAATGTTCTCCAATGGTGCATGGGACTATGAAACTGCCAGGATCTTTCAACTTTGGGGGAAATTTCCTTTGAATGATGGCACTGCATTCTTCCGTCAATGCTATTGTCTCGTAATCTCCCAATCTCCATTTTCGTGAAAGAATGTCTTTCATGAATTTTACATAACTGGGCATTTCTTCCAAGGCTTCTGCAAATGGAATGTTGATGTGCAACTTTTTGAACACCTCCAGGAATCGAGAAAACTACTTGTCCAGTTTGTTTTTCTGAAGACGCTGAGGAAAAAGTGGAGGTGGAATGATCTGATCTTTTTCTTTTTCCTTTCCTTATTTTTCCTCCATCTGTGGAACTGTATCTTTTGGAACTTCTTCAATTGTTGCCTTGATTCCAACTTCTTTGTTGATTTCAGTACCGCTTTTCAAAGTAATGGCTTGACATTCCTCCTTCCCTCGGTTCCTTAGATTTGGTTCTGTATTGCTGGGAAGATTTCCTGGAAATCTGTAACTCTGAGCATTGGCTAGTTGTCCAATTTGATTCTCCAGTGCTTTGATGGAAGCAGATTGGCTTTGAAATATAGCATCATATGCTGCTTGTTGCTTTTTGAACATCTCTGCAATCCATTCTTTCATTTCTGGTTCTTTTTCATGTTTCTGGCCTTTGTTCAATTGTTGAAATCCTGGTAGTGGATAGTTCTGCTGTTGGAATCCAGGTGGTGGATTATTCTTTTGCCCTGAATTGTTGCCCCATGAAAAATTGGGATGATTCCTCCACCCTGGGTTGTAGGTGCTGGAATATGGATTCTTCCCCTGTCTGTTGAAATTGTTGACATAATTCATCGTCTCTTCAAGTTGGTTTGGTTCTGGTGCTTCTTCATATGGTGAACTTGTGGATCCAGTGGTAAGAGTCTCCATGAATTTGCATATCTGATCCAGCTTGGCGTTGACTGCTGTATTGGCTCCAACTTCATAAATTCCTGCAATTCTTTGGATCATTCTCATTTCTATTGGGCACAAGGAATTGTTGTTAGCCATTTCTTCGATTAGGTCCCAGGCTTGATCTTCTTTTTTTTCCATCAAATCTCCTCCAGCAGCAGCATCAATTTTGGTTCCCATCAGTCCAAAAAGTCCATTATAGAAAGTTTGGACTTGAAGCCATTTTGGAATTTCATGGTGAGGACATTTCCGGAGCAAATCTTTGTACCTTTCCCATGTTTCGTAGAGAGTTTCCGAGTCATGTTGTACAAAGGATGTAATGTCATTCCTCAGTTTTGCTGTTCTGGTTGGTGGAAAATACTTTGCAAGGAATTTGGTGGCTAAAGTGTTCCAAGTTGTGATGGAACCTGCTGGTAGTGAATGTAGCCAATATTTAGCTCTGTCCTTCAAGGAGTATGGAAAAACCCGCAGTCTCATTGCTTCTTCAGCTTCTCGGTTGTAATTGAAAGTGCCACAAACTTCCAGAAAGTTGCTGATGTAGGTATTAGGATCTTCAGTTGCTTTTCCCCCAAACTGCACTGACTGCTGAATCATTTGAATGCATGTTTTGATGTCACACGCATATGCTGGTAAAAGAGGAAGTACAATACAGGAAATGAAGCCGTCTACCACCGGAATGGTTCTGTCTCGAATGGGTATTGGTAGTGCAACTTCCAGAGGTTCAGGTTCCATGCTGACTAAAGCTTCTTGGCCTTCACGCCTTTCCCTTTTCAACTGTCTGATGGTTCTTTCAATTTCCGGGTCAAACGGTCGGAGTTCAAAGCTTTTGGTTCATCTCATGTAGTTTCTGAGAACCTGAAACACAAGAAAACAAGAACAATAAGTAAAAAGAAATTAGATACAAGTAAAGGTATTTAACCTCAAAACTAATAGTGAAAGATAAATAAATCCCTGGCAACGGCGCCAAAAACTTGACCGGCATAATCACACGCGTTTAACGCAAGCACACGTATTATTCAAGTAGTATAAAAAGTATCGATCCCACAAGGACTTAATACATAATCTATTAATTTTATGAGGTCAAATGATTACTAGTATCTAAAAGGTTGATTGATTGATTTGAAATGGTGATGATTTTGAATTTAAAAACAAGTAAATAAAATTGCATGAAAGTAGGTTTAAGAAAATTCAATATTAAGAAACTATCTAGGGTTGTGATTTCTTCCAATATCATTGTAGGCACTGTATTTTTGCATATAAGTCCTGATGATAAGCCTCGTACGGAGGCACTACTCTTTAAGTTGTGGAAGTCGCGAGAAACGGATGTCGGAAGGGAAAAGTCAGAAATTGATATCTTGTTGGACTAAATTCGTTTGCTTAGCTGCGGGTTCGCTCGTTGGACCTCTGTTTTAAAATTCATCCTCAGCCCAAACCCCCGTAAGCCACACACCAAGCCCACACACCACCAAGCCACACAGTAAGCCCACCAAAAAGAACCAAACCCACGCCCAAATGACCTAATTCACGCCCATCACCCTTCCCAAAATAACCAATTCACACATTAAACACATGTTGAAATCAAGCCAAATCACCTTCCCGGATTGAAAGAATAAAATCAAATCATATAAATCACATTCCTAAATTATAAAATCAAATCAAATCCCATAAATTATATTCCTAATTAAATTAAATCCCTTTCCTAAACTAAAACATTTACCTTCCTAAATTAAAAAGATCATTTCCTTATGATGCACAAATTAAAAGATATCCCCATAATTGCAATATTCTTTCCCTACCCGTATAAGGATAACCTCCACCATTGCCTATAAAAAGAAGCACAAACCCAACTTTTTTTCCCTAGAGAGCTCATTCATCATATGCACAGAAAACACCAAATAATAAACCATATTCTCCCACTCAGCTCTCTCATTCCAACACACACACACTCAGCTCTCTCTCATTAAACACATAACCCTCACGCACACACTCACTCAACACATAACCCTCACGCACCCACAGTCCACTCATCACAGCCTCACGCACACACTCACGCCCTCAGCACTTGGCAGCACACAGTCCACTCATCACAGCCTCACGCACACACTCACTCAATACACAACCCTCACGCACTCAACTATCTCTCATTAAACAGCCCTCAAACACACGTGCACTGACCAAACACACACAGAAAACCCTCACGCACACATAGCCACTCACAGTCCTCACGCACCAGCACACTAACCAAACTCACACACGCACAGTCCCTGAAATCTGCCTCTGAAACCACTAAAAAACAGCACTGAAAAATAGTCATTTTTTCACCAAAAACAGTCCCTAAAAACTGCACTTTTAAACCCACAAACCAGTATAGAAAAACTGCACATCCACCTCATAAAACAGAGCAAAACAGCAGCCTAAACAGCAAGGCAACGAAGGAAAACAACGAACCAGTAAATCAGAAAAGTTGCGGAGCATCAATCCTTCTGACAACCGTGTAACACACTTCCAAGAGACAACTTAAGAGGTTAGACCAGATGGCACTCTTTTTATTTATTCTCGCACTTTCTTTCCGTTAGTATTATAATTTCTTCGCATGCGTATTATAATTTCATGTAAGTTGTGGCCATGGGATGAATGAAATATGTGTTATCTCTTACGGTATATCGGATGGAAACCCGGACGTAAATTCCGTAGCTGAATCCGAATGGACGGTAGTGCGGTCTGCACTCGGGATACAATGCCACGTACCGCTTGAGAGACGCACATATTTCATGTCATCCGATCTTATGTTTATTTGTTGTTTATTAGAAATAATATGTTACTTTTATGCATGATTAGGTTGTTTAGTATGTTATTTTTTTATGCATGATTAGTTGATTATTTCCAAGCATGATTTAGTTATTTCTTTGGCATTAGGAACTTGATTATGTCTCTTCTACATTTATGTTTAGATTATTATTTATTTACATTGCCATGTTTAGCGATTTAATGTATGCATGAGATTGTGTGCTTGCCGTTATTCCGACTTACTTTCATGCATGCAAACTTAGATATAGGTCGTATGCAAACTTAGATATAGGTCGTATGCAAACTTAGATGTAGGTTGTTGTTGCGTAGAATCGGTTATATTATTACATAAATCCGTTCATTACAAGTGGCATAAGTAAGGGACCATTCCGAACCCAACGGTTTGAGGTCTTCCCTTGCGAGGGGTGAGTGCGGCCTTAAATCATTTTCCCAGTTCACACTGGGTGGCGACTCCATGTTATTTCTCCGGTTTAGTTCCCCCGTGGGCTATTCCGTACTCCCGACTAGGCGCAAGCCTAGAACAGCATCGTTATGTTATGTATCCTACAATCATTTTAAAGATGAAGTTGTTATTTCATTTTTGTGTAATATATCGGTTTACTAACCTGGAACACGAAATTATGCGAAAGTCTCTGTCAATGGTCAGACGTAAATACCCAGTATAACCCAATTGAACCATATGTCTATGTCAAGGCTGAAACCTAAAATTCTTTTGTCAAGTTTTTTTTAGATTTACCATATCAATCTTACTAGTGGCCGATTAACAAGACGCATTAAGCTTAAGACTTAATAAGTAAACCTTTAAATTACCCAAACTATAAAATAACCCCTTATAAATCGGTGATATTAGAATTCACACAACCCTAGATAACTAACTTAGTTATGACACAAAACTAGGGCGAGTAAAAACTTAAAAGTAAAAGACATCAAATAAAATGCTGAAAAGTAAATAAAGAAAATAACAATAAAAGAAAATGCTAGGGCTAGAGGATCTACTTTTATCACTACTATTTTAGATATCTCTCTTAATATAATATATTAACTTGTGTGATATTACCAACCAGCCATATAGGCGGTAACCTGATAAAGTCAAATTAAGTCCATAAACCAGCCATATAGGCGGAAATTACCAACCGACCAACCAGGCGGTATCCTTGCTTAGTCAAATTAAAATCAATTTAATATCAATTACCAACCGGCCAATATAGCGGTATCCTCATTAAGTCAAATTTTAAATAGTGAATATATTATAAATAGGGAGATTAATCTAAATAGCAGTAATACAAGTTTTACCTTTCACCCTAGTAGTGGAAAGTTACCTCCTCATGTTGAATAGTAAAAACTGAAAAAGTAAAGAAAGTAAATTATTATTATTACATAACGTAATTAAAATTAATTACAAAACTGAAACTTAAAGAAAACTAGATATAAAACTCCTTATTTACATAAGAGAATTCAGAGAGGAAGGTACATCTGAAACTGAAATCTCGAGCTGAATTTTTAGGCGTTGATGGGGTCTCCGTGTCATGACGCATAAATTTGCAGCGTGGCTTGCGGAGGTGATGACACGTGGAAATCTGGATAAGGTGATAAGGTGACACGTGGCAAGGCGGCTGGCAACTCAATGATTATGCTGACGTGGTAATGATGTGGTGATGTGGATTGTAGGCACCATAGGATTATAACACGTGGCACACTGTGATTGGCTGATGATGATGTGGCGCTGACATGGCGAGTTGACTCGGTCTATTGATGATGTGGCTGACATGCGGGATGACATGTGTCAATACGTGGCGATGGCGATTGTCGACACCGTAGGATGATGACACATGGCACGGCGCACATTAGCGGATGGCTTGATGTTGACATGTGGCAGGCGCACGTTAGCAAGTCAAACTTTTCAGCTCATGGCGCATGTTAGGCGTCGCGATGCGTAAAATTACCAAATTTCCCTTTTGTCTGTTTTTCACTGTTTTGGCCCCAAATCACCTCCAGAGAGTCCTGAAAATTTATTTATCTACAAAATAACACAAAACACATCAAAATATTCACAAAACTCAAGAAACTATACAAAATATTAAGTTAAATGAGTGGGAAATAGTGATATAATTACCACTCATCAATATGAATACTTCGTAACCTTTACGGATGAAGCATCGCATTATGGTTATGTGTATTTTATAAGACACAAGTCGGAAACCTTTGGGAAATTCAAAGAATTTCGACACGAAGTAGAAAAACAGACCGGTAAAAGTATTAAAACATTACGGTCGGACCGTGGTGGAGAATACTTGAGCAATGAGTTTCTTGATTACTTAAAAGAGTATGATATTCTTTCACAGTAGACTGCTCCTGGAACACCGCAATTAAATAGTGTGTCCGAACGGAGAAACCGAACTTTGTTGGACATGGTAAGGTTGATGATGAGTCGCACATAGCTACCTATTTCCTTCTGGGGATAAGCATTGAACAATGCAATACTTATTTTGAATAAGGTTCCATCAAAGTCTGTTCAATAGACTCCGTATGAGATATGGACAGGAAAGAAACCGGGTTTCTTATTCCTGAAGATTTGGGGTTGCTGAGCATACGTTAAACGTTTAGATGGTACCAAACTTGAACCCAAATCGGATAAATGCCTATTTGTAGGTTAACCTAGGGAAACCACAAGAGAACAAAGTATTTGTTGCTCTACATACGGTTTTCCATGAGAAGGAATTCCTAAATGTAGTGGTTAGTGGGAGGAAAGTAGAACTCGATGAAAATCAGAGTGATATTGTTCCGAGAACATAATCCTTAACGGCACATGAACAGTTCATCAGTGATGAGACTGTACCATAATCTTCGAATACACAAGAACCGCGTAGATCGGAGAGAGTCAGAAAATAACCTGAGAGGTATGGGTTTCTAATCTCACCTCATATGGATATTAATCTTATTGAGGAAGATGAACCGGCTACGTATGAGGAAGCGATACAAGGTATGATTTCGTTCAAAACGAGGATGATCCTTGTGTATATAAGAAGGTTAGTGGGAGCGCACTGACATTCATTATCCTTTACATTGATGATGCATTGCTTATTGGCAATGACATTCCCATGCTACAATCGATGAAAGCTTGGCTTTCATTAAAATTCACCATGAAAGATCTGGGAGAAGCAGCCTTTATTCCGGGAATAAAGATCTACCGGGATAGATCTAGAAAGCTGCTTGGACTCTCCCAGAATACGTACATTGACAAAGTGTTGAAGAGATTCAACATGGAACATTCTAAGAGGGGACTGTAGCCAGTGTCACATGACGTCACTCTATCTAAGGACATGTGTCCTAAAACTCAATATGAAAGAGATAACATGAGTCGGATCCCGTTCGCTTTGGCATTCGGATCGATCATGTATGCCATGATATGTACGCGACCTGATGTCTCCTATGCTTTGAGCATGTGTAGTCGTTATCAGGCTGATCCAGATGATGGTCACTGGATGGCAGTTAAGAACATCCTTAAGTATCTTAGACGAACTAGGGATGCGTTCTTAATCTATGGAGATGGAGAACTTGAGGTAACTGGGTTTACCGATGCAAGTTTCCAAACCGATAAAGACGATTGTAAGTCGTAATTCGGGTACATATTTTGTTTGAATAATTGAGCAGTAAGCTGGAAATCTTCCAAGCAAGAGACTGTTGCCGATTCAACAATAGAAGCGGGGTATATTGCTGCAGCTAAAGCAGCAAAAGAGGCAGTTTGGATCCTTAAATTCCTCATTGGATTAGGAGTATTTCCGTTACCAGCTGAGCTCGTTCCATTGTATTGTGACAATAACGGGGCTATAGCGCAGGCTAAGGAACTGCGGTCTCATCAACGATCCAAGCATGTTCTTCGACGTTTCTATCTGATTTGTGAGATCATACATCGTGGCGATGTGAAGTTCGAGAAGGTCGCATCGGAGGACAACATTGCAGATCCGCTGACGAAAGTTATTCCTCAGCAAAAGTTTGAGTGACATGTACATAGATCATGTGTTAGATGCTTGAGTGACTGGCTAAAGGCCAAGTGGGAGATTGTTGGACAATTATGACCCATAGCATCACTATTTGTAAAAGACATTGTGGTTTTTGTACAAATTAACTATGTGACAATGGAAATTGCATTTTATCATTTTGTAATTAGATTACTTAAATATAGAAATGATAAAAGTCCTTATGATTAGTTCCAGATTATAAGATATGAGATAATATCAATCCACAAAGGTTTAATCATTAGATATCCCTAGTCATAGTATTATCGAGACTGGACATCGATAATGCAGAATAGACTAGTATTGCACTTATGCGTGTTATGGAAGCGTAACAGCATAGTACTCATATATTTAAGTATTGGATACTTATGCAAGTGTCATAGGAGGTTGTGTTTACCGATGGTACATAAAAAGCTTCGCTCCGGATAGACCCCTCGGAATCCCATTGGTAGTATGACTATGTGTCTATGGGAATCCGATTCAGGGTAGGTGTATTTGGTCTTAACCTGAGACTTGAATCGTTAGTACTTATGACAATCAATACGCTTTGGTTGTGGTCGTCCGGGACTTTAACAGGTTCTGCGTATACCTCTTCTAGGTTTATTGAGAATCGTAGTGTATTGGGTGTGATGCCAAGAAGGAAGTATCACTTCAGTCATACGGAGATGATGATCACGCATGGATACAGAACTGGTTATCTATTATGTTGCAACTATCGGGATAATATGACAAGGTCATGATTATCCTATTATAGAGACTAGTTGTTTGTGATCCGATATATGCTCCGTACGGGGCATATATTATTCCAGCCCTAGGCCTTTCATGTGACATCATATACTGGATCATAATACGCAATACTACGTATACTATGCCTGTTATAGATTAATATTCCTTAAAGAATATTTCTGGAGAATTGGGAAGGCACAGCGCTTTGCTAGAAGCCAACCATGTCTCGTAAATCGGTAAGAACATGGTACGAGGTACACATGTGTTCGGATAGTCTGACGACCGGATTTACTGCCAACATATCCAGGGATCTCATGGGTCGCTTCCTGAAGATTCACCGATGACATATGACTCGAACATAATTAATCTGGGATTAATTAGAAGAGAGAGAAAATTAATCTAGGATTAATTACGACAAGATTTTATCTGGGATAAAATTCTATTAGAAGAGAGAGAACGATTAATTCGGAATTAATCGATAAAATAATATATTCGATATATTAAATGAAATTAGATTTCATAACGGAATTAAAATTGGATTTTAATTCGGGCGAATGAATTAATTCAAGAGCGACTTTAATAATAATTTTACGAGGCATTATTATTTAATTAAATTTGATTTAATTAAGTCGCAACGGAAAATTTGTTAATTCAGAATTAATGAACTCGAGCCCGGATTGTGTTTGCGGGCCCACTCGAATTTTGAATTCAAGTGGGGCCCACAAGTCACATCCCAAGTCACATCACCTAGTCACTTTAATCAACTTTTAGTTGATGGAATTTGGTGGGTTGTTGATGACTTGTTCAACACACTAATGTGAGAGATTATTGACCTTTACCAACTTTGAGTTTGATATATCAAATTTTGATTTTGGAAATCAAAAAAGAAGTCAACACTCATCTCTTCTCATCTCTCTCATTCACGCCAAGGTGAAAAATTTTCTCACCCAACTTCGCTTGGCCGAGAGCTTAAAGGAACAAAAAAGAAATTGTTGCAATTTTTCAAGTGCTAGCACACATCAAAGAATCATACAAAGGTGTTAGGGAAATGTAGGACACAGATGTTGGACGACGCTGTTCCGGGCTCGCGGTCTGGTCGGGAGTGCGGAGTAGTCCATGGGGGAACTAAACTGGAGAAATAACATGGAGTCACCACCCGGTGTGAACCAGGAAAATGATTTAAGGCCGCACTCACCCCTCGCAAGGGAAGACCTCAAACCGTTGGGCTCGGAATGGTCCCTTACTTATGCCACTTGTAATGATATGATTTGTGCAATAATCTAACCAAGCCTAAGAAACCTATATTTCCAAGGATAATCTACTCCTAAGTTCGCATGTATAAAATGAATCATTATAACGGCAAACATACGATATCACACAATAATCTCATGAACATGTTGAATCATTAAACATGAAAAATAAATAACAACCTAAACATAAACATAAAGAAACACCTATTGAGAAAGGAGATAACAAGATCATGCATAGAGGAATAACATACTAATGGCTAAATCATGCTTGAGAAACAAGTAACATCCTAACGACCCAATCATGCTTGAACACAATCTTGCGAACACATCAAATAGATGAATGTGGGAATACAAATGGATGATAACAACAAAAGTGTCAATAATGGAATGGCATGGTTAATTACATAATGCAAGAGAAATCACCCAAGAAGCAATCATGCATGAAATGTGATGAAAATGACTCAGTTCAGTGTATGTGCGTTCGTGTAGCGTTTGAAAACACGTTCGAATGGTAAACAGAAGGTTTACATTCGTATAGCGTTCGAGAACGCGTTCAAATGGGACAAGACCTGATGCATGATAAAACAAAATGCATGAACATTCGAGTAGCGTTCGTAAACGCGTTCGAACGGTAAACAGAAGGTTCACGTTCGTATAGCGTTTAAGAACGCATTCGAACGGGACCAGACCTGATGCATGATAAAATAAAGAAAACACATGCGCGTTCGAGTAGCGTTCGTAAACGGGTTCGAACGGTAAACAGAAGGTTCACGTTCGTATAACGTTCGAGAACGCGTTCAAACGGGACAAGTCCTGATGCATGATAGACGACGCAACACATACATAGATAAGAAAATCTACAATATAGGACCCCGTGTGCCCGATTGAACTCATTCTCATTCAATAGGGTATACCTCGTCCGGCGCGGCAAAACATTGTGGTAAAGGTAGCCTTTAGGCATTTTCCCTCGAATGGAGGACCTTGAATCCACCCCAGTTAGCCCATGCGCACTAGAATGTAATGCATGCGTAAATAAAGCAATGATATGCAAAGGGTAAATGACATAATAAAAAAAAGCGCGGCAAAACATCGTGGTAAAGGTAGCCTTCAGGCATTTCCCTCGAATATAAGACCTTTAATCCACCCTAGCTTGCCCATGCGCATTACATCATAATCATAAAAATGAATGAGACAATAATGTGGACTTCTGTATATCCGATTAAACGTATCTCACTTTCAATCAAACATACTTCGTCCGGCGCGGCAAAGTATTGTCATAAAGGTAGCCTTTTGGAATTTTCTCCCCTCAAATTGAGAACCTTTAGACTAACATACTAAGCCCATGCTCATTACATCACAATGCATAGAAAGTAAAATGTAGAAAAGAATATCATACTAACGATTAAATCATGCTTAAAAGATAAAATAACGTGCTAGCAACCCGATCATGCTCGAATACCAGGTTGGATGAAACAAAATGTGTGAATCTCTCAAGTGATACGTAGCATTGTATCCCGAGTGCAAACCGCAATACCGTCCATTCGGATTCGGCTACAGAATTTACGTCCGGGTTTCCATCCGATATACCACAAGAGAGAACACATATTTCATTCATTCAAGGACCACAACATCTATTAACAAACGACTCTCATGCGAGGGAATTCTAATAAACAACAAAAAAGATGAGAATAAATAAAAAGGGTGCCCTCAGGTCTAACCTCTTAGGTCGTATCTCAAAAGTGCGTTACACGGCCATCGGAAGGGTTGGTGCTCCGCAATTCCTCCAGTTCACTGGTCCACTGCTCTCCTTCACTAAATAAAGACTATTTTGGGGTTAATTCGGGGACTGTTTGGGACTATTTTAGGGCTGTAGTTAGGGGTTGTTTTATGTTTATTGGTTTCGGTTCAAGGGTGGGTCTGCGTGTGGTAGTGTTGCCGTGTATCTTTTGGTGTGTTTTTGAGTCTTAGGGCTGTCATTTTTGAGATTGAGCTAGGAGAGTTTTGTGGGTTAATGCTTTACAGAATTTTCTGTGATTTTTATGTATGTGCTAGGGGTTCTAAGGTTGGATTTGTGTTTCTTTTATAGGCAAAGGCTAGGGTTTCTCTTGTTTGAATGGGAATGTGATCAAGTAATTATGGGGGAATATCCTAATTGGTGTCTCACAAGGAAAATATCTAGTTAATTGGGGACATGATTTGGCTTAATAAGAAAGATCATATATTTGATTTGTTTCATTTAGGTATGTGAATTATTTAAATTGGGATGTGATTTATTTAATTTAGGAAGGATATTATTTTAATTTGTGACATGTTTTAAATGTTTTAATTATTTTTGGGTGGGTTTTGGTGGGCTAATTGGACTTGGGCATGAGGCTAGCAACAAAACCAGAAGTACCGACACCATTCGAACGCTGATTCGAACGCTGCACGAATGCTGGCAATCTGTTTGATGTTCGAACGTGTTCACGAACGCAGCACGAACGAAAGCAATGCACATGTGAATTGAATCTGATGACATACTTATTCTGAATTTGCCCTTCCGACATTCGTTTCCCACGACTTTCGCAACCTAAAGAGTAGTGCCTCCGTACGAGACTCATCATCGGGACTTATATGTAAAATGCAGTGCCTACAGTCGCCCCCACTTTGATGGGACTTATGCAGTATGTGACAATGACAATCCTATCAAAGTTGTACAATGCATTTTTACTTACCTGGCTCGCCAGCTGCCACCTGACTTGCCTGCTGCTTCGAGCTGATTTGATAATGTAGTGGACCTCGATCCTGGGACGCATCCCAATAACTGCAACCGACAACGGGGGTCTCGACCCTGGGACGCATCCCAATACCACTGACAATGTGGGTCACGACCCTAGGACGCATCCCCAAAACTGATGATGCAGTGGACCTCGATCCTGGGACTCATCCTGTAGGAACTGTATTTTTGTATGTAAGTCCCTATGATGAGTCTCATTTGGAGGCACTACCTTTTAAATCGAGGAAGTCGCGGGAAATGGACGTCGGAAGGGAATCGGTATTTTGTTAGATTTTATTCGCTTGTTTAGCTTCGGGCTCACTTGTTGGACCTCCGTTTTAAAGCACCTTTAGCCTAAGAAACCCCGCAAACCACTTAACTTTAGCCCAAAAACCCCCGTAAGCCCATACAACACTAAACCCACCAACCAAAGCCAACCAAACCCACCAACCAAAGGCCACACGCCCAACCAAGGCCCACACACGCCCAAGACCATAAAAGACATCCAAAAATATTAAAATGCATATTTAACACATGGGAAAATCAAAATAAAATAAATAAAATCAAAATAATGGCCTACCTAATCAAGAAAAATCAAATCTACCACCTACCTAATCAAACAAATCTCATGCTCAATTAACATAAATCAAATATATTAACTTCCTAATTAAGCCAAATCTTGTCTCCAATCAATCTTTTGCTTTCCTTGCATGACACTAAGAAAATATCTCACCTTTATTGCATGATCTCTCATTCCTTCTCCAACAAGGATTCACCCTAACCTTTTCCTATAAAAGAAACACAATTCCAACACTTCCCCCTCTCTCATTCACGCATACACAAGAAAGAAAAGTCCTAGCTCTCACGCCTAATACAAGAAGAAGAAATAAAAATCATTCCCTCACTCTCCTACCTTCGCATTTCCAAGAACATCAACATAAACACCACTCCATTACCGCAAGTATCACCACCTAAAAACCACTCCATTGTCGCAAGTCCTCATCACACATAACCTAACTCCATTGCCACAATACCCCTCACATACAGCACCTTAAACTGCCGAGAACACCCATCCTACATAGCACCTTAAACTACCGAGAGAACCCTTCATAGAAACAGTCCATTGTACGCCGAAACCAGCCCCTAACTACCTCACACACTGCCGCAAATACCATTTACTGACCAGCCCTAAACTGCCACACAATATCCTCAAAAAACAGTCATCTTTAACCCGAAACAGTAGCCATTCACTACCTCTATACACCACCGAAAATACTCCCTCAGACTGCATGCAGTATTACCGAAAATCAGCAGCCCAAATACCCCCAAAGCAGTAGCTAAAATCACCAAAACAGTAGCCAAAAACTTCACTTTAGAATCCTTAAAAAACAGCAGCAAAACAGCAACAAAACGGAGTGAAAACAGTAGCTTGAGCAGCGAAACAGCGAGGAAAGACGTGGACCAGCAAACTAGAAAAGTTACGGAGTGTTAGCCCTTCCGACGATCTTGTAACGTGTTTCCGAGAGTCGACATAAAAGGTTAGACCTGAGGGCACCTTTTCGTATTTATTTTTATTAATCTTTTAATTGTTTTATTTATTCATTTCACATGAGACTCGTTTTTGGATGTGTGTTGTGGCCCTTGAATAAATGGAAAATGTGTCGCCTCTTGTGGTATATAGGATGGAAACCCAAACATAAATTCCTTAGCTGAATCCGAATGGACGGTAGTGCGGTCTGTACTTGGGATACAACTCCACGTACCACTTGAGCAAACGACACATATTTCAATTTATGTTATGTTGTTTGTTTATTATCCATATTTTTATTCCGCCATTTAATTTCCGCATGTTATTTGCTTGGTTAATGACGATATAATGCGCATGGGCTTAGTATGTTGGTCTAAAGGTACTCTATTTTGGAGAAGAAAAGTCTAAAATACTATCTTTACGACAGTACTTGGCCGCGCCGGATGAAGTATGTTCGATTGAATGCGAGATGCGTTTAATCGGGCATGCGAAGTCCCATATCATTGTCTTATTTATTTCATATGCATTGTGATGTGATGCGCATGGGCTTATTACGTTGGTCTAAAGGTCCTCCATTTTGAGGGATAAAAAGCCTAAGGGCTACCTTTACTACGATATTTCGCCGCGCCTTTTATATTCCGTGTTTTACTTTATGTATATTAGTTGTTTATGTAATTGATGATAAAGTGCGTATGGGCCTAGTATGTTGGTCTAAAGGTTCTCTATTTGAGGGAAGAAAAGGCCAAAAGGCTACCTTTACGCCAATACTTTACCGCGTCGGACAAAGTATGTTTGGTTGGATGTGAGATATGTTCAACCGAGCATACAAAGTCCTATATCATTGTCTTTATTTTATATGTATTGTAATGTAATGCGCATGGGCTTAGTATGTTGGTCTAAAGGTCCTCTATTTGAGAGAAGAAAAGTCCAAAAGGCTACCTTTATGACAGTACCTCACCGCGCCTTTTATTATTCCGTTGTTTGCTTTCTGTATGTCATCTCTTTGTATAATCATGCATCATATTGCAATGCGCATGGGCAAATCAAGTTGGATTAAAGGTCCTACATTTTGAGGGATAGAAAGCCGAAGGGCTACCTTTGCCACGACATTTTGCCGCGCTGGATAAAGTATGTTCGATTGAATGTGAAATACGTTTAATCGGACACTCGAAGTCCTATATAGATGTGGGCATATGTCGCATCTCTTTTCTTTTACTTTCATTTTCTATCTTTTGCATCGCATCATTGGACATTTATTTTTAACGTACAACTGCCTCATTAGTTATCTCTTTGCATTATATACCTAATTGCTTCTCTTTATTACGCATGTTTGTACAATAACCATTTTCTTGCGTTTCCGTATTCATGAATATGGTGTGTTTATGAAGTCGCATACTTGACGTATTTCAAATTACCTTTATGCATGCAAATTAGAAATAGATTATATGTAAATAGGTTGTATGCAAATTCGGACATAGATTATATGTAAATATGTTGTATGCAAATTTGGACATAGATTATATACAAATAGGTTACATGTAAATTCGGACATAGGTTATGTGCAAACTTAGATATGAGCCTTGTACTTATGCATGCGAACTTAGGAGTAAATTATCCTTGGAAATATATGTTGCTTAGGCTTGGTTAGATTATTGCACAAATCATATCATTACAAGTGACATAAGTAAGGGACCATTCTGAACCCAACGGTTTGAGGTCTTCCCTTGCGAGGGGTGAGTGCGGCCTTAAATCACATTTTCCCGGTTCACACCGGGTGGCGACTCCATGTTATTTCTCTGGTTTAGTTCCCCGCGAGCTATTCCGTACTCCCAACTAGGCCGCGAGCCTAGAACAGCGTCGCCGATTTCTGTGTCCTACACATCCCAATAACTGCAACCTACAACGTGGGCCTCGACCCTAGGACGCATCCCAATACTACTGACAATGTGGGTCACTACCCTGGGACGCATCCCAAAACTGCTGATGATGTGGGTCACGACCCTGGGACTCATCACCAAAATTGATGCTGATAATGTGGGTCACGACCCTGGGACTCATCCTCAAAACTGCTGATGATGTGGGTCACGACCCTGGGACTCATCCCCAAAACTGATACTGATACTGACGTGGGCCTCACCCCTGGGACTCATCCCCAAAATTGCTGATGATATGTGTGGGCCTCGACTCTGGGACTTATCCCCAAATTGATGCTGACATGGGCCTCACCCACAAACTGATGTTGATGTGGGCCTCGCCCATAAACTGATTTTTGAAGTGGGCCTCGCCCCCAAACTGATGCGGATGTAGGCCTCGACCCTGAGACTCATCCCCCAACTGATGCTGACATGGGCCTCGCCCCCAAACTGGTGTTGATGTGGGTCTCGCCCCCAAACCGATGTTGATGTGGGCCTTGCCCCCAAACTGATACTGATTCATTCCAGAAACTGATGACACTGTACTGTTGCTGCTTCTAGTTGGCTTGCTTTTGCCGCTTTCTCTTTTTCTTCTTTGAAACCTGTTATTACAAAACAGAACAAACACAAAAAGAATGCAAATATGTTACGTGTATGCATGCATGCATGAATGAGTTTCCTATCCCATTGGGTTAGGTCTTCTGTCAATTCCCTTGGTGACTACTCGGTCTTCTTTCCCTCAGGCAAAATACTGCTTCAATCTATCCATGTTGATCGGCTCGGTGAACTCTTTCCCTTCCAAATTTGACAGTCTCACTGCCTCATTTCCCATTACTTTATGCACTATGTAGGGTCCTTCCCAGTTAGGTCTGAACTTTCCTCTTGGGTCTGTCGTCGACGGCCTCGACTGTTTAAGTACCAAATCACCCTTTCTGATCTTAGTAGGACGCACCATCTTGTTGAATGCTCGGGCTAGTCTCTTCTGATATATTTGCATGTGATGCAAGGACTTCAGCCTCTTTTCCTCCAGTAGTGTTAAATGTTCAAATCTCTGTGCGGCCCATTCTTATTCAGTTAACTCTGTTTCTGCTAATACCCTCAAGGATTGTATCTCAACTTCCACTGGCAGTACCGCTTCCATTCCATAGACCAAAGAGTAAGGCGTGGCTCCTGTTGATGTTCTTACTGATGTTCTGTACCCCCACAGGGCATACGGTAGTTTGTTAGCCCAATCTTTACAATTTTCTGTCATCTTGGCTTATATCTTCTTTACTGTCTTATTGACTGCCTCAACTGCCCTATTTGCATGCGACCGGTAATGTGACGACTTGTGATGTCTTATCCCATATCTCTGTAGCATTGCCTTTGTTTCCCCTTGAAACTGAACTCCGTTATCTGTCACTACATGATGCGGCATCCGATATTCCGAGCTATGAACTTCACCATCTGCTTTACTGTGACGTTACGAAATGACTCGGCTTCCACCCATTTTGAGAAGTAGTCCACTGCCACTACTATGAAACGATGTCCATTCGATGCACTCGGTTGAATCTCCCCGATCATATCAATTCCTCATGCTGAGAAAGGCCATGGCTCTGATAGCCCATGCAACTCTATGTACGGCAGATGATTCAAATTACCATGTGCTTGACAATCATGATAATGTTTTACCAGTTTTGCACAGTTTGTCTCCATGGTCAACCAGTAGAAACCCTGTCTTACAATCTTGCGAGACAAATTCAAACCATTCATATGCGGTCCACATACCCCGGCATGTATTTCTTCCATTGTCTTCTGAGCCTCTTCTTTTCTCAAACACTTCAACTGAACGCCATTTACCTGTCTCTTGTATAATTCTCATTTCAAAATCACATACTGAGAGGCCAACTTCTGAATGGCTATTCTGTCTTTTCTGCTTGCTCATTCTGGGAATTCTCCGTGTTCTAGATACCTCTGAATGTCATGATACCAAGGTTTACCATCGTCGATCTCCATTTCCAGAACTCTTTCTATCTCATAAACGGGTCTGTTTGCTGTTGTTAGTACCAATGGTCTCATCACTAACTTCTCTGGATTTTCCCAAGTCGCTGCAAGTGTAGCTAATGCGTCTGCCATCTGATTCTCTTCTCGCGGCAAGTGCTGAAACTTACAATCGGGGATAGCCTGTGCCAACTTTCGGAGGTAAAAAAGGTAAGGTTTCAATCGTTCTTCCTTCAATTCCCATTCTCCCTGCATCTGTCGGACTACCAACATCGAATCTCCGTAGACCTCCACGCTCTCAGCCTTCAAGGCTATCAATGCAGTCAATCCAAAAGTACATGCTTCATACTCGGCCATGTTGTTAGTTACTCCGAACGTCAATCTCTTGACTATGGGCAAGGTTTCTCCTTCAGGGGTTACTATCACAATCCCAATTCCGGCTCCTTTGCAATTCACTACTCATCTTTGAACTGTTATTGCTTGGATCTCTTCATCTGTGAATTCAAACTTGTAATGATCCACTTCAATAGGTTGCAATACCAGGAACTCTGCTACGGCTCACCCTTTGATTACCTTGGAGGTGAGATACTCAATGTCAAAATCTGTCAGCAACACTAACCATCTGCCCAACTTCCCCACTAGTGAAGGTACTGAATGCAGATACTTCAAGGGATTTTCTTTGGCTACCACCTAGATCTTGTAAGACTGGAAGTAATACCGCAGTTTTCTGGACGCCCATACCACTGCCAAACAGATCTTCTCTACTTCTTGATAGTGGGCTTCGTACGGAAGCATTTTCTTACTGAGATAGTAGACTGCATGCTCTACCCCTATCTCATCTGTCTGTACCATCATTACCCCCAGTGCTTCCGATTCTATGGCCAAATACAATATCAAGGGTCTGCCCGGTCTCAGACGTTTCAATACATGAGGTTTTACCAAGTATTCTCTGATCTTGTCGAAGGCTGTTTAACATTGCTCATTCCATTTCAGTGGCTGGTCTTTTCTCAGCAGTTTGAAGATAGGCTCACATACTGACATCAACTTGGCGATGAACCGACTGATGTACTGAATTTTCCTGAGGAATGCTCTGACTTCCTTCTCTGTCTTCGGTGCTGGCATCTCAGTAATTGCTTTGATCTTCTCAGAGTCTACCTCTATTCCTCCCAATTCAACTGTATGTCCCAGCAATTTTCCTGATGTTACCCCAAACACACATTTCTTGAGATTCAACCGCAAGTTGTATTTGTCAACTCTCTGAAGGAACTTCTCCAGTGCTTCTATATGCCCAATTTTTGTCTCTGATTTCACCATCATGTCATCCACATATACTTCAATCTCTTTGTGCATTAAATCATGGAATAATGTAGTGGCCATCTGTTGATAAGTAGCCTCTGCATTCTTGAGCCCAAATGGCATTACCTTGTAACAATAAGTACCCCACTCGGTGACAAATGTAGTTTTGTGCCTGTCTTCTTCAGCCATAAGAACCTGATTGTACCCTGAAAACCCATCTGCAAATGAATACATGGCAGATAAAGCTGCATTATCAACTAGTACATCAATATGAGGTAAAGTAAAATCATCTTTCGGACAAGCCTTTTTAAGATCTCTGTAATCCACACACATTCTGACTTTCCCGTCTTTCTTTGGCACCGGACCACTCAGGATACTTCACCACTTCCAGGAATCCCATATATATCTGTTTCTTGACTTCTTCTCGGACTTTCTCGGCCCACTCAGGTCTCATCCGTCGAAGTTTCTGTTTCACCAGCTTCATATTTGGATAAGTTGGAATTGTATGCTGGGCGATGCTTCTGTCTACTCCAGGCATGTCCTCATAGGACCAAGCAAACACTTTGGCATATTTGACCAATATTCCTTCTAATTTCTCTCGCTCCTCAGAGGTAACCTCACTTGCAATTAGAATTTCCTTGGGGCTCTCTGGCGTACCAAGGTTGAATGCATTTGTTCTGGTGGAACTGATATCAAATATACTCAAGTCATGCAAATTGAAAGGGAAAGACTCAGACGAGTAAGCAAAATGATTGTCTTTATTGCTAGCAGATGCAGGAATACATTCAAATAAATCAGAGAGATAAATATCTTCATCCTCCACAGATGCTTCATCTCCCACAGCTGGTTCTTCCTTCTTTTCCTCGAGGGTCAGGCCCTCCAACTTCATCAGCTCTTCTTCCTATTTCTCATATTCCTTCTTCATAATTTCCGATGCCGGTGACTTCTCACTTATCACCTCCTGAAAGATCTCAAACCCGGGTACCAAAATCCCATTGACTTCTACCAGTTCAGGTTCTCCCTGATATCCCATTGCCTTCACAAAGCATTCCATCAGCTTCAACCCTTTCTTCTTGGCTTTTGGCTTATCCTCATCAGACATGTATCCCAACCCTCTCCGGGTAGTCTGCCTCTTAAAGTTTGGCAATGTTGAACCTTTACCCGGCTCGAACTTCATCTTCTAGATGATCCTAGCCACCTTAGGATCCACCCACTCCTCAAAAGTTACTGATACCTGGAACCTCGCAAAAGGCTGTATCTCTAAAGCAGCCACATCGTTATCTACTTCAGCTCGGATGGTGACAATCTCTCCCCCGTAGGGAAACTTAATAACCTGATGCAGAGTGGAGAGCACGCCCCCAAGCTTGTGGAACCACAGCCTTCCCAATAACAAAGCAAAAGTAGCCGGGATATCCAGTACTGTGAACTCAACCTCATCCTCAATCGGGCCAACCTTGACTACTGCGGTAAAGGTACCCTCAACTCCTCGCTTGCTATCATCATAAGCTTTGATGGTCATATTGGAGGGATCCAGATCTGTTGCCTTCATACCCAGCTTCGCCAAAATCTTCAATGGACACATATTGATGGATGAGCCATCATCTACCATCACACAAGATGTCTTCTTGCCCCTCACTTCAGTTCTGATGAATAAAGGCTTGTTGTGATTTCTTCCCTCGGCCGGGAGTTCCTCCTCAGAAAAGGCTATTATCTGCAAAGCTTCATTTTACACTGATTCAAAAAACATCGCGGGGTTGGCATCCTCCGTTACCACTATCTTGCTCAAGGCCTCAACCATTGCCCGCCTGTGCTCCTAAGATGAACACAACAATTCCCAGATGCTAACCTGTGCCCGTGTCTTCCTCAACTGACGTAGCACTGCATCCCCCTCAGCATTCTCCACATTTTCAGACACTTCTCTGCCTTCCGTCAACACTTATTTACCCTTCTCAGTTGTATCACTGTGGAAACGCCCACTGCGTGTCATTCCTCTTACCACCTCTTCATCACTACTGGTGAAATCTTCCCAGAAATTCTTCCCTTGTTCTGTTTCATCCTCACTGCTGTTATCCCAAATTCCCAGGCAGAAGGCTTGGTGGTCAAAGGATTTGAGGACAAGGCTTTCGGGTAGGCCAGAGTTTATCATATAGGTTGGTGGTGGGACAGAGTGGTAATTCGGCAGGGGTTTTTTGTGTGTGTTAGGCTGTTCAGTTTCTGGGTCGGTTATCTTTTTGGAGTCTATAAGGTCTTGGATTTCATTGTGAAGGCAGACATAATTGTCAGTGTTATGGCCATTCTGTTGATGGAAATGACAATAGTGGTTCAGGTTGAGATGTGGTGGTGGAGGGTGTGGAAGTGGTTTGCTTTCTAAGGGTTTTAGAAGTCCCTGTCTCTTTAATTTCTCCAATACCTTAGACAAGGGTCTACCGAGGTAGGAGAAACGCCGGTTTCGAATAGCAGCAATCTCAGCAGAAACAGGTTTGGCACCTGATGTTCCTCCAATGGGCCTCATGTTCAGGCTATAGAACTTTCTGTTCTCAGCTTCATCCCCTTCAATATCCATGACAGTCTCCCTCAACGGTCGAAAATCAGTAATCATGGAGGTCATCCTCCTCAACTTGCCATAGATTGAGGGCTTAGTACCCTTGATAATCATTTTTATCTGGTCTTTCTCTGAGGGCCGAGTCTGCATTTTCAAAAGCTGGCTCCTCCAACGGTCTACATATTCCTTGAAGCTTTCTTCTAGCTTCTGCTTAGTGTTTTCTAAGTCCCGGAGTGACAAGTTGATCTCCAGATCTGTAATATACTGTTTCAAAAAGGCCTCTGCCAATTCCCTCCAATCCTCCTTGATCTTCCTCTCCAGGTTGTGATACCATACCACGGGTGCCCCTGTAGACAACAGAAATCGACGACGCTGTTCTAGGCTCGCAGCCTAGTTGGGAGTACGGAATAGCCCACGGGGAACTAAACCGGAGAAATAACATGGAGTCGCCACCCGGTGTGAACCGATAAAATGTGATTTAAGGCCGCACTCACCCCTCGCAAAGGAAGACCTTAAACCATTGGGTTCAGAATGGTCCCTTACTTATGCCACTTGTAATGATATGATTTGTGCAATAAACTAACTGATTCTATGCAACATGTATGCTCAACAGTAACTTAGATCTAGTCCGCATTCACCAAAATAAATCCTATGACTAAGTTCGCATGCTTTGAAAATAATTCATTATAACGGCAAGCATATAACATCACACAATGAGCATATTGAATCATCCAACGCAAATAACTAATAAATAATTACTTCAAACAAAACGTAAACTAAATTACTAATGCAAAATCAAAGAACTAAATCATGCATAACGAAATAATATAATCATACTTAAAAATAAACAATATACTAGAATAAATCATGCTTAAATAATAAATAATGTGCTAGCAATCTAATCATGCTCAAATATAAAGTTTGGATGAAACAAAATATGTGTCTCTCAAGTGGTACGTGGCATTGTATCCCGAGTGCAAACCGCACTACCGTCCATTCGGATTCGGCTACGAAATTTATGTCTGGGTTTCCATCTGATATACCACAAAAGAGAACACGCATTCCGTTCACCCGGAATTCACATCATGCGTCAACAAACGACTCTCATGCGATAATATATTAAAATAAATAAATAAAATGAAAGATAATAAATAAAGAATGTGCCCTCAGGTCTAACCTCTTTTGTCATTTCTCGGAAGCGCGTTACACGGCCGTCGGAAGGGTTGATGCTCCGCAACTCCTCCGGTTCACTGGTTCAACATTTTCCTTCGCTGTTTCACTGTTTGGGCTGCTGTTTTTACTCCATTTCGCTGCGGTTTCTGGTCATGAATTAGGGGGGCTAGACAGGGTTGTTTATGCGGTAGTTTTGGGTTGTTGGAGTGAATGGAGGGCTGATTTTGAGGGCTTAGGCGTGAATTGAAGGAGTTGCTGTGAGGGTTTAGGGGCGTGAATTGAAGGGCTTGAAGAGGGCTGTTAATGGCGTGAGTTGGAGGGCTTGAAGAGGGTTTAGGCATGAAGACTGTGTCAGTGCATGGGGCTGCATGAGTAATGCATGAAGGGCGTGTTTATGGAGTGTGTTGACTCGTTGATTTTGAGGGGACTTGAGGACGTGTTGTAAGGGTTTTACGTGAAGATAGCAAGAGGAGTGGGGATTATGTGGCTATTGGCGTGAGAGTGAGCTGAATTGAAGGTTAGGGGGGTTTTTTTTGAAGTGGAGGATGGCTAGGCACGTGGTTGTGTTACTGATGAGCGGAAAATATATCAATATTTACCGCCCATTTTACTTAATATTTTATTTAGTTTCTCGGGTTTGATGAACGTTTTGATATGTTTTAGTTTATTTTGCAGATAAAATAATATTGGGACTTAATGAAATCATTTAGGATGAAATATGGGTCAAATAAGGGCAAAAATTGGACTTGACATATTAATTTTGGAGATTGGAAACTTGAAAGGGCGTTTTAACGAAGTGCAGTTTTGGAAATTCCAGTTTTGTGCATCTGTCGTATTTTGGGCATAACTTTTTATTCCCATATCCGATTGAGCTGATTCAAGTTCCAGATTAAAGAAGACTCAAAGATCTACAGCTTTGAAAGACAAATTATTTCGAATTCTGAATATTTCATGCCCGAAATTGATGAACCATCCAGAAGTGTGTTGTGTGTAATTATTAAAGTCAATTTCAATCATTTTCAAAGCAAAAAAATAAATTAATAAATAAATAATAAAAATTATCAAATCATCACCAAATATGATAAGAGATTAGTGGACCAATTAATAATGGATTTGGTGGAGCAATTAGTGGAGCAATTAATAATTGATTGGTGGATGATTTGATAGAGGCAAAATTTTGCCTATAAATACCAAGCCATTTCATTTGTAAATTCATACTTTCTTCTAAGGAATTCCTTAAGAATACTAAGAAGATTGTATCTTGTTTGTTTATTTACAGTTTTCAGTAATTAATTTCCGCTTTCGCAATTTCTTTTCTTTACTTTTCAGTTTTTACTTTCCGCATTTTACTTTGACGCACAGTATTTTTCTTTCTTTAATTTTCAGTTTTTACTTTTCAGTAATGAGGAGGTAATTCCCCTTTGCTGGGGTAAAAGGTAAAAATTTTATTACTAATATTTAGATTAATCTCCCTTAATCATAATATATAAACTAGTTAAACCTGACTTAACGAGGATACCACCATATTTGTCGGTTGGTAATTATTTAAATTGGTTTTAACCTGACTAAACTGGATACCGCCTGATTGGTCGGTTGGTAATTAATTATTAATTTGACTTAATCTGGATACCGCCTATATGGCTGGTTGGTAATTATCATGCAAAGTTAATATATTATATTAAGGGAGATATCTAAAATAGAAGTAATAAAAGTGGATCCTTTTACCTCAACATTTTCTTTTATTGTACTTTTACTTTATTTACTTTTCAGCAATTTACTTTCAGCATTTACTTTTCAGCAATTTACTTTCAGCATTTACTTTTCAGTATTTAATTTCAGCATTTACTTTCTGTCATTTATTTTTCAGCAATTTACTTTCAGCATTTACTTTTCAGTAATTTACTTTCAGCATTTACTTTCCGTCATTTACTTTACAGCAATTTACTTTTCAGCATTTTTACTTTATGTCTTTTATTTTTAAGTCTTTACTAGCCCTAGTAATGTGTTAGTTATCTGGGGTTGTAATGAATTCTAATATCACCGGTTTATAAGGGGTTATTTTATAGTTTGGGTAATTTAAAGGTTTACTTATTAAGTCTTAAGCTTAATGCTTCTTATTGTCTGATCACCAATAAGATTGATGTGGTAAATCTAAAATGAACTAGACATAGGGATTTTAGGTTTCAGCCTTAGACTTAATAGCCCACGATCTTCCTTGAGGATAGATAACTCTTTAATAGATTTCCTTACAGGATAGACATATACCTATCGGGCGGGGGTAGCCATAATTGGAACTTAAACTTAATGAATCCAGATAATTTGGTTGACATAGATATATGGTTCAATTGGGTTAAACTGGGTATTTGCGTCTGACCATCGACAAAGGCTTTTGCATAATTTAGTGTTCTAGGTTAGTAAACTGATTTATTACACAAACTTAAAATAATCACTTCATCTTTTAAAAGATATTAGAATGATTCACAACCCTAGATCTTTGTGTCTTTTGTTAGTTTCCTTAGTATTTTCTTTTGTCTTTTTATTTATTTATTTTGCAAAACTACAATGAACCAAATCAATCAAGCAATCATTCTCTTCACCCTCAATTAGATATTTGTAAATAAATAGTATCAATAATTAATAACAACAGTAGAAATTAAGTGCTCGTGGGATCGATACTTTTTATACTACTTGAACGATATGTATGCTTGCGTTATACATATGTGTTTACGCCGGTCAAGTTTTTGGCGCCGTTGCCGGGGACTTCTATTACTTGAGTTATTAATTTTGAAGCTATCTAATTTACTTGTATCTAATTTTCTTTATTTTTATCTGTAATTTTTATTTCTTTCTTTTGTTTTCAGGTGATTGAAAAATAGAATATTATTGGGAGATTGAAAGATCATGAGCTTTACTTGAAGATACACCCCAAATCTGGGAGCAACAGTCCAGTTTTCTGAGGCCTGTTGTCCAGCCCAACAACTATCACTGGATGTCAGAATCAAGCAATACTACATTTGTTCATCAGAACAAAATGGGGAGATGTGTAATTTGTGATGGTAACCACTCGAGCGGTCAATGCATATACTTTTCAGAGTGGCAGAGTTATCAGAATCATTCAAAAGGTACGAAGAACCATCATATTTTCCATCTTATCCACTATCTACCTACGATCTTCATCAATAATCAGAACCATCAGAGGAAGATCAGTTGATTCACATGCTCAAAGACTGGTTTGAAGAATGGGAAGCTCAATTTGATGCACAAATTCAGAGTCAAGCGGCGTCTATACAAAGGATGACAGATCAAGTTAGACAATTAACAGATAACCTGAATCACATATCTCAAGGAGCAAATTCAAATAATACTGAAGAAGCCTTCGAATATCCTGAGATTCATCATGACATCATAACAGAGGACGAGGCTGAGCAGTATCAAGAATCTGAGGTATTAGTTCAGGAGCCCAAACCAACAAAGTCTCTATTTAATTTCTATTATTCAGACTCTGACGAGGATGAAGAAGCGGAGCTATTTGTACCAACTGCACCAACAAATGAGGATGAAATTCTGTATCCTCAAAATGAAGATCTTGGAGATTACTTTGCACTGATGTTTGAAGAAGATCTACCTCAGCTAATCATTTCACTCAGATCAGAGGATGAAGACCTAAAAACAGACATAACTTTACATCCTTAGATTGACACTTATAGAGCATGCATTTCACAGATGACAGATGAATAACTGAACGCGGAAATCCTAAAATACATATGTGAAGAAAATGTGGAGCAAGAAACAGAGCAAATGGAGGAGCAATTGTCAGACCAAATTGAAGATCCAGAGCATTCAGGCAAAACATCACTGTTTTGGGGAGTACAATTTAGAGATATCACCCAGAAGCTTGACAGAATGGAACTTCCATTCCAAGTCATGCACCATACGAGACCTCCTGATTTTCTTTCTTTCTTTTCAGGAACCACTGGAGCAACAAAGATTAAAAAGGTGGCACAAGTACTAAATGAGACAAAACTCTTTTTACTACTTTACCGTCGGAAGAGACCCTTCAAAAGCAACACACACGGGATTGTCTTTAATCAGACATCCAAAACGACGCTGAAACCTCCTTGACGGATAGATTTCAATCACGTCTGGCTGAAGATGAAAAATTTAGCGCTAGCAGGGAGGCAACCCATGCACTTTGTTGTAATTTCTATTTTTATATTTTGTGTATACATGTTGTAAAGTTTTTAATTTTGTGTGTTATTTTTGTAGGGAAAAGCTCAACCAAAGCATAAGACAGAAGGAATGGTGTTTGGCAAAGATAAGAGATAATTCATTAGCAATGTCTGAGTAAGGAATAGATTCTTGAGACGCATCCTAATGAATTTATACCAAACGAGTGGCGTATTGCGAACACAATTCCGTTACCTTAATTATTGCTTGGATTTGTTTTTCTGTTGTAATTATCTTTATTTTCATAGACAGGATCCAGACTTTTTGACCTTTCACGATTTCTTTTGTTGTTTAGCTAACAAACGTCCAATGGAATATACTAGTGTTATTATCACTCACCCTTTTTCAGGTACTATAAATTCAGCCCGTCATTGCACTTTTGATGGCATCTAGAGTTGAGAAAGAAATACATAAAAAATGGAAGCCACTTCAAGAAGACGAGTTGAAAACATCTATGTGTTTTGTAGTACTAGTGTTGGTGTTAAGCCACAATAAATAGAAGCAGCACATGAATTGGGTCGAGTCTTAGCTGCAAGGAACATGCACTTAGTATATGGCAGAGGCAATCTTGGAGTAATGGGGATCGTTTCAAAGGCCGTACGGGAAGAAGACAGTCACATTTTGGGAATCATCCCAAAACCCTTGGTAGAGGCAAATCTTATTGGACCATCAAACAGAGATAAACTGATCGTGCCAGGTATGTCTGAACGATTGGTAGAAATGATTAACCGTGCTGATGCTTTTATTGCTTTTCCAGGTGGCTTGGGCATATTGGAGGAAATTTTTATAGTGCTATCTTGGGCGAACTTGAACATACACCAGAAACCAATTGGGCTGTTTAACGTTGATGGATTTTATGATGTTCTTTGTGTGTTTCTTGATGATGCCCGGAGAAATGGGTTCGTGTCAAAACATTTAAAAAACTCCTCTTCACTGCCAGAACTGCTCCGGATCTAATAGATCAACTCTTAGCCTATGAAACACAAATTGACCCTATCATTTCAAAGATAACTTGGTCCGAGGATGATCGTGGTAAGAGGCGTCGGATTAATCTGGATCTTAACCTTTAATTTCCTGTAGAATTTCAGCTAACCAGATATTATCTTCTAAACTATTCTTCTACTGTTTAATACATTGGGGACAATGTCTCATTTAGGTTTGGGGGAGAGAATTAGTTGATCAATATCTTGTTTTTAGTTTGTGTATTGTTTTTATTTTCAGTCCAAAATTTTTAGAAAAATAAAAAAAAAATTTGAAAAATTTTCAAAAATTACAAAAATATTTTGTGTTTTTATTTTGACTAAACAGGTGAAATTGGTAAGAGATAGCTGAGTAAGGAGGTTTCACTCCTGAGACGTATCTCAAACCATTTTTGAAACAAGTTAGTTTTTGTTTATTTCATTGTAAATTATTTAATTTGTAAATTCTCCATAAAACTGACTAAAATGGATCTTCATATGCTCAGTTAGCAGATATTATCAACATGCATAGTAATATACAGACATTAGCTAAAATTGAAAAGTTTGTAATATTCAGTTCTCTAGTTTAATTGGAGAAAGCATATCAAAAAGCAATAGAGTAAAAAAAACAAAAAAAAAGTCTGAGGTCCGAGTTATTAAGTCTGTAAGGGTGTTTTAACACCTAGTGCCCTAAAACCAACTGGTTTGGGAGTCACTGGCCCAAAGCTCATTACATGGATCAAAGATGCTACAAAAATATATATATCTGAAGTCTGAGTAATTAAGTCTGTAGGGGTGTCTTAACACCTGGTGCCCTAAAGCCAACTGATTTGGGAGTCACCGACCCAACACTCGCTACATAGATGGAAGATATTGTATATAAATAAATAAAAAATCAAAGAAAAAAATCAAAAAAATCTGAAAAATTATTCCATTGCTGCAAAAAGGTGTGAAATCTGATAAAACTTTAGGACAAAAATATTACTCTCTTATCAACTGCACTTATGACTGTTGTGGGCAAAAATGAGTTGTTTAATATTTTGTTGGCTGTGTATATGGAGAATGGTAAATATAATCCGAGAATTTACTTAATCAGTAATTTAGCATGAAAGAAAACAACTATTGACTTGGAGTAGAAGTTTCACCTGATTAGTCACTAACTTCTTTATTCTCTTTTCTCTTGTCTTTTTGCTTTTGTGTGCATTAGTTTTATTATCTTTTTACTTTTGTAAAAAGTTTGTGGGTATCATTGCTGTAAGCCCTCACGAGACTATAACTCGGCCACTAGCGACACCTAGGGGTTTAAAGGCTTGTTGCATATGCTAAATGCAATCGTGATCCCTACGAAGTGGCTTAGTTTAATTTTAATTGTTTCTTGTATTTTATTTTATTGTTTTGCTCGAGGACTAGCAAAATGTTAGGTTTGGGGGTGTGATGAGCGGAAAATATATCAATATTTACCGCCCCTTTTACTTAATATTTTGTTTAGTTTCTCGGGTTTGATGAACGTTTTGATATGTTTTAGTTTATTTTGTAGATAAAATAATATTGGGGCTTAATGAAATCATTTAGGACGAAATATGGGTCAAATAAGGGCAAAAATTGGACTTGACATATTAATTTTGGAGATTAGAAACTTGAAAGGACGTTTTAACGAAGTGCAGTTTTGGAAATTCCAATTTTGTGCATCTGTTGTATTTTGGGCATAACTTTTTACTCCGATATCGGATTGAGCTGATTCAAGTTCCAGATTAAATACGACTCAAAGCTCTACAGCTTTGAAAGACAAAATAATTTCGAATTCTGAAGATTTCATGCCCGAAATTGATGAACCATCCAGAAGTGTGTTGTGTGTAATTATTAAAGTCAGTTTCAACCATTTTCAAAGCAAAAAAATAAATAAATAATAAAAATTATCAAATCATCACAAAAAATGATAAGAGATTAGTGGAGCAATTAATAATGGATTTGGTGGAGCAATTAGTGGAGCAATTAATAATTGATTTGGTGGATGATTTGATGGAGGCAAAATTTTGCCTATAAATACCAAGTCATTTCATTTGTAAATTCATACTTTCTTCTAAGGAATTCCTTAAGGATACTAAGAAGATTGTATCTTGTTTGTTTATTTATAGCTTTCAGTAATTAATTTCCGCTTTTGTAATTTATTTTCTTTACTTTTCAGTTTTTACTTTCCGCAATTTACTTTTACGCACAATACTTTTCTTTCTTTAATTTGCAGTTTTTACTTTTCAGTAATTAGGAGGTAATTCCCCTTTGCTGGGGTAAAAGGTAAAACTTTTATTACTAATATTTAGATTAATCTCCCTTAATTGTAATATATAAACTAGTTAAAACCTGACTTAACGAGGATACCGCCATATTGGTCGATTGGTAATTATTTAAATTGGTTTTAACCTGACTAAACTGGATACCGCCTGATTGGTCAGTTGGTAATTAATTATTAATTTGACTTAATCTGGATACCGCCTATATGGCTGGTTGGTAATTATCATGCAAAGTTAATATATTATATTAAGAGAGATATCTAAAATAGAAGTAATAAAAGTGGATCCTTTTACCTCAGCATTTTCTTTTATTGTACTTTTACTTTATTTACTTTTCAGCAATTTACTTTCAGCATTTACTTTTCAGCAATTTACTTTCAGCATTTACTTTTCAGTATTTAATTTCAGCATTTACTTTCCGTCATTTACTTTTCAGCAATTTACTTTTCAGCATTTTTACTTTATGTCTTTTACTTTTAAGTCTTTACTAGCCCTAGTTATGTGTTAGTTATCTGGGGTTGTGATGAATTCTAATATCACCGGTTTATAAAGGGTTATTTTATAGTTTGGGTAATTTAAAGGTTTACTTATTAAGTCTTAAGCTTAATGCTTCTTGTTGTCTGATAACCAATAAGATTGATATGGTAAATCTAAAATGAACTAGACATAGGGATTTTAGGTTTCAGCCTTAGACTTAATAGCTCACGATCTTCCTTGATGATAGCTAACTCTTTAATAGATTTCCTTACAGGATAGACATATACCTGTCGGGCGGAGGTAGCCATAATTGGAACTTAAACTTAATGAATCCAGAAAATTTGGTTGACATAGATATATGGTTCAATTGGGTTAAACTGGGTATTTGCGTCTGACCATCGACAAAGGCTTTTGCAAAATTTCATTTTCCAGGTTAGTAAACTGATTTATTACACAAACATAAAATAATCACTTCATCTTTTAAAAGATATTAGAATGATTCACAACCCTAGATCTTTGTGTCTTTTTTTATTTTCCTTAGTATTTTCTTTTGTCTTTTTATTTATTTATTTATTTTGCAAAACTACAATCAACCAAATCAATCAAGCAATCATTCTCTTTACCCTCAATTAGATATTTGTAAATAACTAGTATCAATAATTAATAACAACAGTAGAAATTAAGTCCTCGTGGGATCGATATTTTTTTATACTACTTAAACGATACGTATGCTTGCGTTATACGTGTGTGTTTACGCCGGTCAGTTACGTGAAGGAGAGAGATAATGGCTTGTGATTTGTGAGTGTTTTGTGCTTGATGAGGGACGAGTACGTGAGTAGTGAGAGAGACAAAGGCTGTGCGTGTCTGAGCTGGCTAAGTGTGTGCGTGAATGCTTTTTGTGTAATGAGTGATTATGCGTGAAGGGTGTTGGGTTAGGGTTTGTGATGTGAATGGAGGCAGTAAATGGTTTGTATGTTTGACGTGAATTGGAGTCTATTTGTGAGGGTTTATTCTTTGTGTTTTTCATGAGAATGAGCCAGGGATAGAAAGGTGGGGTTAAGGGTTCTTTTTATAGGCAAATGGATGGGTTTACCTTGTGTGAATAGGGAAAGGATTTGTGTATTAATGAGGCTATCTTTTAATTAGTATGTGATAAGGAAATCTTTTAATTAGGGAAAAGATTTGATTTAATTTGATTTATTCTCTTTTGATTAGGGATATGATTTGATTTGTATCTTTTAATTAGGGAATGTAATTTTAGTGAATTAGGAAAGCTTTTGATGGGATTTTATTTGAGTTTATTTAATTTTGGTATGTGATTTATTTAATTTAATTTAATTTGATTTAATTTAATTTTTGACATGTGTTTTAAATGTTTTAATTATTATTGGATGTGATTTAATGGGCTTGGTGTGTGGTTTAGTGATGTGTGGGCTTGGTGTGTGTCTCGCGGGGGTTTGGGCTAAGGATGTGTTTTAAAACGGAGGTCCAACAAGTGAACCCACAGCTACTCTAGCGAATTAAATCCAACAATGTGTCAATTCTTGACTCTTCCCTTCCGACGTCCATTTCCCGCGACTTCCACAATAAAAGAGGAAGTGTCTCCATGCGAGACTCATCATCGGGACTTATATGCAAAAATGCAGTGCCTACACCCCCTCGAGTGACATCCAAAATATTTTCTGAACCTGACGCTTGGATAAACCCACTAAACTCATAACTGAAACATACTGATGGAGATGGACCCTCGAATCCCCATTCCCGTTGAACCTGGCCATATCTGGCATCTTGAATTGAGCTGGCAAATGTTCTTCAAAGGTCATTGCCTCATAATCTAGCAGGTCTTCATGTTTGCCCCTCATCTTACGGGTAACCGACTCTACCTGATCTCGGAGTTTCTGCAGTTCAGCTTGAGACCCTGCCACTTTCCCTGCAGCATATTCAGCCATATCATCATCAAAACCCGGAATATCATCATTCAATCTAGTCGGAGGGTCTTCACACCTCTTATTCTCAGAGTTTCCCCCAGCACGGGGCGCAACCATATTGGCCATAGTAGCAGTCAAGGCTTGCAACTGTTCAGTAACCTTGGTGAGATTGGTTTCCAACTGATCCTTATGGGATGTTCCATTCTCTGATTCGCTCATGTTTGCTATCGGCCTTTTAAAAAGTCTTCCATTTTCCCTAACCCAACGGATATCTATGATGGCTCTTAAGACACAAGAGAGTTAACATGATGTGTGTATGCATGAGATACATGAGATACGTGCGATGTGTGGAACATATAATTCGGCCCATTGTCATTTTAAAGCTTCAATCATATTATTGCAAGTTGCAAACTTGTCCCAATTGAAAAGGCCCAACAGATTTACACCTTTGCGATAACATGGTTAAACAACTTCAAATGATAAGGGGCCCAAACACAGGATGGCCCATCGGCATTTTCGAAGCTTTTGGCCCAATTTTCATAAGATACGAACTCGTCCCAATTTAAATGGCCCAACAAGTTCGCATTTCTGACAAGAAGTCCAACTGCATCCAAATGAGGATTGTCCCCAAATACAAGCATAAAGAGATAATTCAAGCATAAAGCAATAATTTCTACAGAGCGGCCCATCGACATTTCAGAAGCTTTTGGCCCAATTCTTATAGGATACGAACTCCTCATAGTTTAAATGGCCCAATAAGTTCGCATTTCTGACAAGAAGCCCAACTGCATCCAAATGAGGATGGTCCACAAGGACAAGCTTTTGGCCCAATTGTCATAGGATATTGAAATTGGTTTCTCTTTACCAATTAAATTAAAATAATATCATAACAATGGGTGGAGACAGAAATATCAAACTTGTTGGTTCCAACAAGCCATTGAGGAAGTTTTTGAAGCTAGCAAAGGAAGACAACAAAGTCTTCACAGCTTGCATGCAGTGACATGAAAAATCATGCGCCGAAAAATGATGGAGACCTGCCAGCTTCATTCAAGTTGCCAAACTGTGTGACACTGTTCACACGGTTTTGGCATTATAAAAGGGAGCCTTCAGACCATTGTAAATCATCCCAAAGAGTGTATAAAATACAGAGAGAGTGTGTGAGGTTTTTGTTAAGTTTCTAGTTGTAAACTTGTGTATTATATCCTTGATAGTAATAGAAGTGATTCGGTTTTTTCCTCAAATCTTCTCTAAAGTGATCGGTGAATCACAACAAGTGGTATCAGAGCTTCGATTGTTCTTTGGCATCGTAAAACCGAGTAACAGAGCTTTCGATCGGAAAACCGGTTCCGATGAAAGTTGTCCAAAATCAATTTTGAGGGTACCATCAGCTATTTCACGGAGAGACGAGCACGCTGGTATTTTCCGGCAACCGATCCGACGTCCAGATTAACCGCATGCGCCTTCTAGTAGCCTTCCCACGCGCCGCCAGTCGCACCACACGCTGCACGCGCTAATCGAAGGTTGAAGATGACTACGTGACCGCCACATCAGCGCACAGTCAGCGCCCAGTCACCGCCACATCAGTGCACAGTCAGCGCCCAGTCAGCGCCACGACAGCGCACACTCAGCGCCTCGTCAGCGTACAGTCAGCAGCCACTCTAGCCGCCACATGTCTGCCACGTTAGCAAAATCGGTCCCACTTGCCACGTCAGCACTGCCACGTCAGCATCCTGGTAAATTTCATTTAGCCCCCTGAAGTTTTGAAATTTACAGTTTTTCCCCAGAACCTTTAGGAATTTACAAATCAGCCCATGTGTCGGATTTAGACCAATGAAGTGTCTATTCCACAATTTTCGACTGTTCCAGACGCAATGGTGACCTCCGATTTGTGAAATTCAGCCCCGATTTTATTGTATTTTCATTTTAAACTTGAAAACTTAAAATGGAAATGGAAGATTCCCATTCTTGTGCAATGATTAAACTGGCTGCAACTAATTACTCCCTTTGGAGACCTCGGATGATAGAATTTTTACATTGCAAAGATTTGTTTGATGTCATCGAGTTGAAGGGAGAGAAACCATAGTCTTTTAAGGAGTATGACTGGAATAAACTCAACAACAGAACTTTGGGTCAGATTAGGCAGTGGATCGGCCATAATGTTTTCCACCATGTAGCATAGGACACATATGCTTATGAAATGTGGAGAAAATTGGAAGACATGTTCTAGGCCAAAACAGCTCGGAATAAAGCCTTAATCATGAGGCGTTTGGTGAACCTGAAGCTATCGAGTGGAACTTCCATTGCAGAACACACCAACGAGTTCCAAAACCTGGTTAACCAGTTGTCTGCAGTAGAAATGCAACTGGCAGACGAAGTTCAATCCCTCTTGCTACTCAGTTCTCTTCCTGATAGCTGGGAGACTCTGGTGGTTACTCTCAGCAACTCAGCTCCAGGAGGCAAACTTACCATGCCTATGGTAAAAGATGCCCTGTCAAATGAAGAAGCTAGAAGAAAAGACGTGGGCTTAGATCAAACAGAAGCCCTTGTCTCGGAGCAACGAGGAAGACAACATGAGAAACATCAAGGTAGGAGGAGAGGCAGAAGCAAAAGCAGGGGCAGATCCAAGGATAGGAAAAAGACATACAAGTGATTCCATTGTGGCATAGAAGGCAATTTTAAGAAAAATTACCGGAAACTGCAACGGGAGCAAGGACAATGCAATAACCAGCCAAAAAAGAATGACGCGGAGACACTAGTAGTTACCACGGTAGATGTAGCCATATGCTCCGGCCAGGAAGAAGCATGCCTTCACACCG
Organism: Zanthoxylum bungeanum; assembly: GCA_019454045.1. Classification (NCBI taxonomy): domain Eukaryota; kingdom Viridiplantae; phylum Streptophyta; class Magnoliopsida; order Sapindales; family Rutaceae; genus Zanthoxylum; species Zanthoxylum bungeanum. The sequence goes on along the minus strand of SKCR01026379.1, from coordinate 77,390 downwards.
TAACTCAGGATGTCGAATGGGTGGTAGATACTGCAGTATCCTACCATGTCACTCCTCACAGGGATTTCTTCACATCATACAAAGCAGGAGACTTTAGAGCAGTGAAGATGGGGAATACCAGTTCTTCTCAGATAGTGGGAATTGGTGAAATACAAATGCGGACAAACGCAGGGTATACAATAACCCTGAAGGAGGTCAGACATGTTCCAGAACTTCGGCTCAACTTACTCTCGAGGGTAGCCCTTGACAAACAGGGCTATGCTAGCCACTTCAGCAATGGCACTTGGAGGATGATAAAATGTGCCATGGTCATCGCCCGAGGACACAAATATGGAACCTTATTCAAGACTCATGTGAAAAGTTATGCAGAAAGCCTCAATGTAGCTAAACCGGAGGCTTTTCAGAATCTGTGGCACCAAAGGCTCGGTCATATGAGTGAAAGAGGGTTGTCTACCTTGAAAAATAAGGATCTAATCTCTGTCTCCAAAAATGATGCTCTGGATCCTTGCAACCACTGTTTATTCAGTAAACAACACAAAGTTTCTTTCAATTTCTCTTCTACAAAGAAATCAGAGTTACTCAGTCTGGTGTAATCTGATGTATGTGGTCCCTTGGAGGTAAACTCACTAGGCGGTAATAAATATTTTCTGACTTTTATTGATGATGCTTCTTGGAAAGTATGGGTGTATTTTCTGAAATCAAAGGATCAGGTCCTGGACTATTTCAAACTGTTCCATGCCATGGTCGAGCGTGAAACAAGGAAGAAACTGAAATGTCTTCGCACAGACAATGGAGGCGAATATACTTCCAGGGAGTTCGATGCCTACTACAGAAGTCATGGCATTCGACATGAGAGGACTGTTCCACGGACCCCACAACACATTGGTGTCGCTGAAAGGATGAACCATACTATTATGGAGAAAGTCAGAAGCATGATCAGTATGGCTAAGCTGCCAAAGCCATTCTGGGGAGAAGCTGTTCATGCCACCTGCTACCTGATCAACAGATCACCATCTGTACCATTGAACTTCGAGATTCCGGAGAAAATATGGTCTGGTAAGAATCCTTCATATTCTCACCTCAGAATATTTGGATGTTTAGCATTTGCACATATATCCAAGGAGCTTAGGCAGAAGCTCGATGCAAGGACTACTCCATGCATCTCCATAGGTTATGGAGACAAAGAATTTGGATACAGGTTATGGGACCCGAAGGAAAAGAAGGTCATCAGAAACAGAGATGTAGTGTTTCTTGAAGACCAGACAATAGAAGACATTGAAAAGCCCAAGATGCCTTCTAAAACCAGTGCCGACAATGCCGATGCAAATCCAGACACAACACCAGCACCAACACCAGTGGCCATAGATGATGATGGGGTGCAAGACATACCAGAAGCAGAACTAGAGTAGGAATGAGGTATTGGGCAGGGGGAGCTATAGCCTACTCCATCAGAGGCTTCGGGATCATCCACAGTTCCGGATGACAATAGACAGCCAGAACCTCTATTACGAAGATCTGAGAGAGGCCGGATTGCATCAGCCAGATACTTAGGATCAGAATACATTCTGCTTACTGACGAGGGGGAGCCAGAAACCTTCAATGAAGCTGTATCTCATAAAGACAAAGACAAATGGCTACACGCAATGCAGGATGAGATTGAATCTCTGCAGAAGAACAACACTTATGAGATAGTCAAGCTCCCACATGGAATGAAGGCACTGAAGAGCAAATGGGTGTTCAAGCTCCATAAATATGGCAGCGGGAAATTGGTGAAACACAAAGCTCGGCTAGTGGTTAAAGGATTCCTACAGAAAAAAGGAATTGACTTTGATGAGATCTTTTCACCGGTGGTAAAAATGGATTCAATCCGAGTCATCCTAGGATTGGTAGCCATATTGAACTTGGAGCTTGAACAGATGGATGTCAAAACAACATTTCTTCATGGTGATCTGAATGAAGAAATCTACATGGAGTAGCTAGAAGGATTCAAGGTTTCAGGAAAAGTAAACCGTGTTTGCAAGCTGAAAAAGAGCTTGTACGGGCTCAAGCAAGCACCGAGGCAGTGGTACAAGAAGTTCGACTCATTCATGGTGGGTCAAGGCTATAAAAGAACTGCAACAGATCAGTGTGTATACATCCAGAGGTTTCCATATGGAAATTCCGTTGCTCTTCTACTGTATGTAGATGACATGCTGATTGTTGGACAAGAAGCAACGAAGATCAGCCAGCTGAAGAAGGAACTCTCCAAGGCTTTCGACATGAAAGACTTAGGACCAGCTCAACAGATTTTGGGAATGGAGATTGTTCATGATAGACAGAAAAAGAAGTTGTGGCTTTCACAAGAAAGGTATATTGAACGGGTAATCAGAAGGTTCGATATACAGAAAGCCAAACCAGTCAGCGTTCCGCTAGCGCACCATTTCAAACTGAGCAAGAGTTCGTGCCCCTCATCCAAGAAAGAGATAGAGGAAATGTCAGTGATACCATATTCTTCAGCTGTTGGAAGCCTAATGTATGCAATGGTATGTACCAGGCCAGATATTGCACACGCAGCTGGTGTAGTGAGCCGTTTTCTCTCTAACCCTGGAAAACAACACTGGGAGGCAGTCAAATGGATTCTTAGGTATCTCAAGAGTACAACAAAGTTTCGTTTGTGTTACGGGGGAGCTAATCCGATCTTGGAAGCCTATACAGATTCAGATATGGCAGGAGATCTTGATGGTAGGAAATCTACATCAGGATTCATCTACACTTTTGAATGGGGAGCTGTGTCATGGCAGTCAAGATTGCAGAGGTGTATTGCATTATCCATAACAGAGGCTGAGTACATCGCTATAGCTGAGGCAGGAAAGGAAATGTTGTGGCTAAAGCATTTTCTCCAAGAATTAGGGATCAAGCAGACATATTATAAGATACATTGTGACAGTCAGAGTGTTATGGACTTGAGCAAAAACTCAATGTATCATTCCCGGACGAAACACATTGATATTCGCTATCACTGGATACGCGAGATGATGGATCAACAACCGCTAAGACTAGTGAAGATCCATATAGATGAGAATCTAGCGGACATGTTAACAAAGGTGGTTACTCGGGACAAGCTAGAGCTGTGCAGAAACATAGCTGGGATAGCTGTCAGATGATGATTGTTTTGGATGCAGCTGGAAGGGGAGATTTGTTGGTTCCAGTAAGCCATTGAGGAAATTATTGAAGCCAGAAAAAGAAGACAACAAAGTCTTCACAGCTTGCATGCAGTGACATGAAAAATCATGCGCCGAAAGATGATGGAGACCTGCCAGCTTCATTCAAGTTGCCAAACCGTATGACACTGTTCACACGATTTTGGAATTATAAAAGGGAGCCTTCAGACCATTGTAAATCATCCCAAATAGTGTAGAAAATACAGAGAGAGTGTGTGAGGTTTTTTGTTAAGTTTCTAGTTGTAAAATTGTGTATTCTATTCTTGATAGTAATAGAAGTGATTTGGTTTTTTCCTCAAATCTTCTCTAAAGTGATCGGTGAATCACAAAAAAACTCTCGTAAACGTCGCTATAACGTGTGTTGTAGATAGGGTGTACACATTAAAGAGATTTTTACATAATTTTTTTTATCTTTTAAAATCGTTAGAAATCTCACAGTAAAACCATTCATTCTGAACTTAAGTGGAGCATGTAAAATTCATGACTGTCTCAGACACTTACAAGAAATGCACCCCCTAATTCGAACTCAGGACCTCAAGATGAGATGCTGGGCCCTACACCACCAAACCACACCGTTTGGGAACAAATTTGTACATAGTTATTAAACCTGAATGTACAAAAACATTTCATCCATGTTTAGCTAAGCAATATGCCGGTCTTTTAATGATAAATACATGAAGATATGTTTTGAGAATATATGTTAACAAGTAACATTTAATAATCTAAGCCATGATTGGAATAAAGTCAGGTTGAAGAACATGGTTGGGACAATATTCGAATATGTTTGGAATTTTTTTTCATTAAGTTCTAAATTGTATGAAATAAACTGAACTTAATCGAGATGAATTTTATTTTTGAGGGAAGTTATGACTGTTTATAATAATTTGAGTATTGGCAATTTATTTAATGATCTTTGAGGCATTATAGTGAGAATCTGAATATGTTATGTTTATTTATTTAGTAGTTTAAATGATATTTGTGGTTGTGATTATGTAAGTCCTCACGAGATTATAATTCATCCACAAGAGTCGTCTAGGTGTTTAAAAACTTGTTACGTACCCTAAATATAATCGTAATCCATATGAAAGTGGTTTAATTTATTTATTATTTATTTTATTATTTGCATTTGGTCATTGCTTGAGGACAAGTAATAATTCAAGTTTGGAGGTATTATGAGTATTATAATATACTTTTTTCAAGTGTATTTACAATTGATTTCCCCTTAAATTATATTTTTGAAAGTGTTAAATGATTAATATCCATTATTTTATTATTTAGGATGAATTATATGAAGAATTGAGCAAAAAGAAGTGAAAACTCAAAATTCCCGATTTTCACCATTAACATCCTAATTTGTACAATTTTCAGTATTTTGATCATAACTTTCTTATGATGTCCAATCGACCGGATTTAAGTTGCACTAGAAAGAAGATTCAATTATCTCTAATTTTATTGTTTACATCGAAGAGTGAATCAGACTCATTATTGACCAAACTTAAGCTTGAAATTGATGATTATGCATTTGATGAGCGGAAAATATATCAATATTTATCGCCCATTTCACTTAATATTTTGTATAGTTTCTCGAGTTTTATGAACGTTTTGATATATTTTAGTTTATTTTACTGATAAAATAGAATCAAGACTTAATGGAATCAATCAGGACAAAATGTGGAACAAATAAGGGCAAGAACTGGACTTAGACGTTTTGATTTTGGAGATTGGAAACTTGAAATGGCGTTCTAACGAATTACAATTTCGAAAATTTCAACTTTGCGCAATTGTCGTATCCTGGCCATAACTTTTTATTCCGATATCGGATTGAGGTGATTCAAGTTCTAGATGAAAGAAGACTCAAAGATCTACAAATTTGGCGTTCATATGAGTTTTGAATTCGAAAGTTTTCATGACCGAAATTGATGAAAAATCAGAAAGTGTGTTATGGTGGCGGATTTGTTGTCATGTTTTGTGTCATGTTTGGTGCCATGTTTGGTGGAGGTAAAAATTTTCCTATAAATACCAAGCCATTTCATTTGTAAATTTCATACTTTTATTGATTTCTTAAATAGGAATTAAGGATTGTATCTTGTATGTTTTATTTAGTAGTTTTGTCATGTATTTTTATTTTTATTTTTAGTAGTAATAATAGTTTGAGTGTTTTTATTTTTATTTTATGTTTAGTAATTAATTTCCGCTGAGGGAGGGTGAAACCTTTAATATGATAAGGTAGATTAATCTCACTTAATTTATAATATGAAATTGTAATTTTATATGGATTAAAGTTGATACCGCCTTAATAGCTGGTTTTATTTATTTGACATAATGTGACACTGCCTATATGGTCGGTCTTTAGGTGACAGATGATTACCGCCTATATGGGTAGTTTATGGACAAATAATAACAGCGCCTTTATGGCTGGTTTGGCTTAATTGGGTAACATTGATAATGTCTATATTATAATAAAATGAGATTTCTACATTTGAATTATTAAAGGTGAATCCTCTAACCCCCCCCCCCCCCCCCAACATTTTATTTTTATTCCATAGAAGTGATGAAACACAATATTCATGATTTTAATAATTGATTTAATTATTTTATGTTTAATACTTTGGTTTATTTATTAAATATTAAGCTTAATGCTTCTTGTTAACTTGCCATTAATAAGATTGATGGGGTACTTAAAATGAACTTGGAAAATGGATTTTAGGTTTCAGCCTTAGATTCAATAGCTCAAGATCTCACCTTATGACATGGTGACTCTTAGGTAGATTTCCTTACAGGATAGACATATACCTATCGGCGGGGGTAACCACAATTGGAACTTGAACTTATTGAATTCAGGTAACTTGGTTAACATAGACATATGATTAATTGAGTTATTTTGGGTGTTTGCATCTTACCATCGACAAATTTTGTTGCATATCTTCATGTTCCAGGTTAACAAGCTGATTTATTACACATATATAAGAGAATCAATTCATCATTAGAATAATATTGTGTGGAATCATAACCCTATATTTTTGTGTCTTTTGATTATTTTCCTTAGTATTTTCTTTTGCGTTTTTATTTATTTATTTAGCAAATCCACATTCAACCAACCAATCAAGCAATCATTCTCTTCTCCCTTTAATTAGATACCTGTAAATAAATAGAATCAATAATTAATAACAATAATAGAATTTAAGTCCTCGTGGGATAGATATTTTTATACTACGTGAGCGATACGTACGCTTGCGTTACGTGTGTGATTTCACCGATCAAGTTTTTACCGCCGTTGCCGGGGACTTATTTTTCTTGCGTTATTAATTTTGAAGCTATCTAATTTACTTGTATCTAATTTTCTTAATTTTTATCTATAATTTTTTATTTCTTCCTTTTATTTTCAGGTGGTTGAAATGGATCTTTATTGGGCGATGGAAGAATTATGAGCTTTACGAGGTGAAGATACACCCCATATCATGGGGCAGTAGTTCGGTTTTCTTAGGCTTGTTGTCCAGCCCAATTATCACTGGATGTCAGAACCAATCAATACAACATTTGCCCAACCATTTCAGAACGCAATGGGGGAGATGTGAGATATGTGATGGTAACCACCCGAGCACTCAATGCATATATCTCTACAATTCAGGGTGGTAGAATTATCAAAATCTTTCATGGTACGAAAAACCAGGATATTTCACTGAACCTTATTCTCCATCTTATCCACCATCCACCTACGATCATCAAGAACCTGAATGATATTCACCAGAGGAAAAATAGATGATAAGAGAAATGGTGGACATACTCAAGAAAAGAAACGAAAAGTTGGATTAAATGTTTCAGAGGCTGATAGATCAAACGAGACAATTAACAGAAAATCAGAACTTCATATCTCACGAAACAATTTCAGATGAAACTGACAAAGCCTTCGAGTACCAAGTAATTCACGATGACACCTTAACATGGGAAGCGGCTGAGCAGTATCATGAATCAGAGGTATCAATTCAGGAACCCGAACCTGTAGAGTTTCAATTTGATCTGGATAATTTTTTGGTCGCTGATTATTGATCGGACTATGAGGAGGAACAAGTAGCAGAGCTGTAGGTGACAACTACACCAAAAAGTGAGGATGAAACTCTTGTAGGAGTTAAATCAAGTCCCAAGATCAACAAACATGCATAAAAACCGAGTATGAACACATCAAAGGAGTAAGGCGGAAACATAACTCACATTGAACGGTTTTGATGAAATGAAGAACATGCATTTTTGCCTCCCTCCAAGCTCGGCAATGGCTTCTGGAACTGCAGTGGAGTGCACGGTAGGGGCTGTTTTGCTCCTTGTTCATTCGGCCATTGAAGGACTCCATTGAAGCTCAAAGCTTCAAGCTCAAAAAATTAAATCCAAGCTCATGAAGACACTTCCCTATCACCTATGTATCACTCATGGTGTGCTAGCACTAAGTCTTCTTCAATTTGCTTCTCAAAAATTCGGTGAAACCAGAAAAATCAAGAAGAAAATCGGCAGTGAAGCCGTGAAGAAGAGGAGAGGAAAAGAGAGGGAAAATGAGGAAACCGTGTCTTGCATGTGAGAGAGAGAAAAGATTTAATATATATATTTATTTCCTTTACCAAGTAAATTAAATAAAAGATATATATAACTTTAATTCAAAAGTCAAAAATAAAAAGCAATAAAGCTTTCCATCATTTCTACTTTTTACTTTAAGTCACATCACATCACTTTAATAAAGTGACATGTTGTCAAGTCACATCACTCAAAGTGACAATTGATTTGACGCATGATGTGACAAACGATTTGACGCTTGATGTGACTCGCGTGCCGCGCTCGAATTCGAAATGCGAATGCGCTCGCAATCACTCTCGGGCTCGGGTTCGCTAATTCCAAATTAACGAATTTTCCGTCGCGTCGTAATTAAATGATTACGCCTAGCGAAATCACTATTCACGTCGCTAACGAATTAATTCTAAATTAATTCGTTCGCCCGAATTAAAATCTAATTTTAATTCCGCGTCAAAATCCAATTTCTTATAATATATCGAATATATTATTTTATCGATTAATTCCAAATTAATCGTTCTCTCTCTTTAATTAATATTTTATCCCAGATAAAATATCTCCGCAATTAATCCCAGATTAATTTTCTCCCTCATCGAATTAATCCCAGATTAATTCTATCTCTCTCTTCTAATTAATCCCAGATTAATCAAAGTGCGAGTCATACGTCATCGGTGAATCTTGGAACCGACCCATGAGATCTCCGGATATGTTGGCAGTAAATACGATCGTCGGACTGTCCGAACACGTAAGTACCTCGTACTACGTTTATATCGATTTACAAGACAAGGTTGGCTTCTAGCAAAGCGCCATGCCTACCCAATTCTCCAGAAATATTCTTACAGGAATATATAGATCTGTATCAAGCGTAGTATACCGTAGTATTGTGTATATTGGCCCAGTATCGGATAGTCACGTGCTAGGGCTGGGGCTGGATAAGTGTCTGCCCCGTCCGAAGCACATGTCGGATGTCTGGTAACATAGTCTCTATAATCGGATATTATGACCTGGTCACAATATCCCGATGGTTGCGCAACACTTAAGAGCACTAGTACCGTATCCTGCGTGACATCATCTCCAATATAACTGAAGTGATACTTCCGTCTTGACATCACACCCAATACACTACGACTCTCTGATAAACCCAGAAATGGTGTACACAGAACCGGTTAAAGCCCTGTACCACCAAGACCAAAGTCTACCGATTATCGCAAGTATTAGCGATGCAAGTCTCAGGTTAAGACTATACACACCTACCTTGATTTCGGCCTCCCATAGACACATAGTCATAATACCAATGGGATTCCGAGGGGTCTATCCAGAGCGAAGCTGTTTCCCGTACCATCGGTGAAACACGACCTCCTATCGCACTTGCATAAGTATCCAATACTTATATATATGAGAACTATGCCGTTGTGCCCTCACAACACGCACAAGTGCAATACTAGCCTATTCCGCATTATCGATGTCCAGTCTCGATAATACTCCGGCTAGGGATATTTAATGATTAATCCTTCGTGGACTGATACTGTCTCATATCATCTCAATCCAGGAACTAATCATATGGACCTCTCTTCATTTATACATTTATAGTGATTTAATCACAAATGATGAGAGTGCAATTTCCTTGTCACATAGTTAATTTGTACAACAACACCGTGATCTGTACAAATAGTGACGCTATGGGTCATATTATCCAACAATCTCCCACTTGGCACATAGCCAGTCACTCGAGTGTCTAACACCCGAACTATGTACAATTCGCTCAAATTGCTGAGGAAAGGTTTTCGTCAGCGGATTGCTTAATTATCGTCTGACGCGATTTACACGATCATCACATCGTCACGATGTATGATCCGAACGAATCAGATGATATAGAAGTATATATCTGGATCGTCGATGAGACCTTTAATTCTTTAGCCTGTACTGACGCCTAGCTCAGCTGCTAACAGAACTATATCTAATCTAATTAGATTTATTATCGATCCAAATGGCTTCTATTGCTGCCTCAGCTGCAGCAATAATCCGCATTTGTTGTTAATTCGGCAACAGTTATCTTGCTCGGAAGATTTCCAACTCACTGTCCCAATGTTCAAACTTTATAGTACCGCAGTATTTACCGGTTTGGAAATTTGTAGCAGTGATCCCAGTCACTTCAAGTTCTCCATCTCCATAGTTTAAGACAACATCTTTAGTTCTCTCAGATACTAACAGATGTTCTTAATCTTCAATCCAGTGACTATCACTTGGATTGACCCGATTGTGACTCCATATGCTCAAAGCGTATGAGACACCAATACAAGTACATTTTAAATGTACAATTTCTCAGAGAGTGTTACCAACTCCAAATCTAGCCCAGTAGATCTTTATTCCTTGAATAAAGGTTGTTACTCCCCAGAATTCTACGGAGAATTTCTTATGAAAGCCAAGCTTTCACCGATTGTTTTATGGGAATTTCATTGTCAGTGCCCTCTCCCACTAACCTCCTTATATACACAAGAATTATTTCGTTTTGAGTCAAATCATAAACTATTATGATTATTTCAAAACGTCAGTTCCAAGAACCTTATGCTTGTTTCAATCCAAATATGGATCGAATAACCCGCAAACCTTGTTTGTCGGTTATACAAAATCGTCAGGATGTTGTAAACATCCTCCAAAAGGTTTCCTTTTCAGGAAAGCGATTTTGATTTGTAACTGACATATTTCATAAATGAAATATACAGTTATCTACAAACATCTTCAAAATGGATTAACCATGGCAACAGGTAAAAGGTTGAACCGTTATTAACACTATGTTGATAACGATACCTTTTCGTCAAAAGCCTAGCTTTGTACGTTGGTATGTTGCCTTCCATGTATGTCTTCCTTGAAGACATTAAAAGTACCAATAGGCACAATGCCTTGTGGTACAACAACTAGTATCCAAATTAGTTGTTATACATGGAATCCATTTCGGACTCATGGCACTTTGCCATAATAGGGAGTCGATACCTCGTATCACTTCCTCAAAACGTAGTCGGCGGATATACCTTCATAAGATTGACATCTTTATGAGGTTAGATCAGAAACCATACCCTAGGTCGTTTTCTGACTCTCTCTGATCTACGCGGTTCTTGTGTACTCGAAGATTAATGGTATAGATTCATCATTGATGAACTATTTGTGTTCCATTAAGGACTTCGTGCCTTGAACAGTATTACTCCGATTTTCATCGAGTATCACTATCCTCCCACTGACCACTGCATATCGGTATTTCTCTCAGGAAAAACCGCATGGTGAGCAACAATCACATTGTTCTCATGTGAGATTTATAAGTACTATACTTATGGTTTCCCTTAGGATAACCTATATTGGCACTTATCCAATTTGGGTCCTTAGTTTGGTATCATCCAAACGTTATGCCTGGCATACCCAAATTATCAGGAATGAGAAACCTCGTTTCTTCCTTGTTCATATCCTATATGACATCTGTCAAACAGATTTATATGGAACCTTATTCTAAATAAGTTTTGCACTGTTAGTACATATCCTATTGAAGGAAACAGTAGCTCAGAGCGACTCGTGATAAACCTTATCATGTCCAACAAAATTCGGTTTTAGTTCGGACACACCGTCTAACTGACGTGTCTCGGGAGGAGTCCTCATTTGAAAGAATACTATACTCTTTCAAGTATATAAGAAACTTATTGCTTAAGTATTTTTCCATTACGGTCTTACCGTGGCGGAATAATACTATAGCCGATCTGTTTATTTACTTCGTGTCGAAACTTTAAAGTTTCTGATTTGTGTTCTTCAAAAGAAACACATAACCATAACGTGATGCCACATCCGTTAAGGTCACGAAATATTCATGTTCACATCTAGCCTAGCTAGATATGGGCCCACTAACTTCACCATGAATAGGGCTAACAGATCGGTGGCACTTACACTATTACCAAGTAAATAGTATTTTAGGTACTTTACCTAATAAACTAGATTCGCAGACCTTATTTGAATAGTCAAATCAGTCCTAGTATCCACTCTTCAAAAGTGTGGATATACGAGTCTTGTATAATTGTGTCCCAGACATCAATGCCACAAATAAGTCTCTATTGATCAAATCAATTTGAGCTATTTATTTGTCATTTTATATGTTTGAGATTTTATTTATATTCAAAATATAAATGCTGTTATTTACATCTAATGTATTTATCTCAGTATCATCTTTATATAATAAAACACTTAATGTTCTATAATATAATGGTTTTATCCGCAACGGATTAAACACTGATATAGAGATAATGTCTCTAGTCAAACTAGTTACATTATAACAGTTCCTAATTCAAGTACATACCCGAAGGGTAGTTCCTAAACTTAGGTATCTACGGTCGAAACAGCGACTTTCGTCCCGTTTCCGATTCGCAGAGGAATCTCAGCTTGAAGTCAGTATCCTGCTTAAAGCAGATTCTGAACATCAATACATATATTTTATGTACCACACTAAGTATTTAAAATCTAATTTCAATACTAGCTGTGAACATAACTAAGACAAACATTTTTAAAGTTAGAGCCTCGCCCTTTCTTTAATTCCTTCGGTCTCCATATCCAAATGGTAGTCACTTTGGGATATGTCAATTATCCTTTTCAATATTTTAGGAACCTTAGGCCAAGCCTTGGGTTTTTAGAATATTGAAAGGAATGTGCACCTCGTGCTACATGCCCAATTGCAAACTTTGACTTTATATAAATAGTCAATTAATTCTCCAAGAATTATAAATTGCAATTTTAATACTTCTTAAATCTAAAATTAGATTTATGACAAGTATATTAAATTAAGCATTAAAGTCATCATCACAAAAATCTTCCAAAGATTTTATGCTCTACTTATCTTGCTTAATTTTGGGCTTAAGGTATAATGAGTTATTTTATCAAATAAAGTAACCTATTATTTATTCCCAATTTGAAAATTAAATCATTTAAAATATTTTAATCCTAGATTATATTTTAAATATCCAACTTTTCAATTTTATCTTGATTACAATAGTCCAACTATTTAATCAACGATTAGTGGTACTTTATATATTATAATGATTATAATAGTCCAACTATATAATCAAATATAATCCAAATTAATTAACCTCAATTACATTGATTACTATAATCCAATTATAAAATCAACTGTAAACTGAAATTAATTAATTCAAATATATTGATTAATATAATCCAATTATATATAATCAAGTATAATACAGTCCAACTGTTTATTAAAACAACAATTTAAATATTAGTCTAACTAACATTTAATCTAATGACGAAATAATTTAAATTGAGCGCGTATGGCGAGTAATTGAACGAGTATTGCAAATTCAATTCTTGCCTCCCACTATTTTTCGTCGAGCCTCTAACCCTCTGTGAGTACTCGGAAAACTGTGTTTCCTAGTGGGCTAGGATCCCGTTAAATATCACACAATCTTGACTTTGGCCAACAAATTGTATGATAATTAACTAGGTAGATCTCGAAGATCAATTGGATCTCATCCAACTCCTAGATCCAGTAGGTGGACATCCAAGTCCCAAACATATATCTTATATATGCCTATACATCGAATGTATACCCTAACCTTTTTCCTCTGAATCAACTAGGCCTTGGCTTTGGCACAACAAACCTAGTGATCCCAGTCAAGCGCGGACCCATTGACATGGAAGCTTCGTAATCAATGTCAATGGACAAGAAGTGGTCTTGACTTTGGCCAACAAACCACAACTTGGACACGACACCGATATGGAACAAAGCCTCGTGATTAAAACACATCTTTGACGGACAAGGGCTTGACTTTGGCCAACAACCCCTGCCAATCTCATATCTTGAGTAAGAATCACTCAATGGAAGGAAAAACGCATGATATTTAACGAGGGTTTTTCGCGTGCAAATTGGCTACCAATTTAATTATCTTTGTTAAGGTCTCATCATCATACACCCTTAAGCATGCATTCTAAACACATAATAAAGCGAGTATGAAATAAAATAATAATGATATGCGGATGGATATTTTACATTGATCCTAGATCAAATCTCTCTCTTTCTCTCTCCGCTAGCACTTGTATTACTTCTACCCGTTACACTACACTTCTAAAGAAACCTCTTTTACATGGAGGGGAATATGTGAGAAGAGAATACAAAGAAATAGGAGAAAGGCTGGACACGCAGGTCCAATTTAATAAATCAAATTTATTACAATTTCCAAAATCGCCCCACCCGACTAATATCCATCGATATACATTATTCAAACATCACAACCATGTATTCATACAAGCATGTTATCAATCAATCAATCAAATTAATTAATCTTGATTATTAGTGATCATCCAATGTTCAAACAAAGATTTGATTTTGTTCGAGTCAAACTCGTATTGCGAACACGTACTCAAAGTACGATTTCTCAAATAAAATTAAATTACATGATTAAATCCAATTTAATACGTATTTAATTCTAATTCATTATTTAATTCCAAATTAAATATTACACCTTTATTAACGAACCTTTACGACTTAAATTCCAAATTTAATCGCAACGGGTCTCAAAGCCCGATTAACATCTAATGTTTTATTTAATTAAAGTCTAATGGGCTTTTAATTAATTTCTATTAGGCGTGGACTTTTGGTCAACTCGGGTCAAACCGAACAACCAAAATCCAATCCGGGAGTTACCCCATAAGCCTTTAAATTAATTTTGGCCCATTAGGCCCAATTAAATAATTAAGGTCCATTAAGTCATAATTGGACCTTTGGATTCGGTTTTGGGCCTAATTGGATCCAACCAATTTTGCCTAAACCCAACTTTGTTACAACAAAGCCCAAAAGCCCAATACAACCTAACAAGCCCAATTTCCAAAATCAAGCCCTAATTAATTAACTTATAAAATTCCAAATTTCACAATTAATTAACCTAAGTGTAAAACATCAATTACCCAATTAACATTTCTAAAACATCAATTAGCCTAATTAATCATGCACTTTAACATTAAATAGTGTCCAACACAATTATTAAAATCAAACCCAATTTACATGCTTTCAAGTCTCGGCAATTAGGGGTTTTTCAATTCGATTCGGTTTCAATCCAATTGAGTCCACAATCATAATTTACCAAATCAATTCAACTCATCCAATGAATCAAACAACAAAATCACAATGAATTTCATGTCCAATTGAATTCGGTCAACCCACTTTATAAAGGGAAAATTGTTCCAAATCAAAATTCAATTCAATTGAACTTCAAAACAACATTACCCAATTGTTTTAAGTCATCCAATGATCAAACAAAACAAATTACCAAGACATTAGGGTTATCAAATTTTCGGCCATGCCTCCAATTTGGGGAAAATTGATCCAATCCAATTTTCTTGAAATTGATCACACACAATCTCAATTAAACATGTTTTAAGCATACTTAAACATCCAATTTAATTAAAACATGCTCAAACACATTTTACCCAATTTCAAGTTACATGTTCAACCTAAAGAATTGGGGAAAATGATCCAATCCAATTTTCTTGAAATTGATCATGCACAACTTCAATTAATCAACATACAAGCATACTTAATCAACCAATTCAACCAAATCATGCTTCAATTGATTTTACCCAATTGTCATGCCCAAAATTTAGGAAAATTGAATCCAATCCAATTTCATGAAATTGATCATGCACAATCTTAATTAAACATCACCCAAGCATGCTTAAACAATCAATTTAACCAAAACAAGTCAAAATCGATTTTGCCCAAAATAAACCCTAACTTTTTTCATGCTTGATAATAGCTCAAGATACCAATGTAGGAGTTAAATCAAGTCCCAAGATCAAAAAACATGCATAAAAACCGAGTATGAACACATCAAAAGAGTAAGGCGGAAACATAACTCACATTGAACGGTTTTGATGAAATGAAGAACATGCGTTTTTGCCTCCCTCCAAGCTCGGCAATGGCTTCTGGAACTGCAGTGGAGTGCACGGTAGGGGCTGTTTTGCTTCTTGTTCATTTGGCCATTGAAGGACTCCATTGAAGCTCAAAGCTTCAAGCTCAAAAAATTAAATCCAAGCTCATGAAGACACTTCCCTATCACCTATGTATCACTCATGGTGTGCTAGCACTAAGTCTTCTTCAATTGCTTCTCAAAAATTCGGTGAAACCAGAAAAATCAAGAAGAAAATCGGCAGTGAAGCCGTGTGAAGAAGAGGAGAGGAAAAGAGAGGAAAATGAGGAAACCGTGTCTTGCATGTGAGAGAGAGAAAAGATTTAATATATATATTTATTTCCTTTACCAAGTAAATTAAATAAAAGATATATATAACTTTAATTCAAAAGTCAAAAATAAAAAGCAATAAAGCTTTCCATCATTTCTACTTTTTACTTTAAGTCACATCACATCACTTAAAAAAGTGACATGTTGTCAAGTCACATCACTCAAAGTGACAATTGATTTGACGCATGATGTGACAAACGATTTGACGTTTGATGTGACTCGCGTGCCGCGCTCGAATTCGAAATGCGAATGCGCTCGCAATCACTCTCGGGCTCGGGTTCGCTAATTCCAAATTAACGAATTTTCCGTCGCGTCGTAATTAAATGATTACGCCTAGCGAAATCACTATTCATGTCGCTAACGAATTGATTCTAAATTAATTCGTTCGCGCCGCCCGAATTAAAATCTAATTTTAATTCCACGTCAAAATCCAATTTCTTATAATATATCGAATATATATTTTTATCGATTAATTCCAAATTAATCGTTCTCTCTCTTTAATTAATATTTTATCCCAGATAAAATATCTCCGCAATTAATCCCAGATTAATTTTCTCCCTCATCGAATTAATCCAGATTAATTCTATCTCTCTCTTCTAATTAATCCCAGATTAATCAAAGTGCGAGTCATACGTCATCGGTGAATCTTCAGGAACCGACCCATGAGATCTCCGAAATGTTGGCAGTAAATACGATCGTCGAACTGTCCGAACACGTAAGTACCTCGTACAACGTTTATATCGATTTACAAGACAAGGTTGGCTTCTAGCAAAGCGCTATGCCTACCCAATTCTCCAGAAATATTCTTACAGGAATATATAGATCTGTATCAAGCGTAGTATACCGTAGTATTGTGTATATTGGCCCAGTATCGGATAGTCACGTGCTAGGGCTGGGGCTGGATAAGTGTCTGCCCCGTCCGAAGCACATGTCGGATGTCTGGTAACATAGTCTCTATAATCGGATATTATGACCTGGTCATAATATCCCGATGGTTGCGCAACACTTAAGAGCACTAGTACCGTATCTGCGTGACATCATCTCCAATATAACTGAAGTGATACTTCCGTCTTGACATCACACCCAATACACTACGACTCTCTGATAAACCCAGAAATGGTGTACACAGAACCGGTTAAAGCCCTCTACCACCAAGACCAAAGTCTACCGATTATCGCAAGTATTAGCGATGCAAGTCTCAGGTTAAGACTATACACACCTACCTTGATTTCGGCCTCCCATAGACACATAGTCATAATACCAATGGGATTCCGAGGGGTCTATCCAGAGCGAAGCTGTTTCCCTACCATCGGTGAAACACGACCTCATATCGCACTTGCATAAGTATCCAATACTTATATTTATGAGAACTATGCCGTTGTGCCCTCACAACACGCACAAGTGCAATACTAGCCTATTCCGTATTATCGATGTCCAGTCTCGATAATACTCCGGCTAGGGATATTTAATGATTAATCCTTCGTGGACTGATACTGTCTCATATCATCTCAATCCAGGAACTAATCATATGGACCTCTCTTCATTTACACATTTATAGTGATTTAATCACAAATGATGAGAGTGCAATTTCCTTGTCACATAGTTAATTTGTACAACAACACCGTGATCTGTACAAATAGTGACGCTATGGGTCATATTATCCAACAACTCTGAACCCTCAAAATGAAGATCTTGGAGCATGTATTGCACAAATGTTTGAAGAAGAGTTACCCGAGCCATTCATACCAACCACAGAGGATAAAGGCCTACAATCAGACACATCTTTACATCCTCAGGTTGACACATATGGAGCATGCATTTCACAAATGAAAGATGAAGAGCTGAACAAAGAAATCTTAAAATTCATCTGTAAAGAAAAAGTGGAGCAAAAAGCAAAACAAATGGAGGAATAAATGTCTGACCATAATGAAGATCTCATGCATTCAGGAGAAACATCACTGTATTGGGGAGTAAAAATCAAAGACACCGCCCAAAAGCTTGACAGAATGAAACTTCCATTCAAAGTCAAGCACCATATGAGACCTCATGATTTTCTTTCTTCCTTTTCAGAAACCACTGAAGCGACAAAGATTAAAAAGGTGGCACGAGCACTGAATAAGTCAAAATTCTTTTTGCCAGTTTACCGTTGGAAAAGACCCTTCAAAAGCAACACTCATGGGATTTTCTCTAATCGAACATCCAAAACCACGTTGAGACCTCATTGACAGATGGACTTCAGTAACGTCTGGCTGAAGATAAAAAATTTAGCGCTAGCAAGGAGGCAACCCATGCAATTTATGTTATTTTATGTATACATGTTATAGAGTTCTTAATTTTTTGTGATATTTTCAGGGAAAAACATAAACGTAGCATTTAAGGCAAAGCAAGATAGAAGGATTGGTGTTTGGCACCCACAAGGATGAGATTTAATTCATTAGTGATGGCTGAGTAAGGAATGGATTCTTGAGACGTATCCTAATGGATTTATATACCAAGCGAGTGGTGTATTGCGTACACAATTCCGTTGCCTTAAATAATTACTTTCATTTGCTTTTCGGTTGTGATTTCCTTAAATTTCATCGACAGGATCCGGACTTTTTGACTTTCACGATATATTTTAATATTTAGCTAATAATTATCATTTGACAAGTACTAGTGGTATTATTATTCACCCTTTTTTAGGTTCTATAAATCCAGCTCGTTATTGCACTCTTGAAGACATCCAGATTTGAGAAAGAAAAACATAAAAAAAAAAAAATAGAAGCAACTTCAAGATGAAAAGTTGTAAACATCTGTGTGTTTTGCGGTAGTAGTGTTGGTTCTAAACCAGAATTCGTTACGGCAGCACATGAATTGGGTAGAGTCATAGCTGAAAGGAATATGCACTTAGTATATGGCGGTGGCAATCTTGAACTAATGAGGTACGTTTCAAGGGCCGTACAGGAAGGTGGAAGTCAAGTTCGGGTAATCATCCCAAAACCTTTGGCAGAGGAAAATCTTATAAGACCATCAAACGAATATGAATGTAATGTGTCAGGTATGTCTGAACGACTTGTAGAAATGATTAATCGTGCCGATGCTTTTAATGCTTTACTAGGTGGCTTGGCCACGATAGAGGAAATTTTTACAGTGATATCTTGGGCGAACTTGAACATAAACCAAAAACCAATTAGATTGTTTAACGTTGATGGATTTTATGATTTTCTTTGTGTGTTTCTTGATGATGCCCGGAGAAATGGGTTCATGTCAAAACCTGTAAAAGATATCTTATTCACTGCCAGAACTGCCTATGATTTAATTGACCAAATCTTAGCCTTTGAACCATAAATTGACCCTATCATTTCCAAGAAAACCTGGTCTGATAATGATCGTGGTAAGAAGCGTCAGATAAATCTGGATCTTAACCTTTAATTTTCTTTTTAGATGTAGAATTCCAGCTAACCAGGTATTGCCTTCTAAACTCTTCTTCTACTTTTTACACATTAGGGGCAATGTCTCAATTTGGTTTGGGGGAAGGGACTAGTTGATTAGTATCTTATTTTTATTTTTTTCGTTGTGTTGTTTTTGTTTGGGTTTTAGTCAAACATTTTCAAAAATTCTTAAAAAAAATAAATTATTTTTGTGTTTTTAAATTGACTAATTAGGTGGAATGATGTTTGAGATAGTTGTGTAAAGAATTTTCACTCCTGAGACGTATCTCAACATATTTCGTAACAAGTTAATTTTTGTTTATTTTCTTTTGAATTATGTAATTCATGAATTCTCCATAATACTGACTAAATTGGATCTTCATATGCTCAGTTGATAGGTATTATCAACATGCATGGTAACATACGGCCATGAGTTGTAAGTGAAAAGTTTGTAATATTTAGTGCTCTAGTTTAATTAAAGGAAGCATCTAAAAAAAACGATGGAATAATTTTTTTTTTTTGTATATTAATAAAAAGTTTCTACTTAGTAACCGGGCAT
Source organism: Zanthoxylum bungeanum (assembly GCA_019454045.1). Taxonomy (NCBI): domain Eukaryota; kingdom Viridiplantae; phylum Streptophyta; class Magnoliopsida; order Sapindales; family Rutaceae; genus Zanthoxylum; species Zanthoxylum bungeanum. The sequence continues at coordinate 57,388 of SKCR01026379.1, read as the reverse complement.
CTTGCCTTAGTAAGCAGAGATTATTCACGTCAAAAGATAGAACTTTTAACATCTGATATCCGAGTAATTAAGTCTGTAGGGGTGTTTTAACACCTAGTGCCCTAAAGCCAACTGGCTTGGGAGTCACTGGCCCAAAGCTCGCTACATTGATTAAATATGTTAATTATAAAAAAAATAAAAAAAAATTAATCATCCGAGATCCGATTAATTAAGTCCGTAGGGGTGTCTTAACACCTAGTGCCCTAAAGCCAACTGGCTTGGGAGTTACTGGCCCAAATGTTGCTACATAGATTAAATATGTTATTTAAAAAAAACCAATCGCTAAAAAGGTGTGAATTCTAATATAACTTTAGGACAAAAATATTACTCTCTTTTCAACTACAGTTATGAATATTGTGGGCACAATGATTTGATTAATACCTTGGTGTTTGTGTATATGGAGAATGATAAAAATAATCGAGGAATTTACTTATTTGGTAATTTAGAAATAAAGAAAACAAATATTAACTTGGATAAGAGTTTCACTTGTTTAGTCACTAACTTGTTTGATCTTTTTACTTTTGTGTGCATTTGATTGACGTTTGTGGGTATAGCCACTGTAAGCTCTCACGAGACTACAACTCGTCCACTAGGGATACCTAGGGGTTTAAAGACTTGTTGCATACGCTAAATGCAACCGTGATCCCTATGAAAGTGGCTTAGTTTAATTTTCATTGTTTATTGTATTTTATTTTATTGTTTTGTTCGAGGACTCGCAAAATGTTAGGTTTGGGGGTGTGATGAGCGAAAAATATATCAATATTCACCGCCCTTTTACTTAATATTTTGTATAGTTTCTCAGGTTTTATGAATGTTTTGATATGTTTTAATTTATTTTACAGATAAAATAAAATCAGGACGTAATGGAATCAATCAGTACGAAATGTGGAACAAATAAGGGCAAAAAATGGACTTGACATTTTGATTTTGGAGATTGGAAACTTGAAATGGCGTTCTAATGAAGTACAATTTTGAAAATTTCAGCTTTCCGCAATTGTTGTATTCTGGCCATAACGTTTTATTATAATATCGGATTGAGGTGATTCAAGTTCCAAATGAAAGAATACTAAAAGCTCTACAACTTTGACGTTCATAGGAATTTCGAATTCTGAAGATTGCATGACCGAAATTGATGAAAAAACGAAAAGTGTGTTATGTGAAATTATTAAAGTCATTTTCAAAACAAAAAAAAATTAAAAAAATTAAAAAAAATGAAAATGGCCAAACTTCCACCAAAAATGCTTGCATGTTTGGTGGAGGGAAAATTTTGCCTATAAATATCAAGCCATTTCATTTTTAAATTTCATACTTGGTTTCTTAAATAGGAATTAAGGATTGTATCTTGTTGTAGGACACAGAAATCGGCGACGCTGTTGTAGGCTCGCGGCCTAGTTGGGAGTACGGAATAGCTCGCGGGGAACTAAACCGGAGAAATAACATAGAGTCGCCACCCGGTGTGAACCGGGACAAAGATTTAAGGCCGCACTCACCCCTCGCAAGGGAAGACCTCAAACCTGTTGGGTTCAGAATGGTCCCTTACTTATGCCACTTGTAATGATGTGATTTTTACAATATCTTAACCGAATCTATGCAACATGCTCAGGAACAACCTATATCTAGTTCATGGACATAAAGATAAATCCTATGTCTAAGTTTGCATGCTTGGAAAGTAATTCCTCATAACACATGACAACACACGGCAATCTCATGAACATATTTCAATTATATAATGCGAAAAGCGAACAACAACATATACCTAATGCAAATTCCAAACGCAAAATAAATAACTACTCATGCTTAAAAATAAACAACTAAATCATGCTTAAAAAATAAATAACATACTAGACTAAATCATGCTCACATACATGTTTGGATGAAACAAAATACGTGTGTCTCTTAAGTAGTACGTGGCATTGTATCCCGAGTGCAAACCGCACTACCGTCCATTCAGATTCGGCTACGGAATTTACGTCCGGGTTTCCATCCGATATACCACAAAATAGAACACGCATTCCATTCACCCGGAATTCACATCATGCATCAAGAAACGACTATCATGCGATAATATATTAAAATAAATAAAAAATAAAGAATAATAAATAAAGAAGGTGCCCTTAGGTCTAACCTCTTTTGTTTTCTCTCGAAAGCGCGTTACACGGCCGTCAGAAGGGTTGATATTCCGCAACTTTCCTGGTTCACTAATCCTACATTTTTCCTCGCTGTTTCGATGTTTGAGCTGCTGTTTTCACTCCGTTTCGCTTCTGTTTGTGTTGTTTTTTCTGGTCACTATTTTTTGGTAATTAATGGACTGTTTTGGTGGTTTTTTGAGGGGTATTGGGCTGTTGTTTTGTGCGGTTTTAAGTCTAAAAACTGGGCAGTTTATGCGGCAATTTAGGGGTATTTTCTGGGCAGTTTTAAGGGTCTATTTGTGCGGCAAACTGGGCAGTGCAGTGGGGGGTGTGTGCGTGCAGTTTGGGGCAGTGCAGTGGGGCTGTTTGGTGAGGGAATGTGCGGCAGTTGCTGGCAGTTTTTTGGGTGGTTTGTGCGCCAGTTTACTAGGGTTTTTGGTGATGATGTGGTGCGTGAATTGAAGCAGTGGAGTTGTGCGTGAACAAAGCCAAGGGCGTCAAGGTGTGGGCGTGAATTGAAGGTGAATTGAAGCAGTGGAGCTGTGCGTGAACAAAGGCAAGGGCGTGAAGGTGTGGGCGTGAATTGAAGCGGTGGGGCTGGATGTTTGCGTGAGTGGGTTTTAATGGCGTCGAAGGACTTTATGCATGAGAGGGTGATGTGTTAATGGAAGGGTGATTTTTGTGTAGTTTATGCGTGAATGCTTGGCTTATTTTCTTTGAGTTTTTCGTGAGAATGGGCATATAATATTAATGTTGATTTCGTGAGAATGATCTAGGGCTCTTAAGGTTGGTGAAGGCTTTTTTTTATAGGCAAAGGTTGGGGTTTACCTTGTATAGGTAGGGAAAGAATATTGTAATTATGGGGGGAATATTTAATTTGTGTATCATAAGGAAAAGATATCTTTAATTAGGGAGGTAATTTGTTTTAGTTACAAAGATGATTATTGGGATTTGATTTGATTTCATTTAGTTTAGGCATGTGATTTAATTTAATTAGGAATGTGATTTATGAGATTTGATTTTATTTATTTAATTTAGGAATGAGATTTGGTGGGATTTAATTGGATTTGATTTAATTTATTTTGATTTAAATTAATTTAATTTAATTGGAATTAATTTAATTTAATTTGTGACATGTGTTTTAAATATTTTTAATTATTTTTGGATGTGATTTAATGGGCTTGGGCTAGGTGGGCGTGTGGGTTTGGTTTTGGGCTAGGTGAATTTTGAAACAGAGGTCCAACAAGCGAACCCGAAGCTAGGCAAGCGAATTAAATCCAACAAGATGTCAATTTCTGACTCTTCCCTTCCGACGTCCGTTTCCCGCGACTTCCACAATTTAAAGAGGTAGTGTCTCCATGTGAGACTCATCATCGGGACTTATATGCATAAATGCAGTGCCTACAGTCGCCCCCACTTTGATGGGACTTTTGCATTGTGTGACAATGACAATCCTATCAAAGTTATGCAATGCATTTTTACTTACCTAGCTCGCCAGCTGCCACCTGACTTACCTGTTGCTTCGAACTGAGTTAAAATGGTGGTGAGTTTCTTCGCCCCCAAGGTTTATCCCTGCAAGATGCTGCGATCTCTAGGAATCACTACCGACTGAACTGATGAGAGTTGGTCCATTTCCGAACTGTTACTGGGTTGAGATTTTTGAACTGTGCTCCATTTTTGGAGCGCCATTTCCGGCATGATAAACCTCATTTTGAGGCGTCACTAGTGGTTGTCCATTCTCGAACTATGCTCCATTTTTGGAGCGCCATTTTCGGCGTCTGATGTGTGTGCTCCATTTTGGAGCGCCATTTTCGGCCTCTGTTGTGTGTGCTCCATTTTGGAGAGCCATTTTCGGCATCTGTTGTGTGTGCTCCATTTTGGAGCGCCATTTTCGACATCTGTCGTGTGTGCTTCATTTTAGAGCGTCATTTTCGGCATCTGTTGTGTGTGCTCCATTTTGGAGCGTCATTTTCGGCATCTGTTGTGTGTGCTCCATTTTGGAGCGCCATTTTCGGCATCTGTTGTGGTCCATTTCTGAACCATGTTGTGCGAGAATGTGGCTCATTTTTGAACCGTTACTTGATGAGAGGTGGCCCATTTTGGAACCGGTACTTGATGAGAGGTGGTCCATTTTTGAACCGTTACTTGATGAGATGGTCTTTGCCGCTACAAACCTGCGAATACAAAACAAAAATTACATGTATGTTATATGTATGCATAGATATGTTTCCTGTTCCGATGGGTTATGCCCTTTGTCCATTTCCGAACCGTGCTCCATTTTCGGAGTGCTATTTTCAGCGTCTGATGTGATTGTGGTCCATTTCCGAACCGTGCTCCATCTTCAGAGTTCCATTTTCGACATCTGATGTGATAGTGGTCCATTTTCGGAGTGCCATTTTCGGCGTCTGATGTGATAGTGGTCCATTTCCGAACAGTGCTCCATTTTCGGAGTGCCATTTTCGGCGTCTGATGTGATAGTGGTCCATTTCCGAACCATACTCCATTTTTGGAGTGCCATTTTCCTGCAAAAGTCTTTGGTCGCCCCTTGGGCCTGCTCATAGTTCCTTTCTGTCGATTCTCTCTTGGTGATTGCTCAGTTTCCTTTAGTCTTATTTCTCAAGTTCTCGATAAATCCCTTATTCGCGGGGTGGTTGACTGGTTGCCCTCAGTCTTGGCTTTGCTTTCTGTTCTTCGCTTCTTACACTAGGTCAAAGTAGATCATGTGATGTGACGTTCCAAAACTGCTAATGATGGGGGCCTTGACTCTGGGACTCATCCCCAAAAATGATGATGATGTGGGCCTCGCCCCTAAACTGATACTGATGTTGATGTGTCTCATACCCGGAGTGCCATAACCGATGAAACTGAAACTTATGTTGATATGTCTCCATACCAGGAGTGCTGATGATGTGTATCTCCATACCCGGAGTGCTGATGATGTGTATCTCCATACCCGGAGTTCTGATGATGTGTGTCATAATACCTGAGTGCTGATGAAGTGTATCTCCATACCCGGAGTGCTGATATTGTGTGTCTCCATACCCGGAGTTCTGATGATGTGTGTCTCCATACCCGGAGTGCTGCTGATGTGTCTCTCCATACCCGGAGTGCTGATGATGTGTGTCTCCATGCCCGGAGTGCTGATGATGTGTGTCTCCAAACCCAGAGTTATGATGTGGGCCTCGCCCCCAAACTGATATTGATGTGGGCCTCGCCCTCAAACTGATAATGATGCGGGCCTCGCCCCCAGACTAATACTTATGTGGGCCTCGCCCTCAAACTGATACTGATGTGGGCCTCGCCCCAAATTGATGCTGATGTGGGCCTCGCCCTCAACCTGATACTGATGCGGGCCTCGCCCCCATACTGATACTTATGTGGGCCTCGCCCTCAAACTGATACTGATATGGGCCTCGCCCCAAACTGATGCTGATGTGGGCCTCGACCTTGGGACTCATCCCCAAGCTGATACTGATGTGGGCCTCGACCCTAGGACTCATCCCCAAAACTGATGCTGATGTGGGCCTCGCCCCCAGAATGATACTGATGTGGGCCTCGCCCCTAGACTGATACTGATACGGGCCTCGCCCCCAGACTGATACTTATGTGGGCCTCGCCCTCAAACTGATACTGATGTGGGCCTCGCCCCAAACTGATGCTAATGTGGGCCTCGACCCTAGGACTCATCCCCAAGCTGATACTGACGTGGGCCTCGACCCTGGGACTCATCCCCAAAACCGATGCTGATGTAGGTCTCGCCCCCAGACTGATGCTGATGTGGGCCTCGACCCTGGGACTCATCCCTAAAACTGATACTGATATGGGCCTCGACCCTGGGACTCATCCCCAAAACTGATACTGATGTGGGCCTCGCCCCAAACTGGTATTGATGTGGGCCTCGTCCCCAGACTGATACTAATAATGTGATGGTTCATACGGTACTACCTCCCACGAGATAATCCTAGTAGCTAAACATATTTTCGTCCTCAATGGATGCTTCGCGTCAAAACCAGAGAACCTTCAAAGTACTTAATACACTCAGATCCGATCGTCTGAATGAGTGATTTGAACTAGACTCCTAGTGTGTGTGTGTCAAGGCTCTTTCGCAGCTTAATCTTTAAGTAAGCCAACCCGATGATTTTGTCTCGGAGAATCAGATCAATGGGTCTAACCAACCTAGATGTCTGGATCACACTCTGCGATTACTTCGTCATACTCAACATGATATGGTCTTCTTCTTTTTTCTCTTGTCTCTTTCTTTTCATTTTGAGCTTTCTTTTTTCTTTTTTTCTTTTTTTCTTTTTTTTTTTTTTCTTTTTTTTTCTTTTCTTTTTTTTTCGACACACCTACCCTTTAAGGTAGTATTTCTCCTCATGGTGGTCCTAATACTCGCCCATGGGTAGCTTCACACTTATCGGTTATATGCGGTCTATTTTTTTTCTTTTCTTTTCATTGCAGAGACTTTTTCTTTGTTTCCAACCATATCATATATCGTAGAATAAGTAAACCAGGATGGACATCCAGGCAAACAGTCATTCACTGATCTGTCATCTCTTCAACTAGTCATCTTACCGACTACTTAGGCTTATACTGCTAAGATCCTGTGATCAAGTGCTCGCGAGCCTAGCCGAGATCAACCACTCAGAATCCCGGATGAGAGTACATCTCGCACTTATCGTTTCTAAGGTTTCACCCTAAAGCAAATATTTTCATCATTGGACTTATGCCTAACTATCATGGATTAAAACAAACAATTAATTTTTCTCTTCTTTTTTTCATGTTTTTTCTTTTCTTTTTTTTTCTTTTTTTTGGGCCCACCATGGTCTTTCTATCCTTACCATACAGTTTTCTATTCCTCGGTTTCCTTTTCCATATCCATGTTTGCTAAACTCTTCTTGACAAACTTTTTATTTTTAATCTGTAACCCAACGGATATCTACGATGGCTTTTAAGACATCGGGGTTAACATGATGCATGTATGCATGAGATGCGTGCGATGCATGGAATATATAAGTTGGCCCATTATCATTTTAAAGTATTCAATCATACTATTGCGCGGTGCAAACTTGTCCCAGTTGAAAAGGCCCAACATGTTTACACTTTTGCGATAACATAGCTAAACAACTTCAAATGATAAAAGGCCTAAACACAAGATGGCCCATAGGCATTTTAGAAACTTTTGGCCCAATTGTCATAAAGCACGGACTCGTCCCAGTTTAAATGGCCCAGCAAGCCCACATCTCTTGACAGGAAATCCAACTGGATTCAAATGACGATGGTCCCAAACGCAAGCATAAAGAAATAATTTCTACTAGTTCTACAACTAAGGTTCACATGTGGGTTTACGAGAGTGCGGATAAAGGCTCTCGCTGATGAAGGATTTCCCACAACTAGGACTCCCCACTCAAGGGTTCGAGCGACCAAGTGAGCGCACCTTTCTTATACCTTAAGGTATGTGCCAACGAGTTATGGTGTGTGACTAACTGTCAAATGAATTTCCTATTATAGATTCCCCAGAGGGAGGGTGGAGCGAACTCTCTTAAATACCCAAGCCTCTTAGGCTCTTATTGCCTTGGTGACAGGAATAAACAACAAGTCCTCAAAATTAGTCTGTCACAACGAGCTACAGCTAATGATTATCTAGGTGCCTTCATAGCTTTTCCTTATAGAAAGGTAGTGAATGAAGGAAGACACCAAACCATTACCTAGCCTTAAAAAGTGCCTTTGATTAAACTCCTTTCAACCCACGGTAAACACGGTTAACTAAAGCACAAATCACAATCAGTACAAGACATTATTTCGGGGCCAATTCTCTATCCCCAGTGGAGTCGACAGACTGTAGGACATAGAAATCGGCGAAGCTGTTCTAGGCTCGCGGCCTAGTTGGGAGTACGGAATAGCTCGCAGGGAACTAAACCGGAGAAATAACATGGAGTCGCCACCCGGTGTGAACCGGAGAAATAACCTCAAACCTGTTGGGTTCGGAATGATCCCTTACTTATGCCACTTGTAATGATGTGATTTTTACAATATCTTAACCGAATCTATGCAACATGCTCAAGAACAACCTATATCTAGTTCATGTTGATAAAGATAAATCCTATGTCTAAGTTTGCATGCTTGGAAAGTAAGTCCTCATAACACATGACAACACACGGCACTCTCATGAACATATTTCAATTATATAATGCGAAAAGCGAACAACAACATAAAACTAATGCAAATTCCAAAAGCAAAATAAATAACTACTCATGCTTAAAAATAAACAACTAAATCATGCTTAAAAAATAAATAACATACTAGACTAAATCATGCTCGCATACATGTTTAGATGAAACGAAATACGTGTGTCTCTTAAGTAGTACGTGGCATTGTATCCCGAGTGCAAACCGCACTACCGTCCATTCGGATTCGGCTATGGAATTTACGTCTGGGTTTCCATCCGATATACCACAAAATAGAACACGCATTCCGTTCACCCGGAATTCACATCATGCATCAAGAAACGACTCTCATGCGATAATATATCAAAATAAATAAAAAATGAAAAATAATAAATAAAGAAGGTGCCCTTAGGTCTAACCTCTTTTGTTGTCTCTCGAAAGCGCGTTACACGGCCGTGAGAAGGGTTGATATTACGCAACTTTCCTGGTTCACTAATCCAACATTTTTCCTCGCTGTTTCGATGTTTGGGCTGCTGTTTTCACTCCGTTTCGCTGCTGTTTGTGTTGTTTTTTCTGGTCACTATTTTTTGGTAATTAATGGACTGTTTTGGTGGTTTTTTGAGGGGTATTGGGCTGCTATTTTGTGCGGTTTTAACTCTAAAAACTGGGCAGTTTATGCGGCAATTTAGGGGTATTTTCTGGGCAGTTTTAAGGGTCTATTTGTGCGGAAAACTGGGCAGTGCTGTGGGGGGGTGTGTGCGTGCAGTTTGGGGCAGTGCAGTGGGGCTGTTTGGTAAGGGAATGTGCGGCAGTTGCTGGCAGTTTTTTGGGTGGTTTGTGCGCCAGTTTACTAGGGTTTTTGGTGATGATGTGGTGCGTGAATTGAAGCAGTGGAGCTGTGCGTGAACAAAGGCAAGGGCGTCAAGGTGTGGGCGTGAATTGAAGGTGAATTGAAGCAGTGGAGCTGTGCGTGAACAAAGGCAAGGGCGTCAAGGTGTGGGCGTGAATTGAAGGTGAATTGAAGCAGTGGAGCTGTGCGTGAACAAAGGCAAGGGCGTGAAGGTGTGGGCGTGAATTGAAGCGGTGGGGCTGGATGTTTGCGTGAGTGGGTTTTAATGGCGTCGAAGGACTTTATGCGTGAGAGGGTGATGTGTTAATGGAAGGGTGATTTTTGTGTAATTTATGTCTGAATGCTTGGCTTATTTTCTTTGAGATTTTCGTGAGCATGGGCATAGAATATTAATGTTGATTTCGTGAGAATGAGCTAGGGCTCCTAAGGTTGGTGAAGGCTTCTTTTTATAGGCAAAGGTTGGGGTTTACCTTGTATAGGTAGGGAAAGAATATTGTAATTATAGGGAGAATATTTAATTTGTATATCATAAGGAAAAGATATCTTTAATTAGGGAGGTAATTTGTTTTAGTTACGAAGATAATTATTGGGATTTGATTTGATTTCATTTAGTTTAGGCATGTGATTTAATTTAATTATGAATGTGATTTATGAGATTTGATTTTATTTATTTAATTTAGGAATGAGATTTGGTGGGATTTAATTGGATTTGATTTAATTTATTTTGATTTAATTTAATTTAATTTAATTTATGACATATGTTTTAAATATTTTTAATTATTTTTGGATGTGATTTAATGGGCTTGGGCTAGGTGGGCGTGTGGCTTTGGTTTTAGGCTAGGTGAATTTTGAAACAGAGGTCCTACAAGCAAACCCGAAGCTAGGCAAGCGAATTAAATCAAACAAGATGTCAATTTCTGACTGTTCCCTTCCGACGTCCGTTTCCCGCGACTTCCACAATTTAAAGATGTAGTGTCTCCATGTGAGACTCATCATCGGGACTTATATGCAAAAATGTAGTTCCTACACTTGTGTGTTTTATTTAGTAGTTTTGTAATGTATTTTTATTTTTATTTTCAGTAGTAATAACAGTTTGAGTGTTTTTATTTTTCTTTTATGTTTAGTAATTATTTTCCTCTGGGGAGGGTGAAACCTTTAATATGATAAGGTAGATTAATCTCATTTAATTTTGTTGGACAATTATGACCAATAGCATCACTATTTGTAAAAGCCATTGTGGTTTTTGTACAAATTAACTATGTGACAAAGGAAATTACTATTTTATCATTTTGTAATTAGATTACTTTAATATATAAATGATAAAAGTCCTTATGATTAGTTCCGGATTAATAAGCTATGAGACAGTATCAATCCACGTAAGGTTTAATCATTAAATATCCCTAGTCGTAGTATTATCGAGACTAGACATCGATAATGCGAAATAGACTAGTATTGCACTTGTGCGCGTTATGGAAGCGTAACGACATAGTTCTCATATATTTGGGTATTGGATACTCATGCAAGTGTAATAGGAGGTTCTATTTACCGATAATACAGAAACAGCTTTGCTCTGGATAGACCCCTCGGAATCCCATTGGTAGTATGACTATGTGTCTATGGGAATCTGAATCAGGGTAGGTTTATTTGGTCTTAACCTGAGACTTGCATCGCTAATACTTACGACAACCAATACTCTTTGGTTTTGGTCATTTGGGGCTTTAACAGGTTTTGTGTACGCCTCTTCTGGTTTATTGAGAATCGTAGTGTATTGGGTATGATGTCAAGATGGAAGTATCACTCCAGTCATATGGAGATGATGATCACACAAGGATACAGAACTGGTACTCTAATATGTTGCAACTATCGGGATAATATGACAAGGTCATGATTATCCGATTAAAGAGACTAGTTGCTAGTGATCCGATGTATACTTCTTACGGGGCAGACACAATTCCAGCCCCAAGCCTAACATGTGACATCCGATACTGGATCGTAATATGCAATACATTGTATATTATGCCTGATATAGATTATATATTCTTCGTTGAATATTTTTGGAGAATTGGGTAGGCATGGTGTTTTGCTCGAAGCCAACCATGTCTTGTAAATCGGTAAGAACGTGGTACGGGGTATGCACGTGGTCGGATAGATCGACGACTGAATTTACTGCCAATATATCCAGGGATCTCTTGGGACGCTTCCCAAAGATTCACCGATGATATTTGACTCGAACAGAATTAATCTAGGATTAATTAAGAGAGAGAAAATGAATCTGGGATTAATTGCGGCAAGAATTTATCTGGGATAAAATTCTAATAGAAGAGAGAACGCGATTAATTTGGAATTAATCGATTAATAATATATTGGATATATTAATATAAATCGAATTTCAAAGCGGAATTAAAATTAGATTTTAATTCGGGCGAATGAATTAATTTAGAATTAATTCACGAGCGACTTTCGTAATAATTTTGCTATGCATTATTATTTAATTAAATTGGATTTAATTACATCGCGAAGGGAAAATTGGTTTAATCGGATTAAATGAACCCGAGCCTGAAGTGTGTTGAGCAAGCCCACTTGAATTTTGAATTTAAAGTGGGGTCCACCAACTTACATCAAGTGTCTACTTTTGTGATGGACATCTAGTCACCTTTTTGGTGATGGAAGTAGTTGAATACATTAATTGTATTTTTCCCTCCAACACACTTTATCTTTTTGGAAAAGATATACACCATTTTGTAAGTTGATTTTGGTATGTGTTTTAGAAACAAATATAAAAAAACCAAAAACTCTATCTTCTCCTCTCATGTGGCCGAAACTCTCCCCCTTTTGTTCATGATTTTTGCTTCAAAAATCTTCATTGCTAGCACATAAGGAGTCTTGTGAGGTGATAGGGAAACTCATCCTTGGATTGCATTCAACATACAAAGCTTGGAGCTCCCGAAACTCAAAGATTTTTGAAATCCTACATCCGCTCATTGTAAGTATTTTTCCGCAACTTCTTTGATTATTCACACATGAAATCATGACTTTTAGATCCTTGGCATGTTCTAGGAACGCCTACAATGGTATCAAAGAGCCAATTTTAAGCATGATTTATTTTAGGGTTTATATACTTTAATTTGGGTTTTTTTGTTTGGAACTTGATTTTTCCAAACTGATTTTTTGGTTATGCTTAGATTATGATAACTTATAGTTATTCATGATTAGATTGGAGAAAAATTAATTGAATCCATTTTTCCCAAAATATGAAGCTTGGCCGAATACACCATAGTGGATAACTCATGGTGATTTTTTGATTTTAGACCATTGGATGTGTTTAAAGCATGATATGTATGTTGATTGCTGATTTAATTAAATTGAAATCAAAATTAGTTAAGATTATGCTAAATTACCGTGAGCATTATAAGCATGGAATGAGTTGTTTTGCTTCAATTTGTGTTGGACATGAGTTGGTTAATTAAAGCATGATTAATTAGTTTAATTGGTGTTTTGGAAATTGATTTAACTAATTAATTACTACTATTACACTTTAATTAAAATTAATGTGAAATTTGGAATTTTGTATTAATTAAAATTAGTCTTTAATTTTGAATTGAGCTAATATTGTTGTATTTGGGCTTAATGGGCTTGGTTGGGCGAAGCTTGGTTTAGGACAATTGGATTGGATCCAAATTGGACCTAAAACCATTCCATAAAGTCCAAATAGAATAATTGGACCTTTAAATTTTAATTGGGCCTAATGGGCCTAAAATGATTTTTTGGCAAATAGAGTGATTCCTAAATTGGGCCTTGGCATTTGGGTTTGATCCATATTGGCCAAAGCCCATGCCTTAAGAATTAATTAAAAACCCATTGGACTTTAATTAAATTGACATTGGATGTTAATTGGGCCTTTGAGACCCATTAAGATTGGATTTAGAATCTAAGTCTAAAAGGCGCTAAAAGAAATGTAATTATTTAATTTGGAATTAAATTAGAATTAGTATTGAATACAAATTAAATTGGATTTAAAATTCGATATAATTCAAGCATACGCACTTTAAGTACTTATTCTTAAACGAGTTGGACTCGCGCAAATCAAATCGTTGATTGAACATTGGATGATCATTAATTCAAAGATTAATTAATTGGATTAGATTTATTGAATAACATACTTTGTGTGAATACATGGATGTATTGTATGAATAATGTATATCGGATGGATATTAAAAGGGTGAGGGCAATTTTGGAAATTGTTGTTATAAATTTAGAATTTATTAAATTGGACCTGTGTATCCAGCCTTTTATCTCTTAACTCTTTGTATTTCTCTTCTCACCAATTCCCCTCAATGTTAATGAGGTTTCTTTAATGTATTATGTAATTGGGTAGAAGTTAGAATAGTGCTAGCGAGAGAGAGGAAAGTGAGAGATTTGTTTTAGGAACAATTTGTTGAATATCCATCCGCATATCGTTATTATTTATTTCGTGCCTTATTATGCTTTTAGAATGCATTCTTAAGGGTGTATGATGAGACCTAATCCAAGATAATAAATTGGTTGCCAATTTACGTGAAAAACCCTCAATACAATATTAAGCGATTTCCTTTCATTGAGTGGTTCTCTCTCAAGATCCAAGATTGGCATTTGTTTGTTGGCCAAAGTCAAGATCAATGTCCATCGCGGATGTGTTTGAACCACAAAAGTTTTGTTCCATATCGCATGTCTTGGGCGGTTGTGACTTGTTGGCCAAAGTCAAGGTCACTTCTAGTTCATCGACGTGGATTACGAAGCTTTCCCATTGTCAATGGGTACCGCTTAACTAGAATCATTAAGCTTGTTGAGCCAAAGCCAAGGTTTAGTTGATTCAGAGGAAAATGTTAGGAAATATATTGGATATATTGACATATATATTGTATATATGTTTCGGACTTGGAGGTCCACCTACCAGATCTAGGAATTGGATGAGATCCAATTGATCTTAGAGATCTACCTAGTTAAGTATCATACAACTTATTGGCCAAAGTCAAGGTTGTGTGTTATTTAACGGGATCCTAGCCCACTAGGAAACAAGGTTTCCCGAGTACTCAACAGAGGGTTAGAGGCTCGCCGAAAAATAGTGGGAGGCCAGTATTGAATTTCCAATTTCGTTCAAATACTTGTCAAATACTCGCTTTCAAATTATTTTCGTCATTTTATATATTTATATCAATTGGACTAATATTTTATTATTTTCTTGTAACAGTTGGACTGTACCCAAAATCGTTAATTGAATAGTTAGACTATTGCAATTAAGATGGCTGGAAAGGTCAATGTTAGGGACATTATCATGGGAAAAAATTGTTAGGGATATGCCCTATACCCAACTTGTGGATGAGCTATATCTACATGTATTTGTAATATTTTCATTAATTAATAAAATAAAAATCTTTATTATACGTGTCTTATATAACTTATATGAATCATCAAACACTGTAATAAAGCCCTTGGTGTAATAAGATGATTGCTTCCACGCCTTATGAGAATTATTACACTTAAACGTTCCTAGTCATAGTTTTGTGAATAATCTAGGTGTTCACAAAGCGGAGAGACTAGCATGATGATATGATCTGCCCTTAAGTGGGGTAACCGATCTCATAGGCTACTAGCGGAGATCCGTCCGCTTGGTGTATCACATAGATGCATGAGTTGCTCATGTCCATCGAACTGACCGCCAAAAGTTTTCACATGGAGTGTTTATCCCATGTGTCTGTGAGAACTTTCATGTATCGATTATATGATTAGTCCTTAGACTTAAGGTCTTTACAATCTTATGTGTGGATCAAATAAATTTGACATTCTCCTTCCCCGGTTCAAAAGATCCGGTCATAAGGGTATGATTGGGTCATTTGTTGAAACACATGAAGTTTGTAAAGATACAACAGAGAATCGCCACTCTCTCGGATAATATTTTCTTATAAGAGTAATATTCCAGTTCGCAGGTTGATATGTGTGATCAGTGCTTGAGGTTGTGGCCGCAGCGGAAGAATCATGTGAGATTCTTGGGTTAGCACGATTCATGACACTATCAACATCATACCTTTGACTATATGGGTAGACACTTTCCATACCCTTGGTCAAACGGTGGGGATACAGTGAGGCGAGGGACCGTATCATATGTAAATCGCATACAGAATCGGTATATATCTTTCCTTCTTATTTGGGGGCCTTGGCATGTTGCTAGATGTCAACCTTGGTCATTGAAATCGAACGACCATCTGATCGGAGGATAATTTATGTTCGATTAAATTATCACGATTCATTTTATGTCCAACTTGAGGGGAACCCAAAAGGTCACACACAACAAAGTCGAAATCAATGGTTAACAGTGCACAGTACAAATTTAACAGCATATATGATTGCTGTAGGAATTGTTCATAAATGGTTCAATGTGTTTAATTATTGAACATATCATTTATGAGCTTCCATAGTGACTTAAGGATTGGTGAATGACGATAGGGGCACTTTGGGAATTGGAATAAATAAAAAAAACATGAATAGTAATGTGAATAGTAAATTTTTTTTATTTGTTATTTGTTTTGAATTCCAATTCGGCCCAAACTCTTATTAGGGTTTTATAATCTCATTGAACCACTAAATTAAGATCCAATGGCTAAGATTAAATTAGCTTTTATCCCACATCGGATTCTTAAGTAATTTTGTTGTCTTTGGAGCACCTATATAAACCCAAAGAATTCTTTATAAATTTTTGCACCAAACCTTTCACATCTTGGGTTTATATAATTGAGCAACTCTAAAGTTTAAGAGTAAGCCACTGATTTTGAGGATCCTTAAGTCTAATTGACTAGAGGAACCTCGAGTTAAAAGTTTTGAGGTATTTGCTTAGGCTAGCACCATAGGCAAAATACCCGTGCACTCAAGGTATAATCTTGCCGTTGAGTTTTGGCTTTGGTGTGTTCACCTTTGGAGGCCACACACTTGGGTGGCTCTTTGGAACGTGGAAGAGCTTGCTGAGTTTGAGAAAAGCTTGTAGATTTGAGGGAGGATTGGAGGAGTCTTCGGTTCAAGTAAGTCTTTTTCTTTCTTTATTTTAATTAGAGTTCTTATGATAGTTAGCATGTTTAGGTTTATTTTCTTTACATTTTTTATGAGTTTTTATGCTTAGAATATATAGTAACATTACTAGGCTTGTAGAATAATAAAAAAAAAAATGGGTCATGGGCAAAGGGATAACGACATAATAATTTCTTCTTGATTTTCTACTGTGCACTCGCGGCCGCTTCCCAACAAAAATGTCTTTAATGGTGCGTACTTTGAGACCTCTTGGCCCTAAGCCCGGAATTGAGCAGCTGCTTGAGCTTGAGCTTTGGACGAATCACAGTGATGACAACTCAACTGCTCAATCCGTCATGCTTGCTGCAATGACCCCACAATTTCATCGTCAAAATAAAGGATTGGATCCCAATGAAATGATGTTGAAATTGAGGGACCTTCACCAATCTAACCTTAGATCGCAGAGGTACGAATTGCAGAAGAAGCTTTTTCACTCTCGCATGTCAGAGGGTACATCTGTTGAGCACCATGTATCGCAGATGATTGCTGACATCGAACAGCTAGGCATAGTCTTCGAGGCTGAGACTTCCATAGATTTGATCTTACAGTCTCTTTCGGATAGCTGGAGCGGGTTCATCATGAACTATAATATGATGAACCAAGAAAATACTCTTGGAGAGTTTATGGCAATGTTGAAATAGGGATAAAAAAATATTTTGAAGGGCAAAAAGTGTGAGGCGCACTTCGCTTCGACATCTCAGAATACTAAGGCTTAGCCGAAGGCTTCTGGAGGTGTGAAGAAGAAGAAGAAGAGAAAGGATAAGGCCAAATCATCAAAGTCTTATGGGAAGGCAAATGACAAATTCCAAGATTTCTGCCTACAGTGTGGCAAACGGGATCACTGGAAGCGTGACTGCCGTGAGTACAAGGCGCACATGAAGGAAGTGAAGGCGGGCAAGGCTCCGGTTTCAGGTATGTTTGTTATTGAAATAAAAATCTCTACTTCTAGTTTTAAAAATTAGATTTTTGATTATGGTTGTGGTACTCATATATGTACTGATGTGCAGGATCTGCAGATTAGCAGGAGACTGGCTTCAGGAGAGATCGACCTCCAAGTTGGAAATGGGACTAGAGTCATCATTTTTACTGTTGGGACCTACATTTTGGAACTGCCCTCGGGGCATGTACTTAATTTATCAGACTGCTATTATGTACCTAGTTTGACTAGAAACATTATATTTGTATCTTATTTAACCCAATGTGGGTATACTTTTGTATTCAGAAACACCGGGTGTTTTATTTATAAAAATGATTTTGAGATATGTAGTGCTGATGTTGATAATGGTCTTTATATTTTGAATATAAATCAATCTCAAACATATAACATGACAAACAACAAGCTTAAATTAAGTAACAAATATGAAACTTATATGTGGCATTGTCGTCTGGGACACATTAACAAGACTCGTATATCCACACTTTCAAAGAGTGGGTACTTGGACGGATTTGATCCAAATTCATATGACGTCTGCGAATCTTGTTTATTAGGCAAAATGCCTAAAACACCTTTTAGTGGTAAAGATGCACGTGCCACCGAACTGTTAGCCCTCGTTCATAGTGACATATGTAGGCCCATGTCTATCCAGTCTAGAGGTGGATATGAATACTTCGTAACCTTTACAGATGATGCATCGCGTTATGGTTATGTGTATCTTATGAGACACAAGTCAGAAACTTTTGAGAAATTCAAAGAGTTTCGAGACGAAGTAGAAAAACAAACCGGTAAAAGTATTAAAACATTACGGTCAAACCGTAGTGGAGAATACTTGAGCAATGAGTTTCTTGATTACTTGAAAGAGTATGGTATTCTTTCACAGTGGACTCCTCCCGGAATACCTCAATTAAACGGTGTGTCCGAACGGAGAAACCGAACTTTATTGGACATGATAAGGTCTATGATGAGTCGCACTGAGCTACCAATTTCCTTCTGGGGATTTGCATTGAACAGTGCAGTACTTATTTTGAATAAGGTTCCGTCGAAGTTTGTTCAACAGACTCCATATGAAATATGGACAGGAAAGAAACCGGGTTTCTCATTCCTGAAGATTTGGGGATGCTGGGCATACGTTAAATGTTTGGATGGTACCAAACTAGAGCCCAAATCGGATAAGTGCCTATTTGTAGGTTATCCTAGGGAAACCAAATGATATTACTTCTACCACCCACTAGAGAACAAGGTATTTGTTGCTCTACATGCGGTTTTCCTTGAAAAGGAATTCCTAAATATAGTGGTAAGTGGGAGGAAAGTAGAACTCGATGAAAATCATAGTGATACTGTTTTTGGCACCGATTCTTTAACGGAACACGAACAGTTCATCAGGGATGAAACTGTACCACAATCGTCTAATACACAAGAACATCGTAGATCGAAGAGAGTCAGAAAACAACCTGAGAAGTATTGGTTTTTGATCTCACCTCACATAGATATTAATCTTATTGAGGATAATGAGTCGGCTACGTATGAGGAAGCGATACAAGATATTGACTCCGCTTTATGGCAAGAAGCCATGAAGTCTGAAATGGATTCCATGTATACCAACCAAGTTTGGACACTGGTTGATGCACCAGAAGGTGTAAAGCCTATTGGTTGCAAACGGGTCTTCAAGAAGAAGACCGACATGGATGGCAACATACAAATGTACAAAGCTAGGCTTGTAGCGAAAGGGTATCATCAATGACATGGTGTCGACTACGATGAAAATTTTTCACATATTGCCATGATTAAATCCATACGGATAATGCTTGCTATTGATGCATATTTCGATTATGAAATATGGCAGATGTTTGGGCCAAATTTGGTCCAGGGGTAGTTTCGTTATTTTTCTTCAGATCCAATACTGGACGCACCCCTGAAGCCTCCTAATCAAACCCCAAAGACATAATGTCGGCCCAGGCCCGATGAACACCAACACCGGTAACCGTAGGTCCATCCAGAGACCGGCCCACGTAACGCCCAGGCTCATTAATGCCACCCACAAGCCATCCGTTCCAACCCGCAAGCAGTAATGTCACTTCATTAAGTTGACTGTTACCATGTTCTAACGGGCAGATAATCAAAAGACAGTCAATAAAGACACACATGACTATACCATGGATATATAAGGAACATGACTCCAAGAAGAGAGGATCCAACTTCTAGCTCTCCTACCCACAGCTTTGGGACATTCTCAAGCTCGCCACTCCTGCCACTTACCACCCTCACGGCATTCAACGGAGTTCAAGGTAGCATCTAACCTTGACCTTCCATCTATCACTACCTTAGCTCATTTACTGACTTGGGCGTCGGAGTGCCCCCGGCACCCACCACACCGGTGGGCAGTACTCCCGCTCACTCTACCTCTTTGTTTTGCAGGATCGCTAGTGCCCCCATATAAAATCTCAATTGTAGACCTCGGGTGAAAATCAGCGTCTACAATTTGGCGCCCACCGTGGGGCCCTAGCGGTTTATAGCATGCAAAGATCTCTCCATCTACGATCCTTTCAAACACTAATACTTGTAAGGCGTCACACAACGAGCAGACTCCAGATTTTATGATCATCAAATTAGCCGTCCTTCAAAGATAATTATAAACATTGGAGCACATTTCTTCAACCTTCCAAAGGCCCGAGGCTACGGGTCACCCCAATAACCCTAATAACTTCCGGCATATCCAATCAACCAGGAAGTTTTCTCTAAGGTTGAAATCTGTTCGAGACTACTAAAGGCGGTTACCATATAATCTAAATGGCATGGATAAAATATCATCCCTTTCAGACTACGAAAGAGGATTGTCATCTCCTCTAGGTGACATAAAGATTACGTGAATGGCGTTTCATCAACTCTAGACTCCATTCGACCACAGTCACTTGGACCTACATTAGGAGCAAGACGCCTCCCTTCAATGCAACTATATTTCCTACCATTTGCCTCACATGAAAAATCGATGTATTTGGCATAAGAAGGATGTTCCAGTCGACATTACCCGAATGAAGACTTGGCACGGACATCCCGGTCAACCAGGTATGACTTACACTTTTTAAGAATGTCACAGTCAACATCACTAAGGCATGAGATTTATAGTAGGTGTTACAAAATGATTCTAAGATATGGGAGTCCCAGACGACATTACGATTTACAACTAATTAATTGTTATGGACGGCCCAGTAGAAATTTACGATGTTTGGCAAAGAATTTGTTAGGGATGTCCCACTCGACACTAGTGTGTTGAAGGGGATGTCCCAGTTGACATCTCTATATACATAACTTGTCGCTTGCTTGAGATTCCATTCGACACTCCACATATGTGGCTTGGCACTTGTCAAGGATCACAATCGACACTACACGTCTGAGACCAGACACTTATCACATTCCTTACTACATATATGTTAACTATTGAATAAGGTTATTTTTATTGTTTTAAATAATTTACACTTATAATGGCATATCATACGAGCTTCATTCTATTGTTATGGGATGGGCCCCAAACGACACGTTGGCTCGTTTGGCCCTTTGACCCATAACATGGGAATGATCCTGACCTCCAACAGGTCGGGTGAGGGATATATTCACAGATACCTTCATCTAGAATAGAAGAAAGTAGACTGTCTTTGGACCTCCATTCTTAACGAGCCTCAGGCATCTTCAATTCCCTGTTATGTCGGTTCATTAATAACCAAGCTTCGTGCATGGTCTTACACACAGTAACCATCACGTACAGCTAAACACATAAGCTCCACGTATGCACGAATTAATTTTTATAAATGCATCAGTGCCATGCTACAATTGCAAATATCAATTACATGCGCGTGCCAATTTTTTTTTTTTTCACAAAGAGAAGCTTGAGCCCAAATCCGAGAGGCCCAAGCTCACATTGTTGAAACCACGTCTAGCCCACTCCCGTTAATTGCATGAAGCGAGCCAATTAAGGAAAGTAGCAAGTAATATTAAAAAAAAAAGGATGCGTCGTGCGAAGGAAAATGACAAGCATCCTCCATGCATACAGCCTGGCGCACGCAGCCACGCAACCCCCCACTCACAAAATTGAAACGAGTAGATTGATTTGGACAAATAGAAAAATATTACAAAGTCACGTTTTTGAGTGGTGCACTGACACACAGAATGCACGTGTAGAGTGGGCTTATTCCTAAACAAAATCGAAAAGCCCATGCCACAAGCATAAATAAGCAATCAGCCTTTACACACGATTAAAAGCTAGCGATCCTCATAGCTCTTGCAAATAAGCTGCCCAAAATCTGAAAGAGTAGACTGGGAACCACATGGTAATTAAATGTCAACCGGGATCACCATTTAGTCGAGTAACCAAACTTGCTAGATTGAATCAGAAAAATGCATTGTCGAAGCAAGGAGAAGGTTCACAAAATTAGGGTAGAAGATTGCAGAACAAAGGCACGAAAGCCACCGAGAACGCGTCCAAAGAAATTGAGTGTGCTGAGGGCACAAAGGATACATCACATTCACCAAGCTCGGTGACAAATCATCTCATATGCTTGAACACCATGCGACTGCAGAAGGAGCTAGCGAACCACCCAGATTTCACCAAAATAAGGAAACTGGAGCAGAAGGTGGAAACAAAGAGCCATCCCAACAAGAACAGCCTACACACAAACCCCAAATAATTTTAATTTGGACTGGCAAAGGCTTCTGAGAATTAAGAAAACTCGGTCTACACTTCATAGTAGAGCATATCGCATCTACAATTTGATCCATTGTGATTGAGCTCCAATCGAAAACTCTCATGTCTCTCTCATTGTGATTGGGGTCAAAGATTTTATTCAGAGGTGACGACTGCCAACCCGTGATGGATTCATATTCCCCTAAACCCATCAAGCGATGGTTCGTCGTAACCTGACCCAGTCGCTACATGCTCTGCGATCAGCGACTTTTGGGGAAATTCTATTCATGTAATTCGAACCATTGGAGGTCCACCAGGTCTCATTGAAATATGCTGAATAAAGGCGGGCCATTAGAAAAAGTAAACCCTCTCTCTGCCGGCGTCCTCCCTTATGAAGCTTGGAAGTCAGTCGTTCAAATTTTGGCTGTTAAAGTGGGACTCGTGAGAAAAGGGAAGGATAAATTACAGTTAAGAAAGAGGGTAGCGTGGGAGAGACGAGGGTTGAGGCAAAAAAAAAAAAAAAAAAAAACATGTCGGTCGGTGTTAGGCTCCAAAACTAATTCGTCGAATGGTACCATATTTGGCAGGCTAAAATATGTTTGAAAAGTAATATGGTAAGTGGACAAACCACGAGCACGCGACAAAGGTTTCCAGACTCAGCAGGCACAACAGGCCCAGTTCATTTTTACTTCATCAAGACAGCCTCCCTAAAATATGTTTGAAAAGTAATATGGTAAGTGGACAAACCACGAGCACGCAACAAAGGTTTCCAGACTCAGCAGGCCCAGTTCATTTTTGCTGCATCAAGACAGCCTCCTTTACTTCTACATTCAAACTCACGCGACAAATAGAAAATTCCACAGATGTGACAATGATAAAAATCCTAAACGACGTGGAAGTCGTCCATAAATCATCACTTTCAAAAGACAGTATTATTAAGATCCCGCCCAGTCGACACAGAAAGTACATTTTCATAAAGAAATTATCTTGGCTTTGATTCTGTAACGTGGATATATTGGAAGACCATCAACAGCCCAAAGGACCTAATCCTCAGGTCACAAACGTTCCTATTTTTAAGGAAGGATCGGCTATTGGCTGGAGATCCAGTCCACTCGACCGGGGACAACCCCCACGGACTCACGTCGAGTTTACACATGTCGTATGACTCATATCTTCCTGGACTCATCAAGTCCAGTCGACCGGGGACATCCCCCATAAACTCATTTCGAGTCAACTTGTAGACATGGATTACGCATGTCGTATCACTCATATCTTCCTGGATTCATCAAGTCCAATCGACCGGGGACATACCTCATAGACTCATTTCGAGTCAACTTGTAGACATGGATTACGCATATCGTATGACTCATATCTTCCTGGATTCATCAAGTCCAGTCGACCGGGGACATCCCCCATAGACTCATTTCGAGTCAACTTGTAGACATGGATTACGCATGTCGTATGACTCATATCTTCCTGGATTCATCAAGTCCAGTCGACCGGGGACATCCCTCATAGACTCATTTCGAGTCAACTTGTAGACATGGATTACGCATGTCGTATGACTCATATCTTCCTGGATTCATCAAGTCCGGTCGACCGGGGACATCCCGCATAAACTCATTTCGAGTCAACTTGTAGACATGGATTACACATGTCGTATGACTCAAATCCTCCTGGACTCATCAAGTCCAGTCGACCGGGGACATCCCCCATAGACTTAATTCAAGTCAACTTGTAGACATGGAGGGCACATGTCGTATGACTGATATACTGACCTTCATCGGGTCCAAACGATTGGGTACTTCCCCAATGGCTCTTGTAGACTCAAGTTGATAACTTGACATTCGTTTGGTTCAATTAGTAGGCAGCATCAACGCTCGAAGTACAACTACATAATATGGCCTCGTCCCAAGCGACACATGCGTCAAGTACTCTCCAAGCCAATGACTCTTGACTTAGAGAGTAGGGGGCAAACAGTTTGGGCCAAATTTGGTCCAGGGGTAGTTTCGTTATTTTTCTTCAGATCCAATACTGGACGCACCCCTGAAGCCTCCTAATTAAACCCCAAAGACATAATGTCGGCCCAGGCCCGATGAACACTAACACCGGTAACCGTAGGTCCATCCAGAGACCGACCCACGTAACGCCCAGGCTCATTAATGCCACCCACAAGCCATCCGTTCCAACCTGCAAGCAGTAATGTCACTTCATTAAGTTGACTGTTACCATGTTCTAACGGGCAGATAATCAAAGACAGTCAATAAAGACACAAATGACTATACCATGGATATATAAGGAACATGACTCCAAGAAGAGAGGATCCAACTTCTAGCTCTCCTACCCATAGCTTTGGGACATTCTCAAACTCGCCACTCCTGCCACTTACCGCCCTCACGGCATTCAACGGAGTTCAAGGTAGCATCTAACCTTGACCTTCCATCTATCACTACCTTAGCTCATTTACTGACTTGGGCGTCGGAGTGCCCCCGGCACCCACCACACCGGTGGGCAGTACTCCCGCTCACTCTACCTCTTTGTTTTACAGGATCGCTAGTGCCCCCATATAAAATCTCAATTTTAGACCTCGGGTGAAAATCAGCGTCTACAGCAGATGGATGTCAAAACCACTTTCCTTAACGGAAACCTTTTGGAGGATGTTTATATGCAACAGCCTGATGGTTTTTTCATACCAAAACATGCAAACAAGGTTTGCAAGTTAAATCGATCCATTTATGGATTGAAGAAATCATCGCGTTCTTGGAACCAACGTTTTGATGAGATCATAAATGAATATGATTTCGTCCAAAATGAGGATGATCCTTGTGTATATAAGAAGGTTAGTGGGAGCGCACTGACATTCATTGTCCTTTACGTAGATGATGTATTGCTTATTGGCAATGACATTACCATGCTACAATCGGTGAAAGCTTGGCTTTCATTAAAATTATCCATGAAAGATCTGGGAGAAGCAACTTTTATTCTGGGAATAAGGATCTACCGAGATAGATCTAGAAAGATGCTTGGACTCTCCCAGAGCTCGTATATCGACAATGTGTTCAAGAGATTCAACATGGATCACTCTAAGAGGGGACTGTTGCCAGTGTCACGTGGCGTCTCTCTATCTAAGGACATGTGTCCTAAAACTCAAGATGAGAGAGACAACATGAGTCGGATCCCGTTCGCTTCAGAAATCAGATCGATCATGTATGCCATGATATGTACGAGACCTGATGTCTCGTATGCTTTGAGCATGTGTAGTCACTATCAGACCAATCCAGGTGATGGTCACTGGGTTGCGGTTAAAAACATCCTTAAGTATCTTAGACGAACTAAGGATGCTTTCTTAATCTATCGAGATGGAGAACTTGAGGTAACTGGGTTTACCGATGCAAGTTTCCAAACCGATAAAGACGACTGTAAGTCGCAATCCGGGTACATATTTTGTTTGAACAATGAAGCAGTGAGCTAGAAATCTTCCAAGCAAGAGACTGTTGCCGATTCAACAACAGAAGAAGAATATATCGTTGCAGCTGAGGCAACACAAGAGGTAGTTTGGATCAGTAAATTCCTAATTGGATTAGGAGTAGTTCCATTAGCAGCTGAGCCCGTTCCTTTGTATTGTGACAATAATGGGGCTATAACGCAGTCTAAGGAACTGCAGTCTCATCAACGATCCAAGCATGTAATTCGACATTTCCATCTGATTCGTGATATCATACATCGTGGTGATGTGAAGATCGAGAAGGTCGCATCAGATGACAACATTGCAGATCCGCTGACGATGGCTATTTCTTAGCAAAATTTTGAGCGACATGTACATAGTTCATGTGTTAGATACTTGAGTGATTAGCTATAGGCCTAGTGGGAGATTGTTGGACAATTATGTCTCATAACATCACTATTTGTAAAAGACATTGTGGTTTTTGTATAAATTAACTATGTGACAAAGGAAATTGCTATTTTATCATTTTGTAATTAGATTACTTTAATATATAAATGATAAAAGTCATTTTGATTAGTTCCAGATTAATAAGATATGAGACAGTATCAATCCACGTAAGGTTTAATCATTAAATATCCCTAGTCGTAGTATTATCGAGACTGGACATCGATAATACGGAATAGACTAGTATTGCACTTGTGCGCGTTATGGAAGCATCACGACATAGTTCTCATATATTTGGGTATTGGATACTCATGCAAGTGTAATATGAGATTTTGTTTACCGATGGTACGGAAATAGCTTCGCTCTGGATAGACCCCTCGGAATCCTATTGGTAGTATGACTATGTGTCTATGAGAATCCGAATCAGGTTAGGTGTATTTGGTCTTAACCTGAGACTTGCATTGCTAATACTTATGACAATCAATACGCTTTGGTTTTGCTCTTCCGGGGCTTTAACAGGTTCTGTGGACACCTCTTTTGGGTTTATTGAGAATCGTAGTGTATTGGGTATGATGTCAAGATGGAAGTATCACTCCAGTCATATGGAGATGATGATTACGCAGGGATACAGAACTGGTACTCTAATATGTTGCAACTATCGGGATAATATAACAAGGTCATGATTATCCGATTAAAGAGACTTGTTGCTAGTGATCCGATATATGCTTCGTACGGGGCAGACACAATTCCAACCCCAGGCCTAGCATGTGACATCCGATACTGGATCGTAATATGAAATAAATTGTATACTATGTCTGATATATATTATATATTCTTCATTGAATATTTCTGGAGAATTGGGTAGGCACGGTGCTTTGCTAGAAGCCAACCATGTCTTGTAAATTGGTAAGAACATGGTACGGGGTACGCGCGTGGTCGGATAGATCAACGACCGAATTTACTGCCAATATATCCAGGGATCTCTTGGGTCGCTTCCCAAAGATTCACCGATGACATTTGACTCGAACAGAATTAATCTAGGATTAATTAAGAGAGAGAAAATTACTCTTGGATTAATTGCGGTAATAATTTATCTGGGATAAAATTCTAATAGAAGAAAGAACGTGATTAATTTGGAATTAATAGATTAAAAAATTTATTGGATATATTAATAGAAATCAGATTTCAAAGCGGAATTAAAATTGGATTTTAATTCGGGCGAACGAATTAATTTAGAATTAATTCGCGAGTGACTTTCGTAATAATTTTGCTAGGCATTATTATTTAATTAAATTTGATTTAATTACGTCGCGACGGAAAATTCGTTTAATCGGATTAAACGAACCCGAGCCTGAAGGTGTTGAGCAAACCCACTATAATTTTGAATTTAAAGTGGGGCCCACTAACTTACATCAAGTGTCTACTTTTGTGATGGACATCTAGTCACCTTTTTGGTGATGGAAGTAGTTGAATACATTAATTTTGTTTTTCCCTCCAACACACTTTATCTTTTTGGAAAAGATATACACCATTTTGTAAGTTGATTTTGGTATGTGTTTTAGAAACAAAATATCAAAAAACCAAAAACTATCTCTTCTCCTCTCATGTGGCCGAAACTCTCCCCATTTTGTTCATGATTTTTGCTTCAAAAATCTTCATTGCTAGCACATAAGGAGTCTTGTGAGGTGATAGGGAAACTCATCCTTGGATTGCATTCAACATACAAAGCTTGGAGCTTCCGAAACTCAAAGCTTTTTGAAATCCTACATCCGCTCATTGTAAGTATTTTTCCGCAACTTCTTTGATTATTCACACATGAAATCATGACTTTTAGATCCTTGGCATGTTCTAGGAACACCTACAATGGTATCAGAGAGCCAATTTTAAGCATGATTTGTTTTAGGGTTTATATACTTTAATTTGGGTATTTTTGCTTGGAGCTTGATTTTTCCAAACTGATTGTTTGGTTATGCTTAGATTAGGATAACTTAGAGTTATTCATGATTGGATTTGAGAAAAATTAATTGGATCCATTTTTCCCAAAATATGAAGCTTGGCCGAATACACCATAGTGGATAACTCATGGTGATTTTTTGATTTTAGACCATTGGATGTGTTTAAAGCATGATATGTATGTTGATTGTTGATTTAATTAGATTGAAATAAAAATTGGTTAAGATTATGCTAAATTGTCGTGAGCATGATAATCATGGAATGAGTTGTTTTGCTTCAATTTTTGCTGGACATTAGTTGGTTAATTAAAGCATTATTAATTAGTTTAATTGGTGTTTTGGAAATATTGATTTAACTAATTAATTATTGCTATTAAACTTTAATTAAAATTAATGTGAAATTTGGAATTTTGTATTAATTAAAATTAGTCTTTAATTTTGAATTGGGCTAATATTGTTGTATTTGGGCTTAATGGGCTTGGTTGGGCGAAGCTTGGTTTAAGACAATTGGATTGGATCCAAATTGGACCTAAAACCATTCCATAAAGTCTATATAGAATAATTGGACCTTTAAATTTTAATTGGGCCTAATGGGCCTAAATTGATTTTTTGGCAAATAGAGTGATTCCTAAATTGGGCCTTGGCATTTGAGTTTGATCCATATTGGCCAAAGCCCATGCCTTAAGAATTAATTAAAAACCCATTGGACTTTAATTAAATTGACATTGGAAGTTAATTGGGCCTTTGAGACCCATTAAGATTGGATTTAGAATCTAAGTCTAAAAGGCGCTAAAAGAAGTGTAATTATTTAATTTGGAATTAAATTAGAATTAGTATTGAATACAAATTAAATTGGATTTAAAATTACAGTTCGATATAATTCAAGAATACGCACTTTGAGTACTTGATGAGTGGTATTTATATCACTTATTCCCACTCATTTGACCTAATATTTCGTATAGTTTCTCGAGTTTTGTGAACGTTTTGATGTATTTTGTGTTATTTTGCAGATAAATAAAGTTTGGAAAGCATTGGAGGCAATTTGGGGCAAAAACGGACAAAAATGCGTCAACAGAGATATTTTGGTCTTTAGTGCGTCGCGACGCTGAAGACTTGCGCGTCGCGACGTCTAAAATGCGCCGAACAGTGCTAACGTGCGCCGGGTCCACAAATGAGAATCTGAGAAAAGTTTGACTTTGCTAAAATGTGCCGTGCCACGTGTCACCATCACAGGCGATCTTCTAACATGCGCCGTGCCACATGTCAGCATCCTACGGTGCCGACAGTCATCATCGCCACGTGTTCCACGTGTCATTCCATGTCATTAGCCACGTCAGCAAGTCAACAAGTCAACATTGCCACCTCACTGCCACATCATCATCAGCCAATCAGGAAGTGACACGTGTCGCAATTCTACGGTACCGACAGTCTATTTCCCACGTGTTGCCACGTCACCACCACGTCATCGCCACGTCAGCATAAATAATTGAGTATCTAATCCTTATCTGACACGTGGCGGATAAGAATCTCAGCGACCAATCAGAAGCCGCCACCTGTCACAATAATTGAAGCCCAACCACTGTGCCACGTGTCACCTTATCAGCTTATCCAGAATCTTCAAACCAGCGAACCAGAGCGTGCCACGTCGACAAAAGCTGGCGTAGCGACGCTGAGGGCTCTGGCGTCGCGACGCTGGAAGCCTACCGAGGCCTATAAATTAAGCTCGAGATTTCAGAATTGAATGCACCACTCTCTCTCTTATAATCTTTCTAAAGAGAGAGTTTCTCTCTCTACTTCTTTTAATTTTTAGTTTTTTAGTTTTTTTAGTTTTGTAATTAATTTTAATTACGTTTTGTTAATACAGTTTTTAATTTAATTTCTCTCTACTTGAACGATACGTGAGCTTGCGTTATACGTGTGTGTTTACGCCGGTCAAGTTTTTGGCGCCGTTGCCGGGGACTTATTTATCTTTTACTATTAGTTTAGGGGTTAGATACGTTACTTGTATCTAATTTCTTTTTACTTATTGTTTTTGTTTTCTTGTGTTTCAGGTTCTCAGAAACTACATGAGACGAACCAGAAGCTTTGAACTCCGACCGCTTGAACCAGAAATTGAAAGAACCATCAGACAGTTGAGAAGGGAAAGGCGAGAAGGCCAAGAAGCTTTAGTCAACATGGAACCTGAACCTTTGAACGTTGGACCACCAATTCCCATTCGAGACAGAACCATTCCGGTGGTTGACAGACTCATTTCTTGCATTGTACTCCCTCCCTTACTAGCAAATGCGTGTGACATCAAAACATGCATTCAGATGATTCAGCAGTCAGTTCAATTCGGGGGGAATGCAACTGAAGATCCTAATGCCCACGTCAGTAACTTCCTGGAAGTTTGCGGCACTTTTAACTATAACAAAGCATCAGAAGAAGCAATGAGATTGCGAGTTTTTCCATATTCCCTGAAGGACAGAGCTAAAGCTTGGCTACATTCACTACTAGCAGGTTCTATCACAACTTGGAACACTTTAGCCACCAAATTTCTTGCAAAGTACTTTCCACCAGCCAGAACCGGAAAGCTGAGGAATGACATCACATCATTTGTACAACAAGATTCAGAATCCCTCTGCGAAGCTTGGGAAAGGTATAAAGATTTACTCTGGAAATGTCCTCACCATGAGATTCCAAAATGGCTTCAAGTCCAAACATTCTATAATGGGCTTTTTGGAATAATGAGAACCACAATCGATGCTGCTGCTAGAGGAGTCTTGATGGCAAAAGGAGAAGATCAAGCCTGAGACCTAATCGAAGAAATGGCCAACAACAATTCCTTGTGGCCAACAGAAAGGAGCATGATCCAAATAATTGCAGGAATTTATGAAGTTGGAGCAAACACAGCAGTGAATACTAGGCTGGATCAGATATGCAAATGTCTAAAAACACTTAGCACGCAAGTTGTGAAAATCCCTGGAACCACAAGTTCACCATATGGAGGAGCACCAGAGTCGAACCAACTTGAAGAAACAGTGAATTATGTTAGCAATTTCAACAGGCAGGGGAACAATCCATATTCCAACACCTACAATCCAGGGTGGAGGAATCATCCCAATTTTTCATGAAGCAACAATTCAGGCCAACATCAAAACTATCCACCACCTGAATTCCAGCAACAGAACAAAAGCCAGGAGCATGCAAATGAACCAGGAATAACAGAAGTGTTAACCCACTTGAAAAAGATAGAAGCAAAACACGACTCTCACGCAGCAAGATATGATGCTATGTTTCAATCCCAAGCAGCATTAATTCAAAGTCAATCTGCTTCTATTAAAGCACTGGAGAATCAAATTGGACAACTGGCAAATGCTCAGAGTTACAGACCGCCAGTTACCCTTCCTAGCAACACAGAGCCAAATCCAAGGAACATGGGGAAGGAGCAATGTCATGCCATCATGTTAAAAAGCAGTACTGAAATCAACAAAGATGTTGGAGCCAAAACAAATGCTGAGGAAGTTCCAAAAGAAACAAAGCAACAGATGGAGGAAAAAGAAGCAAAGGAAAAAGAACAGATCACTCCACCTCCACCTTTTCCTCAACGTCTTCAGAAGAACAAATTGGACAAGCAATTTTCCCGGTTCCTGGAGATCTTCAAAAAGCTGCATATCAACATTCCATTTGCAGAAGCGTTGGAACAAATGCCCACCTATGCCAAATTCATGAAAGATATTCTTTCACGAAAACGGAGATTGGGAGATTACGAGACAGTAGCATTAACAGAAGAATGCAGTGCCATCATTCAGAGGAAACTTCCCCCGAAGTTGAAAGATCTTGGCAGTTTCACTGTTCCTTGCGTCATAGGAGAACATAACTTTGGTAAGGATTTGTGTGATTTAGGTGCGAGTGTTAACTTGATGCCTTTTTCTATTTTCAGGAAATTACAGATTGGAGAAACAATGCCAACTTCAGTCTCACTACAACTTGCTGATAGAACGCTCGTATTTCCGAGAGGTGTAGTTGAAGATGTGCTGGTTAAGGTTGACAAATTCATTTTCCCAGCAGATTTTATTGTCCTTGATATAGAGGAAGACGCAGACGTGCCAATCATCATTGGGAGACCATTCTTGGCTACAGGTCGAACCATTATTGATGTACAAAAAGGAGAATTAACCATGAGGGTACAAGACCAAGAAGTAACATTCAATGTTTTCAAAGCCATAAATTTCCCAGATGATGAAAAGAAGGAGGAATGTTTCAAACTCGATGTGATACACAGTACCATTCAGAACTCTGATGAAAGATAAAGTTCTACTGACAAACTTAAAGCATGTCAATTACCTGTGGAGCCTGAAGATAAAGCACACTGCCTACTGAAAGAGTCAATTCTTGCTCTACAAGCAACAGAAGAGAAAAAGTTCCACCAGCTCAACGAATTGGAGGAATTTCACAATCAGCCTTTTGAGGATGCTAAATTGTACAAAGAAAAGGGCAAGAAAAGACATGATGAAAAGTTAGTGCGCATACAACTGGAACCAGGGCAGAAGGTACTGTTAAACAAATCAAGGGTGAAATTCTTCCCATGGAAGCCAAAATCACGGTGGTCAGGTCTATTTGTGATCACCAAAGTTTTACCAAATAGAGCCGTTGAGATACATGATCCTGACGCTAACAAAACATTCAAGGTTAAAAACAAGCGTGTCAAGCACTACTGGGGAAAATCATTTAAGCTACAAAAAGAAAGTGTTACACTTTCAGATCCAGCTTAACGTTCGAGAAGTCAAGTCTGGCTGACGACTTTAAACTTAGCGCTAGCAGGGAGGCAACCCATGCAATTTGTGTATATATTGTAATTTGGTGTGTTTTATTTTTGTGTGTTTAATTTTTGCAGGATTAGTCATTTCAATATGGAAGAAGCTCTCGCAAATCTTCGCAAGCAATTTCCTTTTCTCCTCAAAAATCTCTGATGAAAGTATACAAAGCTCGCTTGGAACGGATGAGGTTATTGACAATCCATGGTATTCCTAATGATATTCGTTGGTAATTGAAGCACGAGTCTGATTGGCAGGTGAGTCTTCTGACTCTTTTATTTCACATCTGCCTGGTTTTGGAAGAAGCACATGCAAAAACGTAGAGCTAAGCAAATGGGTGTTTGTTTCAAATGTGCACGATTTAATTGCAACACTCGTTGTCGTTCTTTAGGAATGGTGTCTGATAATCGCGAAGACAAAATTAAATTCATTAGGGATGGCTTGAGTAAGGAGTCTTTAGATGATATATCTTTAACTCTTGAGACGCATCCCAGTTGATATGTTCACATAGCCATTCGCAAATTACATACACAATTCCAAAAAGAAAGACAACTGTTAAGTCTCGGGAATTTGACTCAAAAAGACCCTGTTTGCCAATTTATAAGAAAATTGGATGGGAAGCTTGTCCCTGACGCATAGACGTCGATCAAGCCGCCACGTTTCTTGTAAATATTATATCTCTTTGTCTTTTCCTAATAATTGTAATTTGTTTTGTTGTTTTCTTTTATTTTCTCCGACAAGATCCAGACCTTTTTGACTATCACGATTTGTTTAACTAATAATTGTCATTTGGCAGTACTAGTGCTATTATTTTACTCACCCTTTCAGGTATTATAAATTCAACTCATCATTGCACATTTGAAGACATCCAGAGTAAAACATGGAAGCCACTTCAAGAAGACGAGTTGAAAACATTTGTGTGTTTTGCGGTAGTAGTGTTGGTACTAAACCACAATACGTAGAAGCAATCTCGGACTTATGGGGATCGTTTCAAAGGCTGTACAGGAAGGATGCAGTCACGTTTTGGGAATCATCCCAAAACCCTTGGCAGAAGCAAATCTTATTGAACCATCAAACGGAGAGGAACTGATCGTGCCAGGTATGTCTGAACGACTGGTAGAAATGATTAACCGTGCTGATGCTTTTATTGCTTTGCCAGGTGGCTTGGGCACATTGGAGGAAATTTTTATAGTTCTATCTTGGGCGAACCTGAACATACACCAGAAACCGCTTGGACTGTTTAATGTTAATGGATTTTATGATTTTCTTTGTGTGTTTCTTGATGATGCTCGGAGAAATGGGTTCTTGTCAAAACCTTTGAAAGAACTCATCTTTACTGCCAGAACTACTCCGGATCTAATAGACCAACTCATAGCCTATGAACCACAAGTTGACCCTATCATTTCAAAGATAAATTGGTTCGAAGACGATCGTGGTAAAAGACGTCGGATTAATCTGGATCTTAACCTTTAATTTCCTGTAGAATTTCAGCTAACCAGGTATTATTTTCTAAACTCTTCTTCTACTTTTTAAGACATTGGGGACAATGTCTCATTTAGGTTTGGGGGAGGGAATTAGTTGATCAATACCTTATTTTTAGTTTGTGTGTTATTTTTATTTTTAGTCCAAAATTTTTCGAAAAATACAAAAAAATTGAAAATTTTTCAAAAATTACAAAAATATTTTGCATTTTTTGTTTTTATTTTGACTAAAAGGGTGAAATTGGTAAGAGATAGCTGAGTAAGGAGTTTCCACTCCTGAGACTTATCTCAAACCTATTTCAAAACAAGTTAATTTTTGTTTATTTCATTTTGAATTATTTAATTTGTGAATTCTCCTTAAAACGGACTAAAATGAATCTTCATATGTTCAGTTAGCAGATATTATCAACATATATAGTAACATACAAACATGAGCTAAAATTGAAAAGTTTGTAATATTCAGTGCTCTAGTTTAATTGGAGGAAACATCTCAAAAAAGTAGTGGAGTAAAAAAAAAAAAAAACAAAAAAAACGTCTGAGATCCGAGTTATTAAGTCTGTAAGGGTGTTTTAAACACCTAGTGCCCTAAAACAACTGGTTTGGGAGTCACTGGCCCAAAGCTCGTTACATGGATCGAAGATGCTGCAAATATATATATCTGAAGTATGAGTAATTAAGTCCGTAGGGGTGTCTTAACACCTGGTGCCCTAAAACCAACTGGTTTGGGAGCCACCGATCCAACGCTCGTTACAAGATGGAAGATATTGTATATAAATAAAAAATAGAAAAAAATCAAAGAAAAAATCAGAAAAATGAGAAAAATTATTCCATTGCTGCAAAAAGGTGTGAAATCTGATAGAACTTTAGGACAAAAATATTACTCTCTTCTCAACTGCACTTATGACTGTTGTGGGCAAAAATGAGTTGATTAATATTTTGTTGGCTGTGTATATGGAGAATGGTAAATATAAGTGGAGAATAAAACAAAACAACTAGTAACTTGGAGTAGAAGTTTCACCTGATTAGTCACTAACATCTTTATTCTCTTTTCGCTTGTCTTTTTGCTTTTGTGTGCATTAGTTTTATTACCTTTTTACTTTTGTAAAAATGTTTGTGGGTATCATTACTGTAAGCCCTCACGAGACTACAACTCGTCCACTAGGGACACCTAGGGGGTTTAAAGGCTTGTTGCATATGCTAAATGCAACCGTGATCCCTACGAAAGTGGCTTAGTTAATTTATTTATGTTATTTTACTCTATGTTTTGCTCGAGGACTAGCAAAATGTTAGGTTTGGGGGTGTGATGAGTGGTATTTATATCACTTAATCCCACTCATTTGACCTAATATTCCGTATAGTTTCTCGAGTTTTGTGAACGTTTTGATGTATTTTGCAGATAAATAAAGTTTTGAAAGCATTGGAGGCAATTTGGGGCAAAAACGGACAAGAATGTGTCAATGGAATTTTGGTTTTTAGCACGTCGCGACGCCGAAGACTTGCGTCGCGACGTCTAAAATGCACCGAACAGTACTAACGTGCGCCGGGTCCACAAATCAAAATCTGAGAAAAGTTTGACTTTTCTAAAATGCGCCGTGCCACGTGTCACCATCACAGCCGATCTGCTAACATGCGCCGTGCCACGTGTCAGCATCCTACGGTGCCGACAGTCATCATCGCCACGTGTTCCACGTGTCATTCCATGTCATCAGCCACGTCAGCAAGTCAACAAGTCAACATTGCCACCTCACTGCCACATCATCATCAGCCAATCAGGAAGTGACACGTGTCGCAATTCTACGGTGCCGCCACATCACCGCCACGTCACCGCCACGTCATCGCCACGTCAGCATCAATAATTGAGTATCTAATCCTTATCTGACACGTGGCGGATAAGAATCTCAGCGACCAATCAGAAGCCGCCACGTGTCACAATAATTGAAGCCCAACCACCGCGCCACGTGTCACCTTATCAACTTATCAAGAATCTTCAAACCAGCGAACCAGAGCGTGCCATGTCGACAAAAGCTGGCGTAGCGACGCTGAGGGATCTGGCATCGCGACGCTGGAAGCCTACCGAGGCCTATAAATTGAGCTCGAGATTTCAGAATTGAATGCACCACCCTCTCTCTTATAATCTTTCTAAAGAGAGAGTTTATCTCTCTACTTTCTTTTAATTTTTAGTTTTTTAGTTTTTTTAGTTTTGTAATTAATTTTAATTACGTTTTGTTAATATAGTAATTTAATTTTTACTTTTTACTTTTTACAGTTTTTATTATTTACCATGAGGAGGTAACTCCCCCAGCTAGGGTGAAAGGTAATTCTTTTACTGTTACTATTAGATTAATCTCCCTTAAAAATGATATATTCACTATTTAAAATATTGACTTAAAAAGGATACCGCCAGATTGGTCGGTTGGTAATTTAATTTTGGTTCCGCCTTTATGGCTGGTTGGACTTAATTTGACTTAATCAGGTTACCGCCTATATGGCTGGTTGGAAAAAGAATCACAAGTTTATATATTATTTTATGGGAGATATCTAAATTAGTAGTAGTAAAAGTAATTCCTTTTACCTTAGCATTTTATTTTATTGTAATTTACTTTTCAGTATTTACTTTACCGCATTTTTACTTTATGTCTTTTATTTTCAAGTTTTTACTAGCCCTAGTTATGTGTTGTAACTAAATTAGTTATCTGGGGTTGTGATGAAATCCAATATCACCGTTTTATAAGGGTTAGATTATAGCTTGGGTAATATCAAGATTTATTTATTGAGTCTTAAACTTAATGCTTTTTCATTAACTGGCCATTAATAAAATTGATCTGGTAAATCTAAAATGAACTAGACATAGGGATTTTAGGTTTCAGCCTTAGACTCAATAGCCCACGATCTTCCTTGAGGATAGATAACCATTTAATAGATTTCCTTACAGGATAGGAATATACCTGTCGGGCGGGGGTAGCCATAATTGGAACTTAAACTTAATGAATCCAGATAATTTGGTTGACATAGACATATGGTTCAATTGGGTTAAACTGGGTATTTGTGTCTGACCATCGACAGAGGCTTACACATAATTTAGTGTTCCAGGTTAATAAATCAATATATTACCCAACTATAAGTTAACCACTTCATCTTTAAAATGATATTGGAAGAAATCACAACCCTAGATATTTTTAATATTGAATTTTCTTAAAACCTATTTTCGACAATTTTATTTATTTTTAAATTTAGAATCGTCACCATCTCAAATCAATCAATCAACTTGTTAGATATTAGTAATCATTTGACCTCATAAAATTAATATTTTAGATATTAAGTCATCGTGGGATCGATATTTTTATACTACTTGAACGATACGTGCGCTTGCGTTATACGTGTGTGTTTACGCCGGTCAAGTTTTTGTGTGATGAGTGGTAAATCTATCACTATTTCCCACTCATTTAACCTAATATTTTGTATATTTTCTCGAGTTTTGTGAACGTTTTGATGTATTTTGTGTTATTTTGCAGATAAATAAAGTTTGGAAAGCATTGGAGGCAATTTGGGGCAAAAACGGACAAAAATGCGTCAACAGGGATATTTTGGTCTTTAGCGCGTCGCGACGCCAAGCCTTCTATATCGCGACGTCTAACATGCGCCGAACAGTGCTAACGTTCGCCGGGTCCACAAATCAAAATCTGAGAAAAGTTTGACTTTACTAAAATGCGTCGTGCCACGTGTCACCATCACAGCCGATATGCTAAAATGCGCTGTGCCACGTGTCAGCATCCTACGGTGCCGACAGTCATCATCGCCACGTGTGCCACGTGGCATCCTATGTGTCTCCATGTCATCAGCCACATCAGCAAGTCAACAGGTCAACATTGCCACGTGTCGTGCCACATCATCATCAACCAATCAGGAAGTGACACGTGTCGCAATTCTACGGTGCCGACAGTCTCTTTCCCACGTGTCGCCACGTCACTACCACGTCATCGTCACGTCAGCATCAATAATTGAGTATCTAATCCTTATCTGACACCTGGTGGATAAGAATCTCCTCGACCAATAAGAAGGCGCCACGTGTCACAATAATTGAAGCCCAACCACCGCGCCACGTGTCACCTTATCAGCTTATCCAGAATCTTGAAACCAGCGAACCAGAGCGTGCCACGTCGATAAAAGCTGGCGTAGCGACGCTGAGGGCTCTGGCGTCGCGACGCTGGAAGCCTACCGAGGCCTATAAATTGAGCTCGAGATTTCAGAATTGAATGCACCACTCTCTCTCTTATAATCTTTCTAAAGAGAGAGTTTCTCTCTCTACTTTCTTTTAATTTTTAGTTTTTTAGTTTTTTAGTTTTGTAATTAATTTTAATTACGTTTTGTTAATATAGTAATTTAATTTTTACTTTTTACTTTTTACAGTTTTTATTATTTACCATGAGGAGGTAACTCCCCCAGCTTGGGTGAAAGGTAATTCTTTTACTGTTACTATTTAGATTAATCTCCCTTAAAAATAATATATTCACTATTAAAAATATTGACTTAAAAGAATACCGCCAGATTGGTCGGTTGGTAATTTAATTTTGGTTCCGCCTTTATGGCTGGTTGGACTTAATTTGACTTAATCAGGTTACCGCCTATATGGCTGGTTGGAAAAAGAATCACAAGTTTATATATTATTTTATGGGAGATATCTAAATTAGTAGTAGTAAAAGTAATTCCTTTTACCTTAGCATTTTATTTTATTGTAATTTACTTTTCAGTATTTACTTTACCGCATTTTTACTTTATGTCTTTTATTTTCAAGTTTTTACTAGCCCTAGTTATGTGTTGTAAGTAAATTAGTTATCTGGGGTTGTGATGAAATCCAATATCACCGTTTTATAAGGGTTAGATTATAGCTTGGTAATATCAAGATTTATTTATTGAGTCTTAAACTTAATGATTTTTCATTAACTGGCCATTAATAAAATTGATCTGGTAAATCTAAAATGAACTAGACATAGGGATTTTAGGTTTCAGCCTTAGACTCAATAGCCCACGATCTTCCTTGAGGATAGATAACCCTTTAATAGATTTCCTTACAGGATAGGAATATACCTGTCGGGCGGGGGTAGCCATAATTGGAACTTAAACTTAATGAATCCAGATAATTTGGTTGACATAGACATATGGTTCAATTGGGTTAAACTGGGTATTTGTGTCTGACCATCGACAGAGGTTTACACATAATTTAGTGTTCCAGACGTATAACGCAAGCGCACGTATCGTTCAAGTAGTATAAAAATATCGATCCCACGAGGACTTAATATCTAAAATATTAATTTTATGAGGTCAAATGATTACTAATATCTAACAAGTTGATTGATTGATTTGAGATGGTGACGATTCTAAATTTAAAAATAAATAAAATTGTCGAAAATAGGTTTTAAGAAAATTCAATATTAAAAACTATCTAGGGTTGTGATTTCTTCCAATATCATTTTAAAGATGAAGTGGTTAACTTATAGTTGGGTAATATATTGATTTATTAACCTGGAACACTAAATTATGTGTAAGCCTCTGTCGATGGTCAGACACAAATACCCAGTTTAACCCAATTGAACCATATGTCTTTGTCAACCAAATTATCTGGATTCATTAAGTTTAAGTTCCAATTATGGCTACCCCGCCCGACATGTATATTCCTATCATGTAAGGATATCTATTAAAGGGTTATCTATCCTCAAGGAAGATCGTGGGCTATTGAGTCTAAGGCTAAAACCTAAAATCCCTATGTCTAGTTCATTTTAGATTTACCAGATCAATTTTATTAATGGCCAGTTAATGAAAAAGCATTAAGATTTAGACTCAATAAATAAATCTTTATATTACCCAAGCTATAATCTAACCCTTATAAAACGGTGATATTGGATTTCATCACAACCCCAGATAACTAATTTAGTTACAACACATAACTAGGGCTAGTAAAAACTTGAAAATAAAATACATAAAGTAAAAATGCGGTAAAGTAAATACTGAAAAGTAAATTACAATAAAATAAAATGCTAAGGTAAAAGGAATTACTTTTACTACTACTAATTTAGATATCTCCCATAAAATAATATATAAACTTGTGATTCTTTTTCCAACCAGCCATATAGGCGGTAACCTGATTAAGTCAAATTAAGTCCAACCAGCCATAAAGGCGGAACCAAAATTAAATTACCAACCGACCAATCTGGCGGTATCATTTTTAAATCAATATTTTAAATAGTGAATATATTATTTTTAAGGGAGATTAATCTAAATAGTAACAGTAAAATAATTACCTTTCACCCTAGCTGGGGAAGTTACCTCCTCATGGTAAATAATAAAAACTGTAAAAAGTAAAAAGTAAAAATAAAATTACTATATTAACAAAATGTAATTAAAATTAATTACAAAACTAAAAAAACAAAAAAAACTAAAAATTAAAAGAAAGTAGAGAGAGAAACTCTCTCTTTAGAAAGATTATAAGAGAGAGAGTGGTGCATTCAATTCTGAAATCTCGAGCTCAATTTATAGGCCTCGGTAGGCTTCCAGCGTCGCGACGCCAGAGCCCTCAGCGTCGCTACGCCATCTTTTGTCGACGTGGCACGCTCTGGTTCACTGGTTTGAAGATTCTGGATAAGCTGATAAGGTGACACGTGGCGCGGTGGTTGGGCTTCAATTATTGTGACATGTGGCGGCTTCTGATTGGTCGCTGAGATTCTTATCCGCCACGTGTCAGAGAAGGATTAGATACTCAATTATTGATGCTGACGTGGCGATGACGTGGCGACACATGGGAAAGAGACTGTCGGCACCGTAGAATTGCGACACGTGTCACTTCCTGATTGGCTGATGATGATGTGGTAGTGAGGTGGTAATGTTGACTTGTTGACTTGCTGACGTGGCTGATGACATGGAATGACACGTGGAACACGTGGCGATGATGACTGTCGGCACCGTAGGATGCTGACACGTGGCACGACGCATGTTAGCAGATCGGCTGTGATGGTGACACGTGGCACGGCGCATTTTAGCAAAGTCAAACTTTTCTCAGTTTCTGATTTGTGGACCCGGCGCACGTTAGCACTGTTCGGCACATTTTAGACGTCGCGCGCGCAAGTCTTCAGCGTCGCGACGCGCTAAAGACCAAAATATCCCTGTTGACGTATTTTTGTCCATTTTTGCCCCAAATTGCCTCCAATGCTTTCAAAACTTTATTTATCTGCAAAATAACACAAAATACATCAAAACGTTCACACAACTCGAGAAAATATACGAAATTTTAGGTCAAATGAGTGGGAATAAGTGATATAAATACCACTCATCAGTACTTATTCTTAAACGAGTTGGACTCGCGCAAATCAAATCGTTGTTTGAACATTGGATGATCATTAATTCAAAGATTAATTAATTGGATTATATTTATTGAATAACATACTTTGTGTGAATACATGGATGTATTGTATGAATAATGTATATCAGATGGAAATTAAAAGGGTGAGGGTAATTTTGTAAATTGTTGTTATAAATTTTGAATTTATTAAATTGGACCTGTGTGTCCAGCCTTTTATCTCTTAACTCTTTGTATTTCTCTTCTCACCAATTCCCCTCAATATTAATGAGGTTTGTTTAATGTATTATGTAATTGGGTAGAAGTTAGAATAGTGCTAGCGGGAGAGAGTAAAGTGAGAGATTTGTTCTAGGAACAATTTGTTGAATATCCGTCCGCATATTGTTATTATTTATTTCGCGCCTTATTATGCTTTTAGAATGCATGCTTAAGGGTGTATTATGAGACCTAATCAAAGATAATAAATTGGTTGCCAATTTACGTGAAAAAACCCTCAATACAATATTAAGCGATTTCCTTCCATTGAGTGGTTCTCTCTCAAGATCCAAGATTGGCATTGGTTTGTTGGCCAAAGTCAAGATCAATGTCCATCGCGGATGTG
Organism: Zanthoxylum bungeanum; assembly: GCA_019454045.1. Lineage (NCBI taxonomy): Eukaryota > Viridiplantae > Streptophyta > Magnoliopsida > Sapindales > Rutaceae > Zanthoxylum > Zanthoxylum bungeanum. The sequence goes on along the minus strand of SKCR01026379.1, from coordinate 15,432 downwards.
TTTGAACCACGAAAGCTTTGTTCCATATCGCATGTCTTGGGCGGTTGTGACTTTTTGGCCAAAGTCAAGGTCACTTCTAGTTCATCGACGTGGATTACGAAGCTTTCCCACTGTCAATGGGTCCCGCTTAACTGGAATCATTAAGCTTGTTGAGCCAAAGCCAAGGCTTAGTTGATTCAGAGGAAAAGGTTAGGAAATATATTGGATATATTGACATATATGTTTTGGACTTGGAGATCCACCTACCAGATCTAGGAATTGGATGAGATCTAATTGATCTTAGAGATCTACCTAGTTAAGTAACATACAACTTGTTCGCCAAAGTCAAGGTTGTCTGTTATTTAACGGGATCCTAGCCCACTAGGAAGCAAGGTTTCCTGAGTACTCAACAGAGGGTTAGAGGCTCGCCGAAAAATAGTGGGAGGCCAGTATTGAATTTACAATTTCGTTCAAATACTTGTCAAATACTCATTTTCAAATTATTTTTGTCATTTTATATATTTATATCAATGGGACTAATATTTTATTATTTTCTTGTAACAGTTGGACTGTACCCAAAATCGTTAATTGAATAATTAGACTATTGTAATTAAGATGGCTGGAAAGGTCAATGTTAGGGACATTATCGTGGGCAAAAATGTCTTTAATGGTGTGAACTTTCCTGAATGGGATATGATCCTCATGATTGTCCTGGGGGCTGAGAGATTGCTCTATGCGATAGAGAGACCTCTTGGGCCTAAGTCCGGAATTGAGCAGCTGCTTGAGCCTTGAGCTTTGGAAGACTCACAGTGATGACAACTCAACTGCTCAATTCGTCATGCTTGCTGCAATAATGATCATTCTCGATTGATAATTGATTGCTGAGTTATTTGTTTACTAAATAAAATAATGTATCACAAATAATGTTCATTATCGATTGATAAAAATGTTTACGTACAGTTACATACCTTCTACTTCAAAACACTTGTTTGGGATGTATCATTTTTGCTAAGATCATATTTACCAGGTTAGTCATTGTTGGGGTTAGCCTGGAGGAAGTGCACTGACAGATGAAATTGACTTTTAAATTTTTGGTAAAAATACAAAACTGACCCACTAACTTTCACGTTTTCTTCATTTCAGTCCTCTAACTTTCAATTTTTGTCAATTCAAGGTTCCGTTATAAATTCGCCGTTACTAATGCCAAAACGATGTCGTTTCATTTTTTTTTCGGAATTAAAGAAAAATATAAAATAAAATAAAAAAACCTTCTCTAATTTAGAGGACGCCCTTCGCCCTTCTCTGAATCAGACAGAGAAGGGGACGCCCTTCTCTGAATCAGAGAATGGGCGTTCCCCTTCTCTGATTCAGAGAAGTTTTTTTTTAGATTTTTCTTTAATTCCGAAAAAAAAAATAAAAAAAAATGAAAACGGCGTCGTTTTGGCATCAGTAACAGTGAATTTGTAATGGAGCCTTGAATTGACAAAAATTGAAAGTTATAGGACTGAATTGACAAAACTGAAAGTTAGAGGACTGAAATGAAAAAACATGAAAGTTAGAGGGTCAGTTTTGCATTTTTGCCTAATTTTTTTATTCCAGATAAATTAACTGATATCATATATCGTTAATATATCCGTATTTCATCCAAAATCATTTATTAATATCAAATATTAAAAGTGATTTCACATAAAGACTAATAATAAAAATTAAATTACACAAACTAGAGTCACCACATATGAAATGCTCAAGAACAGTTCCTGACATACCTAGAGTGGTAGATACACTCTAGAATGGTAATTAGTTAGCAAATAATCTTATTAAGTTTTAATTACTTTAATTAAACTTAATTGATTACACATGATTCTAAATTTGAGTTTCCTAATTTTTCATCACCAAAATTAAAGGAAATACATATATAACAATATATGTAAATAATTGAATTAAACAAACAATTTATACGTTATATAGATTACATTAATCCTTAACCTTTGAGCTCCAATTTATTTATTCCTTTAATCTTTCTCAGTTTGGTGACAAAGAAATACTAACCCCTAATTTTGCGAACTAAAAAAATGACTTAACAAAATTTTCCAAGCCAAAAAACTATAGACACTGGATTTCGCCTGAGGTCCACAATCGAAAATTGTATGATGGGGCACTAGCGATCCTGCAAAACAAAGGTAGAGTGAGTGTGGAGAGTCTACCCATCGATGTGGTGGGTGCCGTAGGTACTCCGACACTCTAGTTAGTAGCGAAGACGAGATGTAAATGATGGAAGAAAAAGGTCTGAAGTTATCTTGACCTCCATTTTACTACCGTGGAGGCGGTGGGTTAGTGTTTTGTAGGAGAAATATCTTGAGAGCTCTAGTAAGAGAGCTAAGACCTGAATGAATGTATTTTGTGTTCTGTTTCTATTTATAGGTCGAGATATATAACCTTTTTAGTTAGCACAGTAGCTGTATTTATGGAGGCCAGCCCACAACGTGTTTAAGGTCTTGGCTTTCGGTGATGAAGAATATTTGCATATGAGGGTTGGTATTTTTGTTGGGAAAAAAAATGGATATGAAAGTTGAGAGATTAGGGGAATATATGTGGGTTGTCTATAATCTGGGCTTCATAAACAGTTTAAGTCTTTCGGGTCGAATTGATTTTTTGGGCTTCATTTAACTTTTGGTTTGACGTGAAAAGACGATTTTTCCCCTGGATCTAAATTTGGCCCGTATAGTTTGTCCCGTAGTCTCTAAGTCAATGAGTTCTTGATTTGGAGAGTACTTGTCGTCTGGGACTGAATTAATGCATATAAGCGTACCTGAATGTCGTTGTCGCTTGGACATGCCAAAGGTTGTGTCATGTTGATGGAGCTTAAACAAATGTCTCGGGCGATCCTCATTCGAATAATCATGGATGTTGATGTCTCTTGGACCTTCATGAGTTTATGAGGAACGGCTCTGTTGATTGGACCAGAGGCAAAGGCAAGATCATTTCTAGTCATCCATGTCACTTGGATTAGATGTAGGTCCAAGTGTACCTGTAAAAAATAAACATGTAATCGTACCTGTAGGGGGTCTTTGGTGCCTTCTGAAAGGTCTAGGTCCTTATATTGATATGAGCCATTGGGAATATTCCAAGTCGACTGTGTTGGGGCAGTTGTGGAACCATTAGGGTAAGAACGGTGTCCCGCGCAGCGGAAGTGGGTCTAACCCAAGGATAACAGGGATAGGTGTATTTTAAAATATTTTAAAGTATTTTAATGAAAACTTCTTGCCGATATGAGTCCATAGGAAAAACCAAGGACCCAATCGGAGTCCGGATGCTCCAGAACGGAGTAAATGATGTTTTAGTGTTCATCAGCCCTCGGTGTTGCGACTCACAAGTTTTGAGAGTCGCGACGCTAAAAATGCCAAGAGAAAAAAAAAACTTAAACGTCAATGCATTGCGATGCGAAAGGTTAGGCATCGCGATGCTGGGAGGTCTGATGCTCTGTGTTACGATACAAGAAGGTCCATGTCACAACGCTCGCCTGGGCAGTGAACAATTTCCAAGTTCAAACCAATCCTAAACATTTCCAATTTTCTCCTATCATTTCAATACACCTTAAAATAAATTTTTACATCAAAACCAACATCAACACATGTTATAAAACTAAGATATATGTATTCTAAATACTTATATGCATTTGTTTGAATCTAATCATAAACCATTTTAGAATCCCAATAAGAAATGTCTCATGAACAATTCTAGTTCACCTAAAGATGGTCAAGTGAATCTAGAATGGTAGCCATAGCTCTAAGCTTTAATCTAGAGTTCCAAACTCTTCTTAATTGTTCCATGTCCAACATGAACATCTTTGACCTAATTTATAAGCATGTGTGTTTATACTTCCAAAGTATCCTAACACATTTGATTAGCCTTATTTCAACATTAAGCTATGTGATCATGCATCCGATACATAAAAGAACATAGCTTAGGAGAAGATCAAACATTAACTAGTAAGCTTGATGTAAGATCCAATCTACTTCTCCTTTGTTGAAATTGTTGGAGAACCTCCAAGGTGTGCAAGCTTGACTTCAAGATCCAATCTTGATTTCTAATGCTAGCAAGCTTCACTTCAAGATCCAATCTTGATTTCTCCAAGATGAAATGTTGTAGAGACGTCACAAGTTTTTCTAAACACTTCTCTAACTTAGGCTAATCTCTCAAGAATTGCTTATGTTTAGCTTACTCAAGTTTTTTCTTATGCTTATACTTGTAATTAAAAATTTCCTAAAGCTTGCTATTTATAGCAAAACTTAGGCAATTTTTAATTAATAAAAGTTGTAATCAATTTTTAGTAGGCTTAATCCAATTTTTCCAAATATGTATAATTATGTGTGACTAATCTTAATTATCTCCCACTTTGATTTAATCTAATTAAATCAAGCCAATGATTAGGAAATAGATTAGTTAAATATTTGCCACTTTCATTTAATCTAATTAAATCAAGCCAAAACCACCAATTATTACATACTTACAATTACCATAATATCCTCAAATGGTATAGATAATTATGATTTTACAATTAAGCCCTTGTGTAATTATTGAATAATCCAATTAATTCAATTAGGTCAAAGTAAATAATCAATGTTATCTAATAACACTTGATTATCTTAGTTGATAATTATAATATCGAATATTATTTTTTATCAAAATTAATCGGCTACCCAAGTGCTCATCGAATACACTTCATATTGGGACTCTCTAAGTTCAGACACATTCGTCATATAAACCTAGCTAATATGTACACAATTCTGCCACCTCCGAATTTACGAAGAACACGAACGACCTTTCTAAAATATACAAGTCGAGTTCATCACATATGTTTAACAATCCCTCTGTCGTAGGCTATCTGAGTTGTGCTTAGAAACATAGAATACACCGTCAAGTTTTGGAGATCCACCCTAGGTGATCGACTTTGGCCAAAGCTTTAAGAATCGTGATTTTACTCACAAGGATACCTAAACCCTTTATGGTACACATACGGGCCGATGAATCCTATATTGCTTCGCACTTGATTACTGAGTGTATCGATCCACACCCCACGAACATCTAGAGGCCGGACCATGAAAGGTTTCTGACATACATGACATCAAAGAGTGAAGGATCTCACACAAAATCAATGTTATCCTATAGTCAACGGAATACATATGCTACTCGACTCGAGGAGATTCCTATTGACGGTGGTGTATACTTCCAGCTATTAGGAATCACATGTGAGTCATTCAATATTCAGTCTAACCAATACCCAAATGTCTATACGAGTTTCCAAATCTCATGATACATCGAGTTAAACCATTGAAACTCCAATTCCAATATACGACATGTGCTAGTCTTATAGGTTATAGGAATTCGACCGTATTCCAAAACTAACGACTAGGAATATTTACTTTAAGAATAGTTTACAATAGTAATACTTATCTCAATGTCAGACCACCTAGTGTCCAGTATTACTACAAGACTATTCTAAGGTCGATGTTATTCTTAGCATATCTATATATCAATCTAATACAGATAATGACAATATCATTAATAAAGTATGAAATAAAAATGTAGTTATTTTATTAATAAATAATAAAATGTACAATTTGGATTGGTACTCCAAGCACCAACTGGAACAAACTCCCACTTACTTAGTGCCAATCTGGATGGTATCGTAGTCTTATCTTCTCCACATGTTTATCGAATAACTTTGGAAGTAAGGCTTTTATAAGCGGGTCTGCTATGTTGTCTAGTCCTTGAACCTTTAAGAACACTATGTCTTTTCGTTCTATTATCTCTCTAATTATGTGGTATTTTCTTTCTACGTGTTTAGACTTGGAATGCATCATCGGCTCCTTAGGCTGCACAATGGCTCTGTTATTATCACAGTACAATGAGATCGAATCTGTAATACTAGGCACAACCCTAAGTTCTGTGATAAAATTTCTAATCCAAATAGCTTCTTTAGCAACTTCTAAAACCGCTATAAATTCTGCCTCAGTGGTGGAATCAGCTGTTGAGCCTTAATTTGAACATCGCCAACTAATTGCACCACTGTCAAGGGTAAATATATATCATAATATAGATTTTCTATCATCTGGATCTCCCTGGAAGTCGAAGTCTGTATAACTCTTAACTTGTAGCTTATTTTCTCCATATATCATAAGCTTATCCCTAGTACCTTTAAGATATTTTAGGATATGTTTCAAGACTGTCCAATGATCATTACCTGGATCAGATTGATATCGGCTAGTCACAGTGACACCGAAACTAATGTCAAGTCTAGTACATAACATATCATACATTATGCTTCCAATACAAGAAACATATGGCAAGTTAGACATCCTAATTCTCTCTTCCTCAGTCTGATGTGTCATTTTCTTCGAAAGATATATGCCATATCGGAAAGGTATATTTACTGCCTTGAAATTGGTAAAACTGTATCTTTCTAACATCTTATCTATGTATGTCGATTGTGACAACCCTATAAGCTTCCTAACTCTATCCCGGTAGAGCCTTATACCTAGTATATAGGAACCTTCACCCATATCTTTCATGGAGAAGTTCTTGCAAAGGAAAAATTTCACACTTTGCATCAATCATATATCATTTCCTATTATAAGGATGTCATCTACATACAAGACTAGGAAAACTATCATGCTCCCACTCACTTTCTTATAAACACATGGTTCTTCCTCATTTTTTATGAATCCAAAAAATCTAATTATCTCATCAAAATGACATTTCCAGCTTCGGGATGTCTGTTTAAGTCCATAAATAGACTTTTAGAGCTTACAAACCAATTTTGAAGTCTCACTGGATAAGAAACTCTCTGGTTGTTCCATATAGATATCCTCTTCAAGGAATCCATTTAGGAAAACGATTTTCATATCCATCTACCATGTCTCATGGTCGTGATATGAAGCAATGGCTAAAAGAATTCTAATGGTTTTTAGCATTGCTACTGGTGAAATAGTTTCCTCATAGTCAATCTCAGGACGTTAAGTGTAACCTTTCGCTACCAGTCGGGCCTTAAAGGTTTCCACCTTTCCATCGGGCCCTCACTTCCTTTTGTAAACCCATTTATAACCAATAGGTTTAACTTTTTTAGGAAGTTCAACTAAATCCCAGACTTGATTGTCATGCATTGAATCCATTTCGGATTTCATGGCTTCCTGCCATTTTCCCGAATCGATATCCAATATCGCTTTTTTATATGTAGTCATATCTGTTTTCTCCAAGAGGATAACATCAAGGCTCACATCAGATGTTAAAAATAATCTCTCAGGAGGCTTTGATATTCTATTCGACTTATGTAGAAGCTATATTGTAGATCATTCATCTATTTGGATCTCGGGTTCCATCTCAGGTTCCTTACTGTTGGGATCAAACTAATCAATTTCAATCTTTCTACAACTCCCACTTTCTCTAAGAAATTACTTTTCAAGAAAAGTGGCAAAGCGAACAATAAATACATTTCGTTACTCGGAATCGTAGAATTGATATCCCATAGAATTATCAAGATATCTAACGAACCTATATTTATACCCTATGGGTGCTAGTCTATCCCGCTGCGCAATTCTAACGTATGCATGATAACCCTAAATCTTTAAATGCTTAATACTTGGATTTCTACCGAACCATATCTAATAGGGGTTGTAGAAACAGCTTTTGATGAAGCCCTATTAAGTATCTGGGCAGCAGTAAGTAAAGCATAACCCCAAAGGTAATAAGGAAGATCTGTATATCTCATCATTGTTCGCACCATATCTAATAAATTACAATTTCTACGCTCAGACACTCCATTATGTTAAGGTGTTCTTGATGGCCTATATTGGGCAAGTCATTCTCCCTTAAATAACTTCTGAATTCTTCACTCATGTATTCACCGCCTCGATCTGATCTAAGGCACTTGATGAATTTACTGGTTTGTTTTTCTACTTCGTTTTGGAATATTTTGAACTTGAAAAATGTTTCTGACATATGATTCATCAGATAGACTTATCATCTGTGAAAGTAACAAAGTATTTTGAACCATCATGAGCAGCATGATTTAATGGACCACACACATCACTGTGTATTAGTTTCAATAAATCTCTAGCACGGTGTCCAACACCTAGAAATGAGGCCTTTGTCATATTTCCTTGGATACATGACTCATAAATCGGATAAGGATCTAATGTAAGATTTTCAATCAAACCATCCTTTACCAATTTGGATAGATGTCTAACACAAATGTGGCCCAATCTCATGTGCCATAATTCAGTATTATTTAGCTCAAATTTCCTACTTGTATTTACCTCTACATTAAAGACATCTCTATATGTTTCCAAAACATAGTGACCTTTTGATAAAGAACATTCACATTTCAATAAATTATCTTCATCATATAAACATAAAGTTTCATCCTTAATGTTATTTCATATCATTCTTTATCTAATATTGGCAGTGATATTATTTGTCTGATAATTGAGAGAACATAATAACAGTCATGTAAATCTAATTTACATCCATTTGGGAGATCTAGAACAACTGTTCATATGGCCTTGACATCCAATGTCTCGCATTTCCAACTCTTGCACCGCTAATACTTACGACAATCAATATACTTTTGTTGAGGTCGTCCAGGATTTTAACAAGTTCTGTGTACGCCAATGCTGGGTATATTGAGAATCGTAGTGTGTTGGGTGTGATGTTAAGATGGATGTATCACTCCAGTCATATGGAGATGATGGTCACAGAGGATACAGAACTTGTTCTCTTAAATGCTCGAGCTATCGGGATATTATGACAAGGTCATGTATATCCGATTATAGAGACTAGTTACCAGACATCCGATATGTGCTTCGTACGGGGCAGACACAATTCCAGCCCCAAGCCTAGCACGTGATCATCCGATGCTGGATCGAAATACGCAATACTTCGGTATACTACGCTTGATATAGATCACATATTCCTATAAGGATATTTCTGGAGAATCGGGTAGGCATGGCGCTTTGCTAGAAGCCAACCTTGTCTTGTAAATCGGTACAAATGTCGTACGAGGTACTTACGTGTTCGGATAGTCTGAGGACCGTATTTACTGCCATCATATCCGGGGATCTAATGGGTCGTTTCCCGAAGATTCACCGATGATGTATGACTCGCACTTTATTAATCTGGGATTAATTAGAAGAGAGAGAGAAAATTAATCTGGGATTAATTACAGAGATATTTTATTTGGGATAAAATATTAATTAAAGAGAGAGAACGATTAATTTGGAATTAATCGACAAAATAATATATTGATATATTATATGAGATTGGATTTCGACGCGGAATTAAAATTAGATTTTAATTCGGGCGAACGAATTAATTTAGAATTAATTCGTTAGCGACGTGAATAAAGATTTTGCTAGGTGTAATCGTTTAATTACGTCGCGACGGAAAATTCGTAATTTGGAATTAGCGAACCCGAGCCCTGGATTATTTGCGAGCGCATTCACATTTCGAATTCGAGTACGGCACGCAAGTCAAATCAAGCGCCAAATCATTAGTCACATCAAGCATCAAATCAAATGTCACTTTGAGTGATGTGACAAGTTGTCACTTGATTTGAGTGATTGATGTGGTAGTTGAAAAGCATTAATGGACTATTGCTTTTTGACTTTTTGATAAATGGAAAATTATTTTTTGTGTATTTGTTTTGTTTTTGGAAAATAAAATAAATATATAAACAAAAAGGCATTTTCTTTTTCTCTCACCCTCTCTCACTTACGGTTTCACGTGAAACCCTTCTTCCCTCTCTTTTCTCTCCCTCTCGGCTTTGAGCCACTTCTCTCTTCTCCATTTTTCTGGTTCGATCGAATGAGAAAGAGAAGCTTGTGAGAGTGTTTTGTGGCAAAACAAAGGTGCTAGCACACACTTGGGTCAATACAAAGGTGATAGGGCAATGAACCTTTGAGCTTGGAATCCATTTTTGAAGCTTCAAGCTTGGAGCTTCCATGGAGTCATCAATGGCCGAATTCTTGGAGGAGTTTCATAGCCCAAACTGAGCAGTCCACGAGCTAGAAGAGCCACTGCCGAGCTTCTTGGAGGAGTTGTCTTCTTCGCGTCGCAAGATCTAGTCAATGTGAGTTTATTCCGCACCTCCTTTGATGTGTATTCACTTGTTTCATTGCTTGATTTCATGATCTTGGGACCTAATTAGAAATCAATAATGGTATCTATGAGCTTTGATCAAGCATGAAAAAGTTAGGGTTTGAAATTGGGTAAAATCAATTGAAGCATGATTTGGTTAAATTGATTGATTAAGTATGCTTGTATGTTGATTAATTGAAGTTGTGCATGATCAATTTCATGAAATTGGATTGGATCCATTTTTCCCCAAATTTTTGGGCATGGCCGAAAATTACTAGCCCTAATATCTTGGTGATTTTTTGTTTGTTTGATCATTGGATGACTTAAAACAAGTGGATAATGTTGTTTTGAAGTTCAATTGGATTGAATTTTGATTTGGAACAATTTTCCCTTTAAAAGTAGGCTTGGCCGAATTCTTTGTAGCATGAAATTCATTGTGATTTTTTGTTTTTGATTTATTGGATGAGTTGAATTGATTTGGGAAATAATGATTGTGGATTCAATTGGATTGAAACCAAATTGGAATGAAAAACCCCTAATTACCGAGACTTTAAGCATGTAAATTGGGTTTGATTTTGATTGAATTGTGTTGGACACTATTTGATGTAGAAGTGCATGATTAATTAGGCTAATTGATGTTTTAGAAATGTTAATTGGGTAATTAATTGTGTATTACACTTAGGTTAATTAATTGTGGAATTTGGAATTTTATAAGTTAATTAATTGGGCTTGAAATTGGATTTGGGCCTTATAGGTTGTAATTGGGCTTTTGGGCTTGGTTGTACCAAGTTAGGTTTAGGCCAATTTGGTTGGATCCAATTGGGCCCAAAACCGCATCCATAAAGTCCAATTATGACTTAATGGACCTTAATTATTTAATTGGGCCTAATGGGCCAAAATTAATTTCTGGGCTTATGGGGTAAATCCCGGATTGGACCTTGGTTATCGGTTTGACCCGAGTTGACCAAAAGTCCACGCCTTAAAAAATTAATTAAAAGCCCATTGGACTTTAATTAAATAAACATTGGATGTTAATCGGGCTTTGAGACCCGTTACGATTGAATTTGGAATTTAAGTCGTAAAGGTTCGTTAATAAAGTGTAATATTTAATTTAGAATTAAATAGTGAATTAGTATTAAATACATATTAAATTGGATTTAATGTTGTAGTTTAATTTAATTCAAGAATTTACTTTGAGTACTTATTCGCAAAACGAGTTTGACTCGAGCAAAATCAAATCGTTGTTTGAACATTGGATGATCACTAATTATCAGATTAATTAATTGGATTAGATTGATTGATAACATGCTTGTGTGAATACATGGTTGCGATGCATGAATAATGTATATCGGATGGATATTAGATGGGTGGACAATTTTGGAAATTGTAATAAATTTGATTTATTAATTGGACCTGCGTGTCCAGCCTTATCACCTCTATACTCTTTGTATTTCTCTTCTCACATATTCCCCTCAATGTAAATGAGGTTTCTTTATAAGTATAGTGTAACAGGTAGAAGTAAATACATGTGCTAGATGGAGAGAGAAAGTGAGAGATTTGATCTAGGATCAATGTAAAATATCCATCTGCATATCATTATTATTTTATTTATACGCGCTTTATTATGTGTTTAGAATGCATGTTTAAGGGTGTATGATGATGAGACCTTAACAAAGATAATAAATTGCTTGCCAATTTGCACGCGAAAAACCCTCAAATAATATTAAACGTCTTTCCTTCCATTGAGTGATTCTCACTCAAGATCCGAGACGGCATTGGTTTGTTGGCCAAAGTCAAGGCCTTTGTCTGTCGAAGATGTGTTTGAATCACGAAGGCTTGGTTCCATATCAGTGTCTTGTCCAAGTTGTGGTTTGTTGGCCAAAGTCAAGACCACTTCTTGTCCATCGACATTGATTACGAAGCTTTTCATGGTCAATGGGTCGCGCTTAACTGGGATCACTAAGTTTGTTGTGCCAAAGCCAAGGCTTAGTTGATTCAGAGAAAAAAGGTTAGGTAATACATTGGATGTATTGGCATATATAAGATATATGTTTCGGACTTGGACGTCCCCCTACCGGATCTAGGAATTGGATTGGATCCAATTGATCTTAGAGATCTACCTAGTTAATTATCATACAATTTGTTGGCCAAAATCAAGATTGTGTGATATTTAACGGGATCCTAGCCCACTAGGAAACACGGTTTCCCGAGTACTCGACAGAGGGTTAGAGGCTCGCCGAAAAATAGTGGGAGGCAAGAATTGAATTTGCAATATTCGTTCAATTACTCGCCATACGCGCTCAATCACAAATTATTTCGTCGTTAGATTAAATGTTAGTTAGACTAATATTAAATTATTGTTTTAATAAGCAGTTGGACTGTATTATAGTTGATTATATAATTGGATTATAGTAATCAATATATTTGAATTGATTAATTTCAATTTACAGTTGATTTTATAATTGGATTATAGCAATCAATGTAATTGAGGTTAATTGATTTAAATTATATTTGATTGTATAGTTGGACTATAATAATCAATATAATACATAGTACTACAAATCGTTGATTAAATAGTTAGACTATTAGAATCAAGATTAATTGAAAGATTGACATTTAAAACATAATCCTGGGGAAAATGTGTTTAAATGGTTTAATTTTCAAATTGGGAATAAAGTTTCAGGATGGTCCTGGAAACTAATAAGTTAGTTTATTTGATAAAATAACGTATTATGCCTAAAGCCCGGAGTTAAACAAATAGTAGAGCATGATCTTTGGAAGATCATGTAATGATAACTTAAGTGCTTAATCCATTAAGCTTGTCGCAGTAGACTCCTTAATTTCTGAATCGAAACTAAGGATTAGATCCTTAAAATATGATAATGAAATTGAAGGATTTTCATAGATCTATTTTAGATCTTTGAAACACTAAATTGCAATAAATAATTCTTGGAGAATTAATGACTATTCTCAAGGAGACAAAGTCAAACTTTGCAATAAGGCAAGTAGCGCAAGGCGCACCTTACTTCGAAATTCTAGAAACCCGAGGCTTGACCAAAGGCTTCTAGAATGTTGAAAATGGCAAAGGCAATATCATTATAATCTTCTGGGAAGATAAATGACATATCCCAAAATGTCTGCCCAAATGTGGCAAACGGGATCGCGGAAGTGTGACTGCCGTTTGGACAATGCATACATGAAGGAATTGAAGACAAGCAAGGCTCTGACTTCAAAAATGATTGTCATAATTATGTTCACAGCTAGTATTAAAATTAGATTTTAAATACTTAGTGTGGTACATAAATATATATTGATGTTCAGAATCTGCTATTAGCAGGATACTGACTTCAATTGAGATTTATCTGCGAATTGAAAACGGGACGAAAGTCGCTGTTTTAACCGTAGATACCTGAATTTAGGAACTACCTTCAGGTTAGTACTTAAATTAAGAAACTTTTATAATGTAGCTAGTTTGACTAGATACATTATCTCTATATCAGTGTTTAACCCGCTGCGGGTGAACCTTTATATTCTAGAACACTAAAGTGTTTCATTATATAAAGATGATATTGAGATAAACACATTAGATGTGAATAACAATATTTATATTTTGAATATAAATAATATCTCAAATATATAACATGACAAATAAATAACTCAAACTGATTTGATCAATTAAGAAACTAATTCTGGCATAGTTTTCAGGGACACTATTAAACAAGAATCGTACATCCACACTTTCGAAGAGTGGGTACTAGGACTAATTTGATTCTATTCAAATAAAGTCTACGAATCTAGTTTATTGGGCAAAATGCCTAAAACACTATTTACTTGGTAAAAGTGTCAGTGCCACCGATCTGTTAGCCCTAGTTCATAGTGAAGCAAGTGGGCCCATGTCTAGCTAGGCTAGAGGTGAATATGAATATTTCGTGACCTAGACGGATGTGGCATCGCGTTATGGTTATGTGTTTCTTTTGAAGAACACAAATCGGAAACTTTTAGAGTTTCGACACGAAATAGACAAACAGATCAGCTAAAGTATTAAACCGTCACGGTAAGACCGTAATGGAAAATACTTAAGCAATAAGTTTCTCGTATACTTGAAAGAGTATAGTATTCTTTCAAAGAGGACTCCTCCCAGAACACGTCAATTTGATGGTGTGTCCGACAAGATAAACCGAATTTTGTTGGACATGATAAGGTTAATCATGAGTCGCTCTGAGCTACCATTTCCTTCAACGGATACGCTAAACAGTGCAGAACTTATTTAGAATAAGGTTCCATAAAATCTGTTTGACAGATAACATATTAGATATGAACAGGAAAGAAACCAGGTTTCTCATTCCTGTTAGATTTGGGTATGCTAGACATACGTTTGGATGATACCAAACCAGAACCCAAATTGGATAAGTGCCAAATGTAGGTTATCCTAGGGATACCTTAAGTATTGTACTTTTACACCTCACAAGAGAACAATTAGATTGTTGCTCACCATGCGGTTTTCCTAAGAGGAATACCGATATGCAGTGGTAAGTGGGAGGATAGTAAAACTTGATGAAAAATCGAAGTGATACTGTTCAAGGCACCGAATCTTAATGGAACATAAATAGTTCATCAAGGATGAAACTATATCATTAATCTTCGAATACACAAGAACCGCGTAGGTCGGAGAGAGTCAGAAAACAACCTGGGGTATGGGTTTCTGATCTCACCTCATAAAGATGTCAATCTTTTGAGGAATACCAACTGACTACATATGAGGAAGTGATACAAGGTATCGACTCCCTATTATGGCAAAGTGCCATAAAGTCCGAAGTGGATTCCATGTATACCAACTATGTTTAGACACTAGTTGATGTACCACAAGGCATTGTACCTATTGGTACTAAATATGTCTTCAAGGAAGAAATACATGGATGGAAACATACCAACGTATAAAGCTAGGCTTTTAGCGGAAAGGTATCGTTATCAACATTGTGTTGATTACGATTCAACCTTTTACCTGTTGCCACGGCAAATCCATTTCGACAATGCTTGCTAATGCTGCATGTTTCATTCATGAAATGTGGCAGCTGAATGACAAAACCGTTTTCCTTAACGGAAACCTTTTGGAGGATGTTTACAACATCCTGACGGTTTTGTCGAACCATAACAAGCAAACTAGGTTTGCAGGTTATTCGATCCATGTTTGGATTGAAGCACGCATTAGGTTATTGGAATTGTCGTTTTGATGTAATCATAATAGTTTATGATTTAATTCAAAACGATATAATTCTTGTGTATATAAGGAGGTTAGTGGGAGCGCACTGACAATGGCTG